>CANTUT010000393.1:617500-1105000 GCA_947687605.1 Reutealis trisperma
ACTTCCTATTAAAAAAAAATTTGATTGATGATGGCAATTTGGTAAATCTCCAACTGCTGAAGCATACACCAAGATGGGATTAAGGGAGAGCGAATTGCAAGATATAGGAACGCTAGTTTGTACACTGGATGGAATTAAAGTACATTCAACGGGGATAGCCAAACTACCTATAACTTTAGGAATAGCCCCTGAATGCATCACTATAATGGCGAAGTTTGTGGTTGTTAGACTACCCTTAGCATATAATGTTCTCAATAGAAGGCCTCTCCTTTAAAATCCAAACCTAACAATAAACATCATGCATTTAAGGATTACAATTCCCAAACCTGAAGAGGAGAAATACATATCTATGGGGCACAAGAATGAGGAGAACATGAGAAAAAGAAGAAAAGAAGACAATTACCCCCCAAATAGAAAAAGTAGCTTTTGTCGATGAGACCAACAACGCTCCCGAGCAGTGAACTAAATCTACAGAGCGATTAGAGAAGATGCATATAAAGGGAGAAAAGTCAGGAAAATATTTACTGGTAAACTCTTCATTAACATAAGATCAAAATACTCAGGCCCATCATTTCTTGGTGGCAAACTCCTTTAACTTTACATGGTCATCCACTGAAATGAAAGGCATTATCCTGGATGTGATAACTTATGAACTCAATGTGGACCCTACACTTAAACCTGTCAAGTAGAAAAAGAGGTGTTTTGGGCTAAAAAATAGGCTGCCATAGATAGCAAAGTGGATAAACTGATGGAAGCAGGTTTTTAAAAGAGGTACAATACCCAGAATGGCTCGCCAAAATAGTGTTGATGAAAAAACCAAATCGAACATATAGAATGTATAAAGACTTCACCAATCTAAATAAGGCCTGCCTAAAAGATTCTTTTCCCTTACCCATAATTGACAAAGTTTGGACTCAACTGCAGGCTACAAATACCTATCTTCATTGGACACAAAACAAAGGTACCACTAAATTAGGATGCACTTTGAAGACGAAGAGAAGACCTTGTTTATAATAGAGAAAAGGATCTATTGTTACGTCTCTGTGCCCTTTGGATTGAAAAATGTCAGAGTTATATACCAGAGTTTGGTGAATAAGATATTCAAGGACTAACTCAGCAAAAATTTGGAGGCATACGTGGATGATGTGATTGTCAAAAGCTGAAACTTTAAAGACCATTTAAAGGATTTAGTGGAAGTGATAGGGTAATGAATGAATATGGTATGAAGCTGAACCCCAAAAAATGCGCTTTCTTCATTCAGGGAGGCAAATTTTTTAGGGTGCATGATCAGTGAAAGAGGGACTAAGCCCAATCCAGATAAAGTTAAGGTGATCTTAGATATGCCTACACCTTGCAACATAAAAGAAATACAAAGGCTCACAGGCAGAATTACTACTTTAAATAGATTTCTGTCAAGGTCAGCCAAGAAATAACTCCATTTTTTCAAAAAATTAAGGAAAATAGCTACATTTGAGTGGACTAAAGATTGTCAATAGGCCTTCAATGAACTAAAAGCATATCTTTGCTTGGAATAAAGTTTTG
Source organism: Reutealis trisperma (assembly GCA_947687605.1). Taxonomy (NCBI): domain Eukaryota; kingdom Viridiplantae; phylum Streptophyta; class Magnoliopsida; order Malpighiales; family Euphorbiaceae; genus Reutealis; species Reutealis trisperma. Next base: position 619,043 of record CANTUT010000393.1, read on the forward strand.
AGTTGCCCTTTACCAAAGGAAAAAATATTGATTTACCTATCAGCCTCGCATTAGGCGGTAAACTCGGTTATGAACAAATAAGAAGGTACGATGCAAAGACTGATCTACTATTTTGGTGAGGTGTTATATGGTATCAAACTGAATTACGTACCTATTGAAAAGATAGCTTACACCTTGATCTTATCAGCTAGAAAATTTAAAGTTTATCTACATGCTTACAAAGGAGTAGTGATAACCAATCAAACTTTGCAAAAAATATTGCACAAACCCGAGACATTAGGTCAAATGCTTTGTTGGTTAGTGAAATTAAGGTAGTATGGACTCTAATACTGACCCAAATAGGCTATAAAGGCACAGGCCCTCGCTGATTTCATATTAGAGTGCTCCTTTGACTTTAAAGAACAGGCGAGTGAAACAAACATAATGGTAGAAGTAGAGGTAAGGAATTAGAGCGGCAATGAAAAGCTGAGATGGAAATTTTTTTATTGATGGAGCCAGTAGCAAAGAGGGTAGTGGGATTGGCATCATTTTGAAAATCGGTTAGGAGCTCTTACTGGAATCTGCCCTTGGGTTAGGATTTGAAATCAGAAATAATATAGCAGAATATGAGGCTATAATCCAAGGGCTACTACTAGCAGATTGCCTTCATTTGCAATCCCTTAAGGCTTGTAGCGATTCGCAGCTCATCATTGGACAAATACAAAGGGAATTTGAGGCTAAGGAAGCTACCATGATTAGTAATTTATAGAAAACAAAGGCTGTAATACAAAAAATGAAGGATAGAGCAGTGGAGCTACAATTTTGCAAAATCCCAAGGAACAGAATAATCAAGCTGATGACCTCTCAAAGCTAGCCGCTACCCATTCAGTCAAACTGCCCAGAAAAATCTTTATAGGATACTTGGCTTTTCCTAGTACCTTAGAGTGAGAGGAAGTAATGGATATAGATGAAGAGCCCTCATAGTTAGACCCTATAAAGGCATACTTATAGCAAGGCAAATTACTTACTAATCCTAAAGAAGCGAAAAAAGTGAAGCAACAAAGTGCCCATTTCTCTGTTTACTATAGGGTATTATATAAAGAGCTTTCCCGCTTCCCTAGGTAAGTTGCTTAAGGCCAAGTGAGACAAAGTATGTCCTTCAAGAAATACATGAGGGATGTTGTGGAACGCATATTGGAGGAAAAATTCTGGCTGCCAAAATTATTAGGCAAGGATACTACTAGATGTTATCACTTTTGTATGGAAGTGTTCAACATGTCAAAAATTTGCCCATAGAAAACATGTACTAGTAGCAAAACAAAGGTCAATCACTAGCCCATGGCCATTTGCGAAGTGGGAGATATATATTGTGGGCCTTTTTCCTATGGCTTTAGGACAAAAAAAAAATTACTTGTAGCTGTAGAATACTTCACAAAATGGGCTGAAGCTGAGCCTTTGGCAAGCATAACTACATATAAAGTCATTAATTTCCTATGGAAATACATTGTTTGTTGGTTTGGTATACCCTACCAACTCGTTAGTGATAACGAGAAGCAGTTTTACAACGCCAAAGTTAGGGCCTTCTAACAAGGACTTAATATAAAATAGCACTTCTCATCAGTAGCTTATCCACAAACAAACAGACAAGTCGAAGTGACAAATCAAACGATTCTCTAAGGTTTAAAGCAAAGAATAAATGCATGTGGTCGAAACTAGGGTAGATGAGACTATGTTTACACTTGTTCTCCAAGTTACAAATTCTATTGCAATGATGAAAAACCTTTACACTTTTTCTAGAAAATTTTACAATTAAAAAAAATTATAAAGCTAGAGAAGTCCGGTCTACTGGAAGAGTACTCTAAGAAGGATAAATCGAACTTGAGGAAGTTGGAAACGATGTCAAACTTGGAATGAAGACTCATTTGGCATATGGGAGAGCACATCTGCAAATTTGACGGCACAATCATCAATCGTCATATTATAAAAATGGATAACTCCAGCCTTAGAGTCCATTGCGAGTTGACGCTATATAAAAAAAGTAAAGGGAATGTAATATAAATTTTTTTTTTTAACACTCTTCAGTAAAAGAATTGATGCAAGTACATGTTACACGAGAGTGGCACATAAAAATATTTTTAAAAATTAGTTGATAGTTATTTGATTTCTAATAACTAATTAAAATTACATATTTAAGATAAAAGATAAATTAGATTTTTATTTTAAGTAAAAAAAATTATAAAATATTGATATAATATTGTTAAAAGTATCTCACATTCATTAAATACAAAAATTTTAAATGACTAATATAGAAAATTAGACTCTCAAACCTTAATAATTAACTTTTAAAATACGCACTCCCACGTATTTTTACATGGTATCAAAATAGGTTCAATTCAAGAGAATCAGAATAAAAAACCATGATTGAAAAAAAAATTAATGAAAAAGAAATGAAAAATTGTGGGTTATATTCCCAAGTGATCCGGTTAATGATCACTATATGATTATCAATTATTAATTTAAATCCAGTTGACACTTAAGGAGAGTATTAAGAATAAAAAAGAATCAAAAGGAAGAATTTGATGTGAGAATAGATCTAATATTGATTAAATATAAGATGTTAAATGAATTTATATATAATTAGATTCTCCAATCTTAATAGCTAGCTTTTAAGGTTAGTGCTCCTAAATTTAAATTAAAAATTTAACATAATATCATAGCATGTTGATCTTATTTACCAATTACTTAATTACTTTACCATTTTAATATGGTTTACTTAATTATTTTGCCGGTTAATCCAGTTTACCTATTATTTGATTACCTTACTGGTTGGTCTTATTTACCTACTAGTTAATTACCTTATTGATTGGTCCAAATTATCTACTACCTAATTACTTTATCTATAGGTTCAGTGTACCTACAATCTAATTACTTTACCAGTTAGTTCAATTCTAATTATTTTAAGTGTCAATTTTGAATATCTCATTATCATTTGAGGAAGAAATATTAAGAATATCTCACATCTATTAACTACAAAAATGTTAAATGATTAATATAGAAATAAACTCTCCAACCTTAATAATTAATTTTGAAGGTAGGCACTTTCACTATTACGTAAGTTCTAAATATTTCTACAAAAGTTAAAGTTAAATATTCATTTATTTTAACTTTAAATAATTTTACATATATATATATATATATATATATAATAGAATAAATTTTTAATTTAATAATGTTGATATCAATTTCAGAATTGTGAAATCTATAAGGAGCACTCCTACAGTGGATAATGAACACTAGAAATAGAATCAAACTTATGTCCCCCACAGATGGCATCACTGCCATCGCATATCTGTAAAGATTTTTGACAATTGAAATCCAATAAGCAATGCACTAAACAATTAAATTCAAGAAGAAAATATAGAGAACAGTAAAAGTCCCCACAACAGAAAATTTGTTGCACGTGACATAATAAACGATGTCAATGGTGCCATTATACTCCAAAAACTTTTGTTTTCTCCTTACCTGTTATTTACATAAAACACTCTTTATAAAGTAACATATCAGTACTATTTATATCCAACGGCTAGGGTATTAGGAAAGTCTTTCTATTTTTGTATTATTAATCAATCATTCAACAAAAGGACAAAAACTTTTATATATTTAGGACCTATTTTTGTTAATACAATTGCTTGCAACCGCAAAATTTACTTTTTTTTCTAATATATATTTTTACATATTTAATAATAAAATTTTAAAAATATATAATTATTAAGAATATCCCACATCTATTAAATATAAAAATATTAAATAATTAATATAGAAATAAACTCTCTAATCTTAATAAATTAACTTTTAAAGTTGATTCTCTCAAATTTATATTAAAAATTTGACAGTAATTCTTATAAGTGTAAATATGTTTATAGACTTATAAATTGAATTTTTTACATATATGTTTATATTTTATTATACAACTTGTATTAAAGTAGTCATTAAAATTATGAGGTCTCGAATTTAAATTTCAGTCTAAATATATATATATAAAAAAGACGTAATTATTTTAAAGTTTTTAATTCTTGAATAACTTGAATCCAATAAATTAAATATTATTAAAATCGACAGGGAACTTAAGAATTTCATAGGAATAAATAATATAACATTTTTACAATATAATTAAAGTGCAAAAGGAAAAAAGAAAAAAAGGAAAGTGGAGAATTAGATCTTGCAATAATGGAATCCTAAAGAAAATATCATTGTTGTTAGAGGAAGGGACAAAAGAAATGGAATTCCATTTCCATTCCATTAATCATAATCGTATTGATTCTCTTGAAAGGTTACCACTTGCTACAAAAAACCAATGGAAAAAATTACAAATAAAATTTTTGAGATATGACTTAACTTATTCAATTAATTTTTTTAATAACAAAATTATTTTTTTAATCTTATAATTACTAGCACTCAAAAAAAAAGTCTGAATAAAGTTTATATTTTTTCTTTTTCCATTAAATTTAATTTTATCTTAATATCTAAATAAAAAAAAGTGTGAATTAATAAAATTTAAGAGTCAAATTATTTAATTTTTAAAAAGAAAAATATTTAAGTAGAAAAATGAAATGGGCATTAAAAAAATAAGATGTTCACATGAAATGGGCATTAAAAATAAGTTGTGGATAAAATAGAAAACCTATCTTCTTGCTGTCACCTTCATCTCCTCCACAGAAAACCTATCTTCTTGTCTTCTCTTTTCTCTTTGTTTTCTTTCTTTTTAATTGTAAATACTTTTGTTTTTATTTTTTTATGTAAGAAATTTTCTTGCATGTTTCTCCGACAGACAACCTGTTCAATGGGCTCCAGATATGTACAAACGTGACCAAAATTTTCCCATCCACTTGCATGATTGGACCATCAAATTAAATTTAAAATCTAACGCATGTACTTCTGAATAGGTATGAAATGATTGAATTGCGGTAGTTATGGCAACAGTATTTTTATTAATAAATCAATTAAAAAAATTCAACTGCCAGCCGATTTTTCTATTTTTTTTAAAAAAAAAAGGAACGTTTCCTTGAAATTAAGTTAAAAATTGCACAATCAATTATACTATTATCACGTGAGAAAACTCAAAATTCTAAGACGTGTGGAATATAAAAGTGCTAAGATTTATAAATATGTACCGCTCTATTGATGCACAGTTGCAGAATAGGTAATATAAAAGCACATAATAAAATTAAAAATATTGAGTAAATTTTAACTTTTTAAAATTTTAATTTTTTAACTTTTTTCTTTTTATAAATTTATCCATTAAAAAAATAATACTAAAATTATAAATTACGAAGTGTATATAAATTTACACTGTATTAATTTTGATTCTCCATATGTAAATAGTCAAATAAACTATTTTATTTATTTTTAAATTATAAATTTCATTGAATTATGTATTTATAATAATGAGTTTGACACGTATAAAAATACTCTAACTATATTATAACTACTACATATGTATTACTTAATCATTAACTTATATTATTCTTAACGTGTATACAACTCATTTGTCTTATGTAATCTGTATAATAGCCAACTTTGATAATATAATGAATTATTCTTTTCTTCGTACGTTTACACTTGGTTTATATATAATTTTATTTTTAATATTTAAAATTATCATAAAATAATATTTAAATTTAATAAAATACTAATCCTAATAATTTGAAAATATTAAAATATTTTTAAGAAATATAAGTCCAATTGTGACTAATTTTATTTTAACATAGGATGTTATGTGGTAGTGATTGTCATGTTGTTTTGGGTGATTCTATGTTAATGCAGACAAAGGTGGATTGGGAAAAGTATTGTAAAAAAGAAAGGAACAGAATTGGCTAGTCTTTCTTGATAGCTTAATTAATGCTTACAAGTTGTCAGATATTATTGATTGATTGATTGAAGTGTGTTTGCGGCATATGGTATTTGGTCAATATTTTTTAATTTAATCTTTCAACTTGTTCACACACCAAAATCTACCAATTACCCTTCTTCCAAGTAAAATAGCTATGGATTGGTGTGATATACATAGGACTAGGAGTATAAAGAAATTGAAGAATTGGAAAGATGACAAAAACAAATAAATTAATTAATTAAAATATTCCATATCCTATCCTATCCTATAAATTATAAAAGAATTGACTAAATGGAAAGTATAAGTTCATTCCACATGAAGATAATATATGAAAAAAGAGAGAATATTAATCTCTTTTCACTAAAAAAAAAAAAAAAGCAAAAAAATCATAGCATGCTCCATCCATTGAGCACTCATTTCACCCAACTCCAATGGAAATTGTCATTTCATATTTAAAAGGAAGAAATCAAATCAAACCCACCTTTAATAAGACAATAGAGATAATTATGTGAGGGTGGTGTTGTTATCAGTGCATTAATATATTAGGATCAGAGCCAGGATTATTATTAATTTTTTTAATTGATAAAATTTATTTTTTTATTTAATATTCTTGACTTATTTTTTTATATATTTATTAATCAAATTTACTCCTTTATTCTAAAAAAAATCATTAAAAAAAATCACAATTTTTAAGATAATAATAATTTTATCATAAATTATCAAAAAATTCTTATTAATTATAGTATAAATTAGAAAAACATATCTCATACTTAGAAAATGAAGGGTAAATTGGTCATTTTACTATTTTTTTATTGAATTGCTAAATTGACACTTATTTATGAACAAAACTAATTTTTTTAACAGTCACTTTTTTTAGAATGAAAGAAGTATATGTTTTTTTCTTATATCAGTTTTCAAACATCATTTTTAAATAAAATATTTATTTTTATAGACATATAATGATTAAAATATAATATTTTATCAGTTTCATCATATTAATTAATAATAAAAATTTTAAGAATTAGATTAAAAATTATAAAATAATAAATTAAAATAAAGTATTAAATAATATATCAAATTGACAGTTTCGATGTTTTACATATTCTTTTGAAAATTTATTATCTTATTCTTTTCTTTATTTCTTTTACTTATTTCTATTAAAAAATTTACAATTTGTAATTTTATTTATGATTTTTTTAAAAAAATTGTTATTAATATTTTTTATAATCATTGAATACTATGTATTAATTACTTTTACGAAACATTGTGATAAAATAAAATATTTATTTAATTTTATTTGCTAGTATTAACTGGAATGTACAAAAACAAATGTATTAAAATTTTACTCTTATAGAGGTAAATATAACTTTATTTTTAAATTTTAATAATTTATAATATTCAAAAATTGTACTTTTCTTACTTTATTTAATATTAACAATTTTTTGCACTTTAATATCTCTAATTTTAAAAAATATATATGAAAAGTAATTTATTGAAACTAGTTATAATAATATTTTAAAGAAATATAAAGTAATTTTAACAGTATAAAAATAATTTTGTCAATCGAAACGTCACTAATAATCTCACTTGAGATAAGTCTTATATGTATTTCCTATTAATAGTTAGTTCATAATGAATAATTAACTCTTATTATGGATGGTTAAATGATCAAATGATAAGGCTCACAAATGGTAAATCAATAATTAGCCCTAAAACTGTTCATTCAAACAAATTATTTGAGGTCATGTTCTATAAATAGCAAATACTAGATCAGCAAAACGTCACCCATCTGTTTCACTATCATCATTATACTCACTGAACGAAGCTTGAAAGTTTGGAAGATGACAAATCTGGTACACCCTATTGTGACTTCATCAACCCCTCTTCCCAAGTTCTAAATACTGAAAACCACAATTATGTAATGCCACAGGCTTCCTTTCATCTGGCTGAGGGCAAATTTTCCTGTTCTCATTAATTACTTCAGCTCCATTAATAGTCTAGACATGACCCAAATCCGATCCGGGTCACATTCAGATCCAACCTAACAGGATCAGGTTCAGAGAATTCTTGACTCGAAATTGAACTGAATAATCAGATTGAACTCAGCACAGTAACATGCCTAATTAGTACATTACTTTTTCCTTCTCTCTTTCTCGATAAAATAACACAAGTACACCCTCTATTTTCGCAACATTAATCCAATACCGTAAACATTTCCAAGGCCCCCAGAGAGGTTTTGGTCTTGGTTCCTCCCTTGAATGAAACTATAATAACTAAATCCAAACCATTGGCCATTGACCAAAACCAAGTCAATCCAAACTAGCTAAATCTAAACATTTTGAAGTACAATATTAAATCTTCTGCTCAATTTTTTAAAAAAGAAGATAAGCTCTGCTTATAATACGACAAATTCAGTCTGATCAGATTAGCTCAGTTTGAAATCTGTACTCAAAACTGACTCACAAAAGTTGACCTGTGACCACCTCTACATCCATCTAAATTAAACACATGCATTCAATTTGTACATCTAAATTTGTACTCAAAACTGAAGAGTGGAGACATGGTTAGTTATTTTGACCAACAAAGATTATGAGAAGAGATGGGCAGTTGTCACACTATGCAAAATTAAAAGCTTAAGCAACTCGCAAACAGCAGTGTCAAAGCATTTCCTTATTCTCTGGATATGGAAAACAAAACCCAATCATGGTTTACATATTGGAGTGACCAACTCGGACTTGAACCCGATGCCATGAAGTGTTAAGTATCCCTCTCAAATTCCAAATATCTTGCACATTTTCAGGTTGGACATTTGCTGCTGAATCCACCTGTCCGAGATGGAAGAAGGAACATCATGCATTGCAAATTGTAGGTAATGAAAAGAACATGAATAAAATGCCTCTTTGTTACTTTATTAATTTAGTTTTTTCAGCCAAGAGCCAATATTTGCATCAAACTCCAAGGAATGAGGGAATAATTCATCTAATGGGCTAAACACAGAAGAGAAGCTCTCAAATCAGCAGGTTACTGTGGAGTAGGGCCATAGAAAAACATAGCTCTGGCCGTACTGCAGCGAAGACATCATGACCCTATTACTAATCTCTGATTATAAAAGCTCATTGCAATATGTACTTTAAAACATATTCAATTCATGCACATACCCAAGGCATGAATTGGATACCATTGATGTAAATTTGAGTACAAAACCGAGTGAAAAACTGAACTATAACAAAGACATTCTTCTAAAAGAATACATACCGCTTTTGCAACAATCTCTGTGCTTTGTGGCACATCAACTGTGATCTCAAACAGCACCCATGCCCATTTGTCACTGGTCATATCTTCTGCAATATAAGGGATACCAGTCTTCTGGCGTCTGGATGCTTCCACCCAGGTTTTGCCCCCATCAACAGACACATCTACTCTCTCAATCCCCCGACCACCTCCTGATGCTGCATATCCACTGACTTTCACCTGCAGAATGTATTTGTAAAAGGACAATGAGGTAATCTGAATAAGCAAAGAGGAGTCTAGGTGATGTAGAACCATGATAAAAGAATAAAATTACAAAAGAAGAGAGACAATACTGAAATTTCAATTTCAATATCAATTATCCAATACAATCTAATGTGAAAAGAGCTAATAAGAACATTTTATATAGGCATCGCAAAATAAACCCTAGCCATTATAGCAAAGCCAAAGCCTGAAGTAAACCAACTAATGGTTTGTCCTGATGATTCAGTTCTAAAGTTTCTTGAAAATCCTTGGTTCAGTCTACCTGAAGATCAAGATGACCTTCTAACAACAAATTTCTCCATAATTGTCAAGGTGTGATTCTCAACAAATGCCAATCTGCGGACGGCAGGGAAATTTTAGCCTAATATACTTGGAGATCAATTCATTTCTAGCCAGTCTACAGCACTTTGAATGCACAAGTAGATGTTAAAAATCTGCGCAAATTAGTGATGCTTGTAGTTTACCCATTCAGATCTAATGGGTTCTACTTATTTGGTTCTTTCTCTAGAATTAATCATCTTTTCTAAGTTGTAAGTGGTAGGAATATACTTGGTTTCATGTTCTTTGGGCTTTAGATTCATAGCCTTGTATTCTTCATATTATTACTAATAAATTTTCTATTATTGTTCAAAAAATATATATTTTCTAACTTCTTTCTAAAACACGTAGTCCTAACCACCCAACCCAAAAAAAAAAGAAGGGATGAAGAATAAGTAATCCAGCATTTTGGGCAAAAAGGCAACCCATACAGGAAGAAAACTAGAATATTGGGCAGTACAAGATGATAGAAATAATCTAAAATGATGAGAGTGAAACACAATACGCTAATCAAAAGTTCAAGATGCAAACCAGCATTTTTTATGATAAAGAAGAACAAAGAAAAGGAGTGGGAGGCATAAGGCTATGAAACTATCAATGGAAACATAGGAACCTCAACCTAGAATTTACTTGATAATTTTATTCAATTTCGCTGAGGTACCTGATGTCAGATTTGGATGAGCATACTTGGAACTGAGTGAAACATTTTGACACCAAATCTATGAATTCTGAATAATCAGGAGTCTTAACATTGACATCCCAACATTTACCCAATATCTGACACCCATACCCAAGGGCAAGAAGCATAGCTTAGAATATTTAAAAATCCGTGATCATTTCAAAGCTAATCAGCGATATAAGCACTCAAAGCACCTTTACTCAATATCAAACTGTCAAAGAGTTCTCATATCCATTTGATTAAAAAAAGAAACAAATATCATTTCAACAAAGATGTTAGTGCAAGCCATGATGAATACAAACTAACAATGTTGAAAAGCATGAGGAATTCAGTAAGATTTTTAACTGCAAACGGAACTGACCTTTCCAGGCTTTATTGCAGCCACATCCTCTAAAGAACAAATTGCACACTGTCAAACAGTAAATCCAAGGGAGAGGAAGAGTCTCAATTAATCAACTGTCTTAAAGGATCATACATATATATCTATAAATCTAGTTGTGACTAAATCTAAGTGTTAATAAATCAATGGTTGTGCTATAAAATGAATATAGATACACATGAATTAACCCAATTGCCTCAAATTCCTTCTTCAGTAAGATGTGTATCACAGTGTCCACACCAATTGACAAAATAAAACAGCTCCAGCGTGATTAAAGTTGCATTCATGGCCCTAAAGATTCTTCAATATTATAAATACAATATTCATATGTAATTATTCTGTGAAGCAATCCAAAGAATTAGTGCTGATGACTTGTTGTAGATATGAAGGCCTGACAGAGCATATCAACACACATCACTTTGTGCTACAAAGGGAAGTGAATAGCATTATAATCTTTTTCTTCATTGCGAATCTTCTTTTCACATTTGATTTGAAATCAGCAAATTGATAATTTTGGATCACATCGGATATGTCCAAAGGCGTAGAGGAATTTCTGTAAATAAAATTTATGCTTTTAAGCATTAGGCAAGAGGCTTAGAACAACAGTACTCTGTGTATGGGGTATTTGGTTGGAGAGAAATGTTCAAATCTTTAAAAATCAAGTTGCACTGTTGGAGTTTTTGTTAGACAAAGACATTTTGGCCTCATTACAGATCTGCTTCAGAGGGTACAGAAGTACCTTCAGCTTATATCGAATGTGATTAGAGGATGTCACTTCCCTAATTTCATTTATTTCCAATTATCATGTATTCCCAAAGAGAAGGACATCTTATACCCGATATTGCATATTTTCCTTTGATTCTTATAATAAATTCTTCTTCTTTTGTCCCAAAGAACAAAAAAATAAATAAATAAAATTGAAATTCTTTGCAGGAGTATCAACTATATACCTGGACAGGGAAATCCATTTGTGGCCTCCTTGTAGACCACTTGATGTTATCCCAATTCACTGATGGGGGAAACATTTTGTAGTCCTTTTGCATAAAGAAGCCCTAAAGATAGCAATGTGAAAGCAATCATTTGATAGTTAGAGGGGAAAGGAGAGAGAGAAGAAACAAAAACTGAAAAGAAAAATTAGAATACATAATAGTTATTTTCACTGCATTTATCTCTTTATCTATGCCCTATGATTTGGATCTTACGAACTAACACTTCATGGCATAATGCAGCCACCCAAACTGTAGAAATTTGCCACCATTTAAAGATTAAAACTTCCCTACCTGACATTCTTCTGCAATTATGTTAATGGAATCCAACCACTTGACAGAACGTGCACCTATAACACCTGGGACAACCACTCGCAATGGATAGCCATGATCCCTGTTTAGAGGCTTTGGCATGATAACAAGATAATGAACTAATATCAGAACGATGCATGGAAAACTTATTTTGCTGGAAATGACAAATCGAAGAATATGAAGTTGAAAGTACAATCCTAGAATCTAAATTCTAAGCAAAACAAATAAAAATGCCACATTTTCATTTCACTGTGAGCATTAGCTGGTAACTGTTCACATATAAGTAACTCAAAACCAAAGGCAGTGAGAAAAAACATATTCACTGGCTGCCAAATGCTTATAAACTATCATTAAACATGTAAACAACCAGCTATTTCAAATTCATGGTCTCCGAAATTACTGTTGATATGATAGAGCTAAGCATTACATTTCCCTCTCATTAATCAATTTCTGATGGAATTGTTTAAACGCATAGCAACAACATTGTTACAACTATCTAGACTCCAATATTTTTTGGAGGTATAGCCGTGTTGGAAGAAAAAAAAATTAAACTAGAACAACATTTAATTCAATTGATAGTGGTTCACTAACCTCCCCATTCATTTCATAAGCAAGTAACACATCAGCTTCAGGGTTTGTGGCCTGGCCAAGTGGAATTGATGCCTTATAAGGACCTCCATTCTCCTCCTACATTTTTGTATAATCACAGGAACACAGAAAGGAATAAATTATGTAGAAATGTCAATTAAACAACAAAGGTATACCAAACAATAGAACAACTGCAAGGAGTTCTTCTGAAGACTAGGTTTAGTACCTTACATTTATCAATGCTTACAAATTCAACATGCTTTCCACCTGATTTTGTGGCACTTGTCAACTTAGATATCCCAACAAGTTCAAGAACATCAGCCATTTTGGCACCACCCCAGACAGCTGAAAGCAACTCGAATAATAAGAAGACAATCCCCAATATCAAACCTATGTAAACTAAATTTGGATAGAACTATGATCCCTGAAGGACACTGGAAATGTGTACATGGAATGCAGGGAAATATGAAAACACAATATGGTGGATGTAGGTTTCTTTTAGCATACGTACTCAAAAGCTGAAATTAAGTAACTTGGAGGGTGGAAAAACGGGATGAAAAACAGAGAGGACATAAAATATTTTCTTGCCAAGCAAAGAAAGAAAATTCGCGTGAATGTTTTTCCTATCCAAACAAGAGAGAGGATAATTCTTCTATCACTTTGCTTTCCAACATTTTCTTCGCCCACTTTTTTATCTTTTTCATGTTTGTAAACTCAGAGATAAAAAAACTAATAAATTTAGACCTTATCTGCACATCCTCTATCAGAATTATTCAAAGTTGGTTACAGATCCAAGATAGGGAAAAACAAACCATTTCCTATAGCAGAAACATCCCAGCCAACCCCTCTTACTTTTCTGACGTTGCTCATGGCAGTCCTTCTGTTACCAGCACACTGTACACTTAGATACAAAGGAATGAATTAATGTTATATGGCTAGCAATATATATGAAAAATGAAAAATGAAAAAAAAAAAAAAAAAAAAAAAAAAAAAAAGATTGCATCTTATTCAAATGAAAATTAGACCAACCCAATATGTATATTGGAACATACCTGTAATGTAGCAGCAACATTATATTTTGGAAGCTTCCTGTCAATTAGAATAACAATATAAATTCCCACGTCAATAAACATTTAAAGCATGATATAACACATAGATAGATAATAAAATAAAAATGCACCCGCAACTCACCAGATATCTTTCATAAACAGCTCTTTGGGTTTATCTATAAGACCACTAATGGTAAAAGAATATCTGTTTAGACAAACAGGCGGAAGAATCAGTTAAAGAGTAACTAAAATAAAGAACTTCAAGATATTAACAAAAGCAGAAATGAAATTGAATGGGGCATATAACCTCTCTAAATCATCAACAACTGGGATGGGTCCATGATTTCTCTTGTAGAACAAATCCACTGGGGTCACATAAGAGCTAACCAAGGCTGAACGAGGCGGCTCGGCATTAAAAGGTTGCTGCAACAGAGTCAAACAAAAATGGCATATCAATCACTGAAACAGGAAGCTCAACAATATGAAAACAATATCTTTCAAAATAATTCATGTAATACAAGGAGGCTGCTAAATAAATGTAAGTGAAGTTGCCGGTAACAACCCAATTCCTTAAGCAAAAATATCTAAAATCCCTGAAATTTGGAAGAAAAGCATCATCATTCAAATTGAATGAATCCAAGATTTCTACAATCCAAGATGTCAAAAATCATAATCAATAAATTCAAGAAAACCCAAATCACATATGTAAATTCAAGCCTAACGTAACATTTTATCCGCCAAAAAATAAAATCCCAAATCGCAGAATTAACGAACACCTATAATCCCACTCCAAGAAAAATGACAAAAAGCTAATATGCAAACAGCACCAAACTTATATATTCGAGTATCGGATACAATTCACATAAGAAAGATTCATGGAAAGTATCATTTATTTATAAGTCAATCCATTAAAATAGATAAAAACAAGGTAGCTAAGAACAGAAGCTAGCCTCGGAATTGATTTTGAGGGAAGGGTGACGAGGTGGTTCTTGCGAATAATCCGACGGTCCTTGAATTCCAGGCATTCTCTAAACTCAAAAGCTTCTCTTCAATTTGAAAACTAAAGAATACAGAGACGAAGAAAAGAGAGAAAATTTGTGAATTTACTAAATTCTTGTGAAAAAAACAGTGAAAAGGTTGAGTGAGGATTCGTTTTTTCTAGGCGGCGTTTGTGGTAAAGGCGTTACGGGCGTTGCTGTGAATTGTGATTGAGGGATAGTGTGGTGATTTCTCACTTCTCACATGAGAATACGTGGATTCCACCGGAGAATTTGATAGGGACTATAACAATGCCGCCCTTGAGCATATTATTGGCAGGCCAATGCTTAGAGGGGCACGTTGGACTCAAGCATTGGGCCCGAATTTGATAGGGCCTATCGCAATGCCGCCCTTGAATAGATTATTGGCAGGTCAATGCTTAGAGTAGCACGTTGGGCTCAAGCATTGAGTTCGAATTGGTTGGCATATAGGGGAAACATGCCAATTAGCATGGAAAGGCTTGCAAGCTTGGTGAACAATTATTCTTGGAAAAGAAAGCTTGAATAGCATAAGGGGATATGCCGATGATAAAAAGCAAGGGTGACTTTGAGCTGTGGTTGGCCTACAATTAGAATTGGTTGGCCTAAGATGAAAGTGAGCTTGTTTGGTGACCAATGGGCAAGCCAAAGTCAAGCACATAGGTTGGTTGGCCTGTGAAACATACAAGCATGGCATTATAATCATATTAAGGTGCTTGAAAGGCAATTAGGAGTGCTATGGGCGATACTTTTCTCCTCAGACCTAGAAGTTTCTCCTACTCGGACAGCTAACTTCTACATTTTGCATATATATAAGGTAGGCAAGTGTGGCTGCTGGCGGAATATGCTTATAAGATTAGTGCATAGCTTGCCTAAGCATGTGGGAGATGATTAGAAACGGTTTGCAGGAAAACATATGCAGGCACATGTAAGGCTGTTCAAGCATACGGAGTAGTCTACTTATCCATAGGCCGTTGCTTGTCTAATCTTGAAATTACCCTAAGCAGTTGGGGTTGTCAACTGCTATATTCTAGCATATAATTGTCCTGCTATAAATAGGGCTTGTTGGCTTGTATGTAAACATAGACAAACTTTCTAGGAAGGCAAATTTTCCAAAAAGAGTAAAACACATTGATTGATCCTTGTAAACCTCTACGAGAGGTGTGCTCTTTATAATTCTTTTGTTAGCAATTAATAAAGGTTGGGAAGTGATTCTTGTATGTGCTATTGTATTTTATTTCTTGATGCTTAATTAAATCGACTTACATTGGAATTGGCTAAGGCAAACCGTTAGGTGGAAAATAGGCTGAGTCATTTGGGGAAATTGGCAAGGCAGTCTGTTGCGCAAATTGGCTAAACAATTTGGCCAAGTGAAAAACACAAACTTGTTTTACTTAGAAAAAAATTAGGTGAAAAAAGACCCATATGACAACTGGTATCAGAGCACTATGATGATGGCTGGTGGCAACAACGAGTTAAAATAGCAATTAATGCAGTTGAAAGCATTTATAGGTGCTCTAGGGGAACCTCATGAGGGGAGGATCCTATTATAATTTCAGTTTGCAAGAGGATTACAAACTTGGAGGCTGAGTGCAAAGATATTGCATAGTCCTTACCGATGGGTTGGCTAGATTGGAAGAAGTAAATGATGATGTTTACAACTAAATAACGGTGCTATACAAGGCTATTGGTAGCACTGAAGGCAGAATTGATGGCAGGCGATCAATGAAAGTCCCTGAACCAAAGTCTTACAATGGCACTCGAAGTGCAAAGGATTTAGTGAACTTTTTGTGAGACATGGAGTAGTACTTTGTTGCTGCAAATATTGTAGAGACTAAGTCACCATCATAACTATGTATCTTGTTGGGGATGCATAATTTTGGTGGAGATCTCGAACCTTGTAGGATGCTAAAGCTAGAAGGGAGAAAATCAATACATGAAATTGGATAAAGAAGGAAATGAAGGATTAATTCTTGCCTTGCAATTCATCTTGGGTTGCAAGGGAGTCCTTGAAGTGGCTAAAACATATCGGCATAGTGCAATATTATGTAAAACAATTCAGTTCTTTATTGTTAGATATGCATATAAATGAAATATTACTCTCTCATTAATTAACTTAAGCTTTGCACTTGAGAAAAGTGATTATTTTTGCACATATATATATTAATTTAAACAATTTTTAGTAATCTTTTGTCTTTCTATTAAGTTTTTAATATAAATTTGAAAGAACCAATTTTAAAAACTAGTTATTAAAATTGGAGAGTCCATTTCTATATTAATAACTTGATATATTTATATTTAATCAATGTGAGATAGATTATTAACACTCTCCTCAAATGGCAACCAGGCGAAGACAATTTTCATTAAACCTAGTTGATATTTATAAATTTATAATATGAACTCGATTGATACAATTGAATGCTTAACATGAGCAAAGAAACATATTTGAAAGCCCATGAAGAATTAAAAGAGACCTAGCATGGAGCAATAATTGAAATCAAATGAAACCTGGAATATACCAAAAATTGAAAGAGAAATTAAAATTTCAGTTCAAATTATAATATAACAGGAAATAGTGTAAGAATCGATTAATCTCTAATATCATATTAAGTTTTTAATATAAATTTAGAAGAACCAATTTTAAAAGTTAACTGTTAATATTAGAGAGTTTATTTCTATATTAATCATTTGATATATTTATATTAATCAATGTGTGATAGATTCTTAACACAAATTACAAGTATAAATTTCAGTTCGAATCTCATTAAAATTATACCAAATAGCAATATTATAAAGATAAAATATCAATTATATTCATGATATTTTTTTTAGGTTTTAATTTTGCTATGATAGATATTATGTTATCAACTATCTGTACATCAAATTATTTGAATTTAAAATTTAGATTTTAAATCTCATATTTGAAATCTATAATTTGAAATTTATAAAGTTATAAATCCTTTATTTGAAAAGCGTAAAAATTTTGAAATTTTAAATTTTAAATTTGAAAAAAAATTAGAAATTTTATGTTAAATATGAAGATAGTATATTTGAAATAATTAGATCAAAAAGAGTATTTAAAATATTAATTTTTTGAACTATCATATTTTACTAGGTATTTGAATCAAATTCAAATATACTCAATCCTAATAATCCAAATAAGAGATTTGGTTCAAATTCAAATTCAAGTTTTAAATTCTTATCATCCAAACAGACCATAAAAATATTATAAGTATTAATTCGTTATTTTTTTATAAAGTAATAGTTAGTTAATTACATATGATTTTTTAATAGTTTTTATAACAAAAAATTAATATGATTTGTTTATTAATTATTTTGGTTGATAAAATTATTGCATCTTACTGATTACACATACTGTAATGATTATAATGAAATATAATTTTTTAAATTTATTATCAATCTAAATTATTTATGCATTGATACTATTTTATATTGTAATTATTTCTTAAAATGGAGATAATTAAAAGGATAAATTGTTATTTAGTTTTTGAAATTTGATTTAATTAATTGATTGGCCTTTCTTTTTTATGAAATTACCTAATTAATTATTTAGTTTTAATTCCATTTGACTATTTAGTCATTTCGTTTAATTTTTATGCTTTTTTCTATTAAATTTATAAAAAATGACTAAAATATTTTTGTATATATATATATATACACATATATATATATTTTTGTATATATATATATATATATATACATATATATATATATATAATTTTAATTTTAATTTTATTATTTAAAAATAAAAAATTTAAATTAATAAAAGTAAATAATATTTATGTAGAGAAATAACAATCATATTTAATATCATAAAATTATAAAATTTTTTGTTATCATATAATTATATAATTATTATTTACTATCAAAATAAAAAATATTTATATTAGTAAAATTAAATAATTATTATATAATTAAATGATTATTATATAATTATATAATTATTATTTAATTTTATTAATTTGGATTTTTCATTTTCATTTTAAATAATAAAATTAAAATTATATTTATTATACATATAGGGGCATTTTAGTTATTTTTTCTAAATTTAAAAAAAAAGTGCAAAAACTAGACATAATGACTAAATAGTCTGATAGAACCAAAACTGAGCACCTAATTAGTTATTTTCTCAAAAAGTAGAAATCAGTTAGTTAATTAATCAAATTTTAAAAAATAAATAATAATTTACCCTAATAAGCCAAGAGCTTCTTAGAGTTTGTCACTTGATGTGTATTTAAGAGTTTGGCTTGCTTATATGGCATACAAATGGCATAAAAGACTTATCATAATAAGACATGCATAATTAACCATAGGATAGTTATTTTACATATATTTCTAAATGAATTTTATCAACACATTATTTAATGCTAATGAAAAATAAAAAATAAATGGTTGATATTAATTCAATTAACATATCATAATGCAATTCAATTAACATATTTTAACATAATAAAATCATGGTTCCAATTGATTGGAATCATAAAATTTTTAGACAATTCATTCTTTTTCATTTTGCTATTATATATGCATTTAAGTTATTAACTATAAGACCATTTAATTTAGTAAAAACTCATTAGTTACTATCATCATTTATTTGTAACTAAAATAGGTTTTAAAATAATTAAAATTCATGGGCTATTAAAGTCCAAAAAATTATAAATATATAACTGAAATTTCTTAATTTTTACTAGCTCTTGGATATATTTTTTTTACCCTTTTTCTCTTTTGTATAAAGATATTAATTTGTTATTATAAAATTATTATTACTAAGTGCTGCTATATTAACTATTTATAAGTTATAATATTTATGAATGACCATGAATAATTAATTCCTATAAATAATAAATAATTTAGGAATGAATTTTGCAAAATAAAAAGTTAATTCTTATAATTACCACACTAATTATTTATAAGTTACAATATGAATATGAATAATTATAATTTAATTTATAATTATTATATAGACATAAAATTTTATATACTTATATTTCATTATCTCTGCATTTTTCTTATTTATTTATTGGTAGTATATTTTTTGTCTTTAATTCCAATTCTTTTTTATTCTTTAATGTCTTATTCCGATTTATTTATAGAGCATACCATTGGACTATATAATTCAACTTTGTCTCTTCTTTTTTCATTTTTCACTTTTATTTGGTAAGCTTCCATTTTTTTTACACCATCTTTTTCTTTAATAATTTTTTTATAAAGCTATTTTCTAATTTAAATATTTATATCATTAGATTTAGACATATAGTTGTATTTCATATTTAATTTTCTTTTCTCTTTGCAAAAATTATAAGAACAAATATTTATGAGATGCCACATGCTTTGTGGGCAAACATTTTGGTTAATGTATTTTGAGTTTTCTTTTTTAGTTACATTTTGATATTTTGATTTCATAGTCTTGTAAAATATATATACACACACATACACATAATATTGAGTTGTATTGTTTTTTAAATTTTATAATATTTTTAATATCATTTTAATAAAGTTTTAGAATCGATAAATATGAATTTCATAGGCATTTGCATCAATCGTGTAATTTTTGCATATGACATAGTCCATATTTTTATCTATCAATATTGACTACCATTTTCTTTCCTAACTATATAATCTTATTTTGGCATATATATTTCATTTTTATTAACTATCATTTTTTATATAATTTTTATCATATTTTTGGAATATATATTTTAGTTTAATTATTAATTTTTTAATAATTTTTATTATAGATATTCATCATAGAAAATAGTTAAGCCAATGTTAATAATCAATTTATTTGCTTATATATCAAATCAATTCTTTAATTCTACATTCTTTGTTTCTTTGTTTAAGTACTCTTTTTTTTTTTTTAAGTCACCTATTATTTTTTTAGTTCTTAAATAATTCTAATCATCATTTAATTAAGCAAACAAATTGTGACATTGAGGGTAACATATATTATTATATTAATTTTTTAAATTTAATATTTCATATTTAAAATTTCAAAAATAATAAAAAAGATCTATCAAAAAAATATAGCATTCAATATTGTAGATTATATAATATTATTGATATATTCATCTCACCTTTCATTTTTTTATTTCATGTTTCAATTAGAATATTATTTTCTTTTAGGTGGATTAATTAGAATATTGTTAAATATACCATTTTGTTGGTTTTGTTAAACGAGACTATTTAATTATGAAATTGATATATTTAAAATCAAATTTTGCAATTAATTTAATAAAATAATATATTGATAAAAACTTTAAATAGTCCATGTAAAGTACGAGCATTATCCTACTTAAAATTATATTACCATCTAAAAAAATAAGGTTAAGAAAAACTTTAAAAAAAAAAAATTGGAAGAAGAAGATCAAATGTTTCCACCAAAAAAGCCAGCCTCCTACCCAAAATGCTCCTTTTGCTATTTATGTTGTTCGTCCCCTTCCTCGCCCTCCAAAACCAGCAAGGCTTAGGCCATATCTCTCATTGCATATAAATGATTTTCAATGACCCAACTCAAGCGAGTTTATGCCCAAATAATTCTCACTCTTTTTGCTCTCCTTTTGCACTCTTTCTAATCCGGGGATATCAATTATGCATTAAAACTGTTCAAAAGGACTTAAGACCCAAATATTTTTATGTGGAATACTCTTATTAGAAGATTAGCAAATAGCCCAAATGCTAATCAAGCTATGTTTCTTTACATCCAGATAAGGAGATGTGTGTTTCTCCAAATATTTTATGTGGAATACTCTTGTTTTCTTTTATTTTAAATGATAGTTGCACTTTGTTTAGTTGAATCTTGCAACTCTGTTTCAAATTATTTGAGTGATGCTCGCAAATTATTTGATGAATTGCCTAGAAGGGACTTGAGTATTTGGACCACTATGATCACGAGGTATGCTTAAAATTTTTTATTAAATACAAATGCTTGTGCGGGGGTTTAAACCGAATGGGGCAACCATTGCTTCTATGTTGTTTGCATGTTCAAGTTGTTTAGATTTAGGGGAAAGAATTCGTGTTTTTATGGTAAAGAGATGGGTTGAAATGGGAGTGATTCTAAGCATGGCATTGATGCATATGTATGTCATGAATGGAGCAATCTTGATGCTACAAAATTGTTTGATTCCATGCCTAAAAAAATGTTGCTACTTGAAACGCTGTGTTATGCAGATTAACTAGTTATGGGAATGCTGAAGAAGCGTTTACACTCTTTAAGAAGCTAGCAAAAGAGCATATAACACCAAATGATGCAACTTTTGTTGGGGTTTTTTTTGCCTACCACCTCGCTAGCTTAATTGATGTTGGTCGCAAAATGTTTCATTCCATGAAGGAGGTATATGGCATTGAGCCCAAGATTGAACATTATGGGAGCATGTGGATCTTCTTGGCAAGGTGGGAAGCTAATCGAGGCTGAAGAGTTGATAAAAGGAATGACACGATGTTGAACTTATTTTGGCTAAGAACAATGTTGTATTATGATAAGAGTGGGAACTATAAAAGTTATCCCACCAAACATGATAAAATATTGTTAATACCCTTTTTTTCGTTAGATTGAATACTAAGTGTGCTAGGGATTCTTACAGGTCTCACCCATCCTAACTTCTTCAGAAGATTGTGCAAGAGATTAAAGAACTCAAAGTCTCTTAAAGGTTTTTGGATATACTGAATATAGCTTTTTCAATTATCACAAAAATGACCAAAAGATTTAGAATAAAACTGAATTTTTGTATTAATGTAAATGTGAATACATTAATGACAATTAAGAAATATAAAGACTGATAAAAGTAAATAACATAAGCTTAGAGGCTTGAGAAATTTTGATAAGAAATAAAATAAAAGTTTTGAAAGCTTGGGATAATTTTGCTGGCTTGAGCATATTGTTGCATGTTTGATTTGTTGTTGTTGAATTGTTGATCTTTGTTGGTTGGTTCCTTGTTTGGTGGAGAGTCCTCTTGCTTTTATAATGTTTGCAGGTAGTTTGTTCCCACATTTAAGCTCCACATCCCCTGCATTTTAGCATCAACAACACTTAGCCCCCTATACTTCAGCTCTAAACTCCATTGCAAACTCCATGTTCTATATCCAATATCCCACTTCACAACCTCCTCTACAGTTACTTAGTTTCAACCTTATTCCTTAGTCTCAACCTTATTCCATGTTTCTTGCCTATTATTCATTTCTATACTTTCTTTCTCAATTTATAGGACCATGTGCTTTTAGAGTCTATTAGCTATTGTAAAATTCTGGGCTCAATCCTTACAAAATGGACTTCAATTAAATTATTTGAGCCTCCATTTTAAGGCTGAAATTAATTATTATTATTCCGCCCAATTACTTAACCCAACTACAAATAGGTCCAACACATAGAATGCTGATATTGTGATTTTAGGAGCCTTGTTAGATACTTATAAAAATCATAGAAACATTGATATTGCTGAAAGAATAAGGAAAGAGAATCTCACCTTTGAACCTAATAATCATATGGTTTATGTTGTTTTGTCTAATATGTATGTAAAGGCTATGTAATGGCAAGATGCATCAAGGCTTAGGAAGGCAATGAAAGTAGGAACTTGAAGAAAACACCTAGTTGTAGCCTTTTTGATGGTGATAATTACATATAGTTTCTTTTGGGCCTATGTACTAGATAGACCATTGTTTCTCCCCAAAAGCGTTAAATTATCAAATTGGAGAGATTGGCATGATAAAAGGCACACATATATGTTCTGATTTACCATGTTCATGGTAGCTTTTTCTGCCAGCTGCTGATTTTGAAAGATTTGTTAAACAGTAGATACTATAGATTTATTGAACATTAATTCTTTTAGTATTGGAATTTGAGTTTGCACTAGAAGAAAAGCATTAGTTTATCATGATACAAATAGAAAGTTCTCTATCAATTTATCCATCAAATTATCAAACTACACTCAATTTTTTTTAATTGTGTAAACCTTTAATTTTACACCATTATCGTCCAGCCACAGCTTGACATCTGCTAAGATTAGAGCGTTATGCAAAGCCAGTACGATAGTCTTGCTAGCTGGTTAGTGGGTAACACCCCTCGAGGGGGAGTAGAGGCAGCACTCCTGGAGCAAAAAATAACTTTCGATTACATTAGTATAAGGATACTTAATTTTTCAGACATTGACATTTTTCTTACCCTAATCGGACCTTTTGTATCAAACAGTATTTTTTCAAAACTGACTGAATTTTCTCTCAAACTGACTGCTCAATTGTTTTAAAATTAATTTCGAGTCTATAGACACTAACCAATAAGATTTCTGAGCTTTATAACTCCCTAAAATTGACCCAAGACACCTTAAAAAACTGACTAGAAAAAGACATGGAAAAGCGAGCCTAGCTGCCACATGGTGCAGTGTCTGAGCTGCGCGAATCCGCATCAAGGAGGCGCGGCGGCCACATTTCTCAAACATGGCAACCACATATCTTTGATATAGAGCCACATCTGACCCTATCCCTCTGACCGAATCAAAAGTCCAAAATGCCCAAATCTGATATTTTTTTTTAGTATTTTTTAGCCCTATCATTTACATCTTTTCACATTTTCACTTTCCAAATCACATTCACCTCATTTTCTTTTAAATAACCCTTCCATTTCCTCATTTTAAAACACACTTTGAGTTAGAGTTGATAGCTATTCTTTAATTCATCTCTTCTTTTCCCTTCAACAACTCTCTTATTAATTAATTAATCTTTTTAATTAATTAATTATCTTACCCTAACCAAGTTAATTAATCTTTTTAATTAACTAAAACTCTCTCTTTTTTAATTAAAATTAATCACTCAATTAATTAATTAATTAATCTTTTTAATTAATTAATCCATCTATCATTTTCATCATACTAATTAGTTAATTAATCATTTTAATTAACTAATTAATCCCCCAATCAATCTAATCATCCGGTCCTAATAAAATGGAATTTCAGTCCGGTAAAATTTTCTGCCCTTGAAAAACATAGGTATCAGCCTTTTCCTCTCACCCACAAACCCAAACCAAAATCAATCTGATCAACTCTTAAACCCCTCCGCTTAATCGTGAAATGAATTACATGGGTTTTGATTTCCATTTAATGGGGTATATAGGTACGTTTAGAATCTAAATCCAAATCTCAAATCCAAATTTTGATCAATCTCCTTTTCTGTTTTTTAATTAATGTAATTTGTGAATTTTTTACTTTAATTTTCTCCTTACACTTATGTCATGCTCATGTGTTAATCATGATATAATAATTTTATAAATTTCATTTATCAAATCAATTTTTTAAAGTCAAATTAAACATAAGAGCTAAATTTAGATTATTTAAAACCAAAAATCTAATCCCCGAACTTAACATAGTTTGAGGCTAAAAATTTATCCTTGGATAAATTAATTGTAAAAATAAATTAGAGTCAATTGGGTTTTTTCCTTAATTTTCCCATTTAAAAATAAATTACAATGACAATTCTTAAAAATCATTTTCAAAATTAACCAAATCTAAACCCGAGAGTTTCATTGTGAGTCTAAACTTAAATGAGTATCTCGATTCTCTCTAACAGATCAGGTCAGTGCTCGGGCGAGATCTCACAAATTGTAACTGCATTAAATTTTGAATCACACTAGTTGCCTTTCAAAATTTCAAATAAGGCTCCAGAATGGTTGGATTCAACTGCATAATCAATTTTTGACAATGGGCATTGATGAAAGACCTATTTATGGGTGAGCTTGGATTTAGAAAATATTCAATTTTTCAAACACTCAGTCCGCAATTTTCTTCACTAATCATGACCACTGCTCGGCCCGCGAATAGGTCTCAAAGGTACAAAAAAAAGGATCCAAAGATAAGTGTGATTCCATCCATAAGGTTAGCTTTGTTGAGTGCATAGCAGTCATTTGCTTGTCTCAACTCTACAATTATCTTTAATGCATGCATGCCCATTGATGCCATAAGTAAAAGGCTAGGATCATATAGTCGCAAGCAAAATGGAGAATTGAAAATTTGAGAGCAAATGAATAAAGCCCTCTTCCATATAGAAGGAAACAATATAATAAGGAGCTAAGATCAATAGCATGAAGTTGTCCTATGCAAATGATATAAACAACTAATAAGGAATCCATTGCCAATGGACCTTGGATGTGGTGCAGGAGCAAGCCATCTATTGAAAATATGTTTACAACACAAAAGAGAAAAAGTGACATGTATAGTTGATTCTCAAGTCTAGTTGTCCACATATAATAATTACCTTTCTAACCATTACACAAGTGATCCTACCATGTCCAAACGTTATGACAAAGTTGGTTTCAAGCCAAAAATATTATGACAACACACAAAATATTTAATTTCTAGTTGTCTGGCTGTATCGAATGTGCATGTATTAGTATCAACTACGTTGCTTCTTTTTGGAGAGTCATCACTATTTCAAAAACTGTCGTGTGTCTACTTGGTGCCATTGTAGCATAGGTTTTCTCTCATGTTGGGCAAGACCAAGGGCCATTAGCTAGTTTGATAAAGGAAGCTTTTGAGGAATTTTGCAAGTTATTGAGATCTATAAAGTACTTTTGATTTGTAGTAATAGTAGGGCAATAAAAGAGTATAGCTGCTTGTGACCTAATTGAAATCTGACCCAATAAAAGTTATTCAAGCTCATGTAATAAATTACTCCCTCTGTTCCCTTATATAAGGCATTTTTGAGAAAAGTATTTGTTTCATTTTATAAGCTATTTTAGATAATCAATGAATAATTAATTCTTTTTTACCAATTTTATCCTCATATACCTATTAATTATAGTTGTAAAATTCCAAAGTCATTCAACATATATTCAAGGATAATTTAGTCATGTTAGCTAATTTATCTTCTATAATTAAGGCAAATAAATAAGTTTCTTAATTCTGGTGAAATTTTTTGTACGCCTTATATAAGGGAATAAAGGGAGTAATAAATGAGCTAAGACTCTTCTAAACTTATGAGTGAGATATACGTAGGATTAAGATCCTCTCATATTAGGTAAACATGATAGGTCATGTTCACATAATCTCAACTATTAAATATAAAATAAATGGTTAAGATTTTTTTAAAAATTAAAATTTAAAATTTTTTAGAGTTAGTAACATATAGTGTAAAAATAAATCTCAACTGTTTATTTTACATTTAATGGCTAAGATTATATAAACATAATTTATCATGTTCATCCCAACATGAGAGGATCTTAATCCGATATATGTATCATGAGATGTATGTATTTTATTAGTAAATTTGTGTATCAATATACATATTCAACGTTATCCATTGAATAATAATATAAAAACTAATAATTTTCAATAGTATAATAATTAAAATTTTCACATTTATTATTAAAAATATTACACATAAATATTATTAAAAAATTTTAACATATGGTTAGTAAGTATCAAATTATTTTATTTATAATTTAAATTTATTAAAAAACATTTAAACTTGATTTGGCTCTTATATAAATCCAATATACTTGGCTCAACTCATTTACAATCCTGCATAACAAAAATAGCAAATGAGAATGGAGAAGAAAATTAGGGTTTTCATTATAACATACTCAGTCTAAAATTCTAGGCATATATATATATATATATATATATATATATATATATATATATATATATATGATTGAGATTAACTTGTAAGCATAGCCAGCCGCCTAGCTAGCCTCCCTAATGAGAGAGCTTCGCATTTTTATTCTTGAGCAAGTGTTTTTTTTTTTTTTTTAATTTTTAATAAAAAAATAATTTAAATTATAATCCTACTAGATTTCAAAAAAGAAATATAATCCTACTAATATTTTTTTTTTAAAGAAAAATTCTTAATAATGCTCATTGAAATTTTATTTTTTAATTATATATTTACTAACATATCTCAATAAATCATATATAATACATAAATTTGAATAAATTATACGATTAAAATAAAAAATAAGGATTGAAATATTCATACGCACATTATTACAAAAAAAATAATATTTTTAAAATTATTATATTATTTTCAATATATAATGAGAAGTAGGCTAACTTTCACTGACGGTCCTTAAATTATTGATCGAATAATACCATGATCCTTAAATTTTAATTTGTAACAGTAAATCTCTTGAACTTCAATTTCAGTAATATCATGATATCTGAACTTTAATTTGTAACAGTAAAACTCATGAACTTCAATTTCAATAACACTATGGTTCTTGAATTTCAAGTTTATTGACAAAAATCCGCTTACATCATCTTCCGTTAAAAACTCAAATGGAAAACTAATGAAATGCTGACACGCGATACCACGTGTAAAATTAAAAAGAAAAAAAGAAAAAAACTAATTCATTAAATGCACATGTAGAACTCCATATTAGCAAATCTTGGTAATTAATTTTCATTGGGATTTTAACTCCTCCCTTTCTCTCTCTCTCTATCTTATTTATCGAGCTAAATTTTCATGACTAGCTAAATCATCTTTCAAAACTTTTTTAAATCTTACAAGGTACAAAATTTGTTGATTCTTTAAATTTAATGACCTAACTTTTTTTCTTTTTTCTTTTTTTATTTTTATTTTTTAATTTTATACAAGATATACAATATCAGCATTCTGTTAAAGTGTTCAATGGAAGATAACGTTAGAGGGTTTTTTATTACTGAAATTAAAGTTCATGGGATTTATTGTTATAAATTGTAGTTCAAGGACCATTATGTAACTGAAATTGAAATTCAAGGAGTTTATTATTACAAATTAAAGTTCAAGGGCCATAATATTACTCGATTAATAGTTTGAGGACTGTCAGTGAAAATTAGCCATGAGAAGTATTAACATTTTCATTTTTTTATTTTGTTAATTAACTTTCTTGATAATAAAAAAAAAATTTGCTTCTGAAATAAAATTAAATAGAATATAAAAATTAAAAGAAAGTTCATTTTATAACATGTAAAAATGAAAATTTTTTATCACTTTCTATGTAAAAAATTATATATTTATTAAATATAATCATTTTATAACATGTAAAAATGAAAAATTTTTATCACTTTCTATGTAAAAAATTATATATTTATTAAATATAATTTTTAGTGTCATATTTTTCTAAAAATTAAAACATATAGACAACAATATTTTCAATAATTAAAAAAAATAATAATAATAATAAAGAAATATTATATTGTATTTAGGAACTAATTATTATATTACATTTTAGATTTATTGAATTTAGTAGATTTCAAATTTATTAAAAAATATTTATATAAAAGATGAGAGATTGAAGACTTTATTTTTTTGAATTATATAGAGCTTCTAAAATACTGGAGCCGCCCTGCTTGTAGGTCTGAAATTAATCTAGTAGAGTTCTGCTTGCAAGAAAGGCATGTCACATTTAATGAATGTTAGCTGCACATATGTGTTGTATGTAAACTGAGAACTACCACTATGGATTTGAGTAAAGTCAGATTAGGTTAGCGGGGTTGATGGTTACATTGGGACTAGATATTGGTAAAATTAGAAAAGAAAAATACATGAGTAATGAGCCTTTAATTGTTTTTTTAAGATCGAAAGATCTCGAGTTTGAATCTTAATAGAAGTCTAATAATATGTTTGAATGAGGTAAAGTAGGAGAAGGAAGAGTAATAAAATAAAACTATACATGCAATCCTAGTAGGAGTCTCATTCTCTCCCAAAGGCACAAGTGCCTCTTTCAATGCGATCCATGAAGTGTGGCCCTTACATTTTGGTGTGTGTGAATAATATTAATCAAGAAGTCAGAAATTCAACGTCAACTCCTTGAGCACATTAAATAATATATCAAACTCAGTGCTTGTTCTTCGTCTTTCTCAAGCAAGAAAAATGCATAGGGCATTATTTTTTGTGTTACTTCTTTTCACTGGATCAGTATTTTCAGGTATTATCAGCAGCACATGTCAATCTTCTTCACAAAGCATTTGGCCTTTTTTTTTTTTTTTTTTTTGGTTTTTTGGTTTAACATTGTTGATTACCTATATTTACAGATCTTCTGCAGAACTCAGATTTTGAAACTCCTCCATTGAACTTGCCAAAAAATTCAACCACCCCATTTCAGCAATTGAATCAAAACAGCTCTATTCCAGGATGGTCATTTGAGGGGACAGTCCTGTATGTCACAGCTACTCAGACTATATCATTGCCAGGGAATGGACATGCCCTACAACTGGGTCAAGATGGAAAGATCAATCAAACTTTCAATCCCATTGATGATTACACACATTACCTACTCACCTTTACGCTTGTCCCAGGCGGCGGCCCAAATTGTTCAAACAATGCCAGTATTGGTATCTCAGTACCAGATGGCCATTCTGTCTTCTCTTTTAAGCAACACTTTGGGAAGGAAGGATGGGAGAACTATGGTGTTTACTTGGGTATTTGGGAACAACAAGAGCAAATTAACCTTGTCATTGAAAGTGAACCAATAGAATCTGATGTTAATTCCACTTGTTGGCCATTAATTGACAAGCTTCTTCTCAAAACCCTTGAAACACTTGCTCCAGTCAATGGTGAGTATACTCCTCTTTCTTTATATTTATCAGCCCCATTTTACTTGTAATACTAACCATCTCCTGGATTAGTTAACCAAAATGCTTGGTGTAGGCAATTAGGAAAAAAAAAAATCTTAGGTGAATTTAGTCAACCATGATCTTCCATGTTAAACAATAACTACTCTATAAAGTGAATATGGCAGTTAGCTATTTAAGAATTTTTGTGTACATAAGAATTTTTGGAGACACTAGATCATTGAGGATATGTTATTATTGATGGATGCACAGATAACTTACTGTTGAATGGAGGATTTGAATTTGGCCCAGAATTCCAAATCAACTCTACTGAGGGGATTCTACTCGATCCATCACCTACTCCTGTTCTGTCTCCATTAAGAGAATGGTCTATTACAGGAACAGTGAAATACATAGACTCCAAAAACTACTTCGTCCCTGAAGGCCATGCTGCAATTGAAATTGTCTCGGGAATTTCAGCTGGCATACAAGCAGCAGCAACAGTTACTGAGGGTTCAACATATAGTTTGGAGTTCACTCTCGGTGATGCTAATGACTCTTGCGAGGGAAATTTTGTGGTTGGGGTTCAGGCAGGATCAACAGCTCAGAATTTTACCCTGCTAAGTAATGGGACTGGTTCTGCCAAATCCTTTTCTCTAGGATTTAAGGCAGATTCAACTACGACTATCATAAGTTTTATCAGCTATACCACCACCCAAACAAAGGATGGTGTGTTCTGCGGTCCTATGGTTGACAATGTTGTCATGCATGCTTCTCGTGGGATGAAACTGGAAATGAAGTTGAAAGTTTTGGCTTCTTTGCTATTTTCAGTAGTCTTTCTATTATGATTAATGAGTAATGATTCCACCAATTCTGTAATTTTGAAGTTCGCCATTTCCAGTTTGCATCAGTTCTTTCAGCCATTAATATTTGGATTGAGCATTTGTTCATTAAGAAATTATTACAATTGTTAACTAGAAATAGCAGTGACTGCGAGAAAAAAAAATCATTAAAAATTTTTTAACAGTGAGATGATTTAATTACATTCTGATAAAGAGAGTGGAACAAACAAGATTCACAAACTTTATTCTCATTGTACAAGAATATACATTATGAATGACTTTTCAAAAACTTTCATTTATACATCAACTAGATCTATTTGAAAAAAAATATATGGTTCTGCATTTCTATTGCTGTTAACTTATAGCACCAAGATGAATCGAGGTATTTTGGCAGATCCAAATGCCAAGAAGATCCTCCTCCCAGTCCTGCTCCCTGCTGTCTTGCAATAATTTTTTGTTACATGAAGCATAAAGAGAATAGCTGAAACATAATAAAGAGCAAACCTGAACAAACATCCAAAAGAAAGTTGATCAACATTAAAGCAGCATATATGAGTATGACGCACGAGGTATGGAGTAATAAAAATGAACAAAGCCGTAAGACAAATAGCCTAATTACATTCACAAAATTCATTTTTCAGTTTGTCACCAGATTTCCCAGTCAACATCCATTCATTTGTGTCATGCATAGAACACATATTATGTAAATACCCTTATGAGCAATAAATGATGAGGTATGACACTTTCAATTTTGAATCCAAATTTTTTCTACTTGTAAGAGGCTAATGAAATTTAAAAAATAATAATAAAAAAATAAAATAAAATTGAAAAGTAGTCGGATAAAAACACCTACTCAGTTTGTCTAGATTTTGACCATCTCCAGGGCTATGCTAAACATTCTGTATAGCATTCATCTGTAAAGCACGTTTTAGAAGAGTTCTGTATTCTTGACTTCTTGACCATTCATCAATTTCACGAGCACGTAGAACAGGCAAAGGGTGTGAAAGTTGCCTCATTTGAGCATTTCTGAACATCATTAGTTAGTTAGATGCTCACAGGTAAACTGATAAATGTACTTTATTCTGTTCATGATGTTCCTCACCTTATGTACCATCCCGTTGGATTCGAAGAAGCTTTGTCATAAGAGCGAGCTTGTTCCAAGAATGCATCCACATTTAGTTGATCTGCAATTGATGGGCTTCCCCCAGCTAATTTCATCAACACGGAGATGACCACCTCTTGTAGGAGCATTAGAATGATCAGAGAGAGGAAAAAAAAAAAAAAAAGAAACAATATTAAAATTACCCAAAAAAAAAAAAAATCATCTTTCTAATTAGTTTTGTAAACCTTAGGGTCTTGGGCAACAAGAAGAGCTGCACGATCACAAGTCAACTCCGCTGCTCGGAGCCAACGAAATAATTGTTCTTCCAAGCTCTGAGCAATCAACTGACCAAGTCCTGTGAACAAGATGGGTGGTTAAAAGCCTTATAGATCATTATACAATGTAAGGACTGTTTCATATAATGTGAGTACTAGAAAATAGAAATATGTAGCCAGATACAGTATTATAATTTATACCTACATTTGACATCCCCTGGCTAAGTTGCCTTTCAGATGGTGGAAAGTTACAAGGAACAAAGATACAGTGCATACACCATTACGCAATTTGCAGTGGTTCAAAACTTAAGGTTTTAAATAGGGTGCTTAAAAACACTTTGACTTTGATTATCATACAGTTACTTGCCCAAGCAAGCAAAACCCTGAAGTACTTCCAAATGTCTTAGGCAAAACTCAAAAACTCACTTTTTGCATTTATCATGTGACAAAGGTTGGATGAAGCCATCACAAAGAGCAAGACTATAAACTCAAGTTATTACCTCCATTTCATAGTTTATAAACCACATCTCAAAAGTCTATGAATAGAAGAAAATTATTTTGAATTCCACTAAATAAAGCAGTCCCAGAAAGCATTAACCTTAAAAAGTTGTGAATTTCAGAGTCCACGCACTCTTTTTCAATATGTTTGACATGATTTTAATATGGACAAGTTACAGCAACTAGAAATAAGAAAATAAAAAATACCTACCAGGTAAAGTATATGCTCCAAGGGTAAGAATATTGGCAAATGTGAGCCATACACCATGATCACATTTCAGATGTCCAAGCTCGTGAGCCAAAACAGCCTATTTTGAGTTGAATGGCCAAAGTTAATAGCTTTCATCATTCAGAAGATAGCATTGTTATGAAGATAAAAGTACAGGAATTAGTTGTCTTAAATGTAAAATATAGGCATGACTTAAATACAAATAAAAAGGTTGCGACTAAAAATGACAGGAGAATTTCAAACTAAACCAACAATCTACATTGTTCATCTATACACAAGAATAGTGGCTCAGAATTTATTAAGTTACATTTAATTGCTATTTGCTAAAGGGGCAGAGCCCAAAATAAGATTAAATGATAACTGCAAACACGTTAGAAATTAAGAAACTAGTGCAGACCTGCAACTCCTTTCGTGTCAAAAGCTCCACTAGACTGGTATGGACAACTACAAAAGGCTTTTTCCCACTTATTGCTAAAGTATATGCATTTGGTACAGGACTTTGGCGTACATATAGATCAGGGGGCTGAAGGTTCAGTATGTCTGCAGCCTCAGTAAACAACTGATGAAGTTCATAAAGCTGGAAGAAGAACAAAATATACCATTATAGGATCTAATTTTCCAACAAGTTGGACGTGCATAATCATAAATAGGGCATAAAACCATGATGTATGAATACAACGAAAAAATAATAACAATTTAATATACATTCAAATTTTGTAAGCAAATAATGTGCCAGAACACACGAAGTACTCAAGTAGCCAAGTTGGAGAGAAACTATCTACATAATACACAAGATGACTCCTTCACCATATAGAAATTTTACTGAAAGTCGTTCCACTTATAATCCTTTTATATCATCAGGCAATAACAGAAATGAAATCTAAATTTCTGTGAAGTATATTACAATCTTTGTTGAAGATGCATTATGGGCAACATGTTTACAACCTTCTTTTGTTTTTTTTCCTATATGTGGGAGTACAACAGCCAAGGTTCATGTGATGCAGAAACTTACGAAGATCAAAGAAAAGGCCTTGGAGAAACTTTAGAAGATTAAAAGCATCAGGAACTGGCACACAGCTTTATATACCTTTCTAGTTTCTATATTAAATATGAAATTTTTCTTACATATATATTCATCCTTAGATTCAATGCATAAAATAGATCCACAATAAAATCCAGTTGCAGCAAATGATACTTTTGATGAGGTCCAATAGGAAACCGATACAAACCCAAATCAGAAAAGATATCTACCATGTTTTTCAGAGTTAAAAACCTGATTTTTTGAAACAAGAACTGAAGTCCCAATATTCTCAAGAAGCATGATTTGCTCTGTCATAGATCCTGCAACAACTTATTGAAAGGAACTATTTAATACAGAACCAAAAATGATAGTAAAAAGATACTGACGATAATTAAGAAACCATAAGATAACACCAAAAACCATAAGTTCCAGGCTTTTGCAATATCATTATCACAAAATGGAAAACAAAAACAAGAATACAGAACATAACTAATTAGGATAAATATCAAGCGAAGAAATACCTAGAAGAAGCTTTCCCATCTCATTTAATCCTGGAATTGCCCTCAATATCAGGGTATTCTGGCAAAAAAAGGAAATTAAAATCTTCATCAAATTTAGAATTCCAAAACGCACAATAATTGCTCATTTCCACAGCAGATCAAAGATGCCATGAAATTTCTGATATAATCACAATCACACACCTGTTTATCAAGAGGATGCCTGAAATCATCCGCATCAAGATTGCGAAACACAACAGAAGTAGCTCTGCAAATAGAAACCCTAACTCCTCTGTTCTTGTTTCCAGAGCTCAATCGAACAGAAGCAAAGCCAGACCACATTGAAATTCCATAGCTGAAACTGAGACGAGAAAATGAAAATTTTCTTTGAGGTAAGCAGAGAGAGGAGAGAGGCACAGAGGCCATTGAAACACTGCAAACAAAGCTCCGATTATCGTTTGGCTTGAAGATTAGAATTTGAAATTTCTGACAGTTCGCTCAGATTTTTTTTTTTTTGGAACTTTGAAGCGTATGCAATTTTGTGGCCACAGCCGTACGTATGGCAACTGTTTCGCGCCATGTCGCTTTCCTGAAAGGCGGAGGGGACGCGGACTAACACTCTTCGGTTCAATAATCAATACGAAGAAAAAAAAAATTGCGAAATTAATTTAATCCCTAATATTATTCTCTGAAATCAAAATAGAAATTTACAAATAAAAAAATCAACTAAAATCTAATTAACGTCGTGTTAAAAATTTTAAATAATATTATATATTTATTATTTATATATTAAAAATAAATATTAATATAGTGATAAATAAGTTAATATTAACACTTTGTTTGGTAAAAATGTAAGGAAAGAAAAGAAAGAGAGAGGGAAAAATGTGAGAAAAATAATAGAAAATTAAAGAAAGTTCTTTTTTCCTTAATTGTTTGAAAAACAGAGGAAAGAAAGAGTGGATAAAGTATTGTAAAAAATGAAGGGAAAGGAAAATTTTAAAATGAAATTACTAATTTACCCATAATTGTACAATACATTTAGGATATAGTTAAAAAAAAAAAAAAAAAAAAAAAAGACTATGCATATTTGAACTTAAATTATTTTGGAAATTATTGATTTTTTTTTTTTTGATGTAGATGTATAACTATAAATAGACATGAAATGCCTTTAAAATAAAGTACACATTATACATACTCAATGCTAATATGTATTTATATATATAATTTCTTCATCCATATTGCAAGAATTTCTAAAAGAAATTATCGATTTTTTTTAAATGAAATTTATTATTGTATTTTTAAATATGTGCTTTAAAATATTTATTTTAAAATAATAAATACTATTAGTGCTCATATATAACAAGAGTTTGCGTCAAAATAAAAGTACACAATTAATTATGAAGAAACAAAATATATATATATATAATAAAAATTGAGTTCAACAATAGTGTATAAATAACTATAAATAAAAAAATAAAAATTTAAAATATCATTGATGAATGAAACAAAATCATGTAAAAGCATTTATAATAATACATAAATAATTATAATTAAATGTTAAAATTTTAATTGCCTTGTTCAATCAATATAAAGTATGAATTATTAAGTTGTTTCTATATAACTTATTTTTAGATTAAATAATAAGAGTTTTTTTTTAAATAATATATACACACAACATACATATTTCGTATTTTTTTACAAAATCATATATTAAAATAATAAAAGTTAAAATTTGAATTCAAAAGTTAATGCCAATCCAATAATTGTGACGAATTTTAGTTGTGCATAATTAAATATTCGATTAATTATAATTAATTAAAATTTTGTTATATATTTTAAGTTATTAGTGAGATATCATAAATATAAATTATGATATATTTTGTTATACTGTATTTTAAGTTATTAATGAGATATCACAACTATATGAATTACTAATTTTGCTGACATAATTGAAGAAGAAATTTTATTTATTTATTTATTTTTTTTGCCAAATAATTGAAGAAGAATTCAAATCAAGTACTTTAATTTCTCTGGTTTTTTAAGGTAAAAAATGGTTAATTTTGGTGATAATAAAACGGCATCGTTTATCCTTCAGCAGAAAAAAAAAGAAAAAGAAAAAGAAAAAGCGCATCGTTTATATACCTTTATCTTCGTTCAATCCAGATGAATACGACGTCGTACTCTGCCACGTAAAATATGGTTATAAAATCACTGAAGGTCCTAGAGATTTGCAGCCTGAGATTGCACAAATTTCGCAGTAGCTATTGGCAATAATAATGTTAGTACTGATTATTTGCCCTAATTGTTTGCTTAATAGTAAATCGAAATTCAAAGATCTTCAGCTTAAATCGGTGTTTATTTACCAGTTAATATGGTTCTAATTTTTTTTAGTTTTTAATTTTTCTTTCAAAAAAAAAGGAGAAATTCTGTGAATCGACCTCCAACACCGGATGCAGCGGAGGATCCAGGGAAAGAGCCTACGCTTCAAGAAATTATCAACATCAAGGTTCGTTTATTATTATTATTATTATTTTATTATTATTATTTTAAATTTCTGTGATTTGGGTGTTTCAGTTGATTGAGAGTGGAGAAAAGGAGCGACTAATGGAGCTTTTGAGAGAAAGACTTATAGAGTGTGGATGGAAAGACGAAATGAAAGCTCTTTGCAGGTCTTTCTCAGCTTTTTTATTTATATTTTTTATATCAAAATCGGGAAGTTAAAAAGTTTAGCTTTTTTTTTTTCTCGAAAATAAAGAATTTATGTTTTATTTTTATTTTTTTATTTATTGTTAAATTGGAAATTTCGTTCTGGGTATTGTTATCTTGTTTAATTACACTTTTTGATATATATTTGTTTTCTAATTTGGCCTTAAGTAGATATATATGTTGTATAACTATAATTAGTTGGAACTAGAATGTTTATTGTGTTGTAATTAGGACTAGAATTTTGAGGTTTATACAACAACTTGATTTTGTCAATTCTGTATTTGCAGTGTCTCTGCCCTCTTACGGATATGTACTGATTGAATTATATAACTTAACATTTTTCATTTATTGTCACCACATCCATGAATGACACCATAATCTATGTAGTTTCTTGGCAATGTAAACTAGCATTTTGAAGGCTTAACGAGTTATTTAAGTTTGGCGAAAATAGAAAGTAGGGGGTGTGGCTCAAACCATTAGAATAAGGAGATAATCAAGAGCAGTGATGAAGTTTAAGGGGAATATAAGCATATAGTTAACAAGTTAACATTTTGATAATGCTTGTTTATGGAAGATACTCGGATGCAATGAGTAGTTCTGAGTTGCAAGTGATGGTTGAGTTCCATTTTGCATATGTGCTCTGATGGTACTTTGGAATTAGATGGATGAGATGGAAGTTGAGTCTGCTAATTCTGATGTTACAAGATAGATGGAAGAATTTGTATCCCCATTGGCAATTCTTGACAACTGATTTAGATGGTGATGCGAGTTATTTGTATCTGGTAAAGTGGAGCCAACTTCAGCAAAGATTTGTGCTCCATTATCGTATTGCATTAGAAATGTTAACTTTTTGGACCTTTTTATTAATATTTGTGGGGATTTTCTTATTAGGCCTCATTGTTTTGAAGGATTTCAGTGATGAATTTTGCAAAATCTATGAATTGTGGCTCAGTCCTTTGTTTGGTTTGAAAATTTGAGCTACATTCTGTGTATTTGTTAAGATCCATCATGCTTCAAAACCTTCAAAAATGAAGGGTTTGGAAACCCACATGGGATGCTTATTTTTTATTCCATGGATTTGTTCAAATCCATTATATCAAACACGGCCTTGTATTGTTGGTAGCTTCTTTATTGTTTTCAACTTGTTTTGGTTTTCCTGAATCTTGTACTGACTGTATTAAAAAATTAATGGATTATATACCCATTTTGTTCAATCTTGCAATATGGAAATTTTTTTCTTTCCTTAATAGATTGTTTAATGAGTTTTTAATGCTTAGGAAACCACTCTTTACTTTTGTCTTATGCAGGGCATTTATAAAGAAAAAAGGGAGGAACAATGTTACTGTGGATGACCTTGTACATGTGATTACCCCTAAGGGTAGAGGTAGGAATTTCTTCTTTTTCTTTCATGGTTCTCCTTTTATATATATATATATATATATATATATATATTTCATTTTTTCATTACATTTTCTATGGAGTCTGAAAATTGCTGTAACTTTGCACCATGTTACTGTGTAGCCTCTATTCCTGATTCCATAAAGGCTGAGCTATTGCAAAGAATTCGTGCTTTTCTTGTTCAGGCTGCTGTTTGATTCACCAGCCATGAGTGTTGTGTAGTAGGAAACCATTTTATATAATGGAAGCCTTGTTTAGCATTATTCCCATATGTTGTCTTGAGGATGGAGGTAACCGTTTATTGCACCTTGCACAACCAAGGGATAAAAAATCATGCCGGTAAATCAGGAAAGAAATTTCATCTGTTTGTTCCTTTTAAATATGATATCTCAAATTCAGTTTGGCACATGTAATGTTTCTCAACACAGTTATTACCATCTTCCAACTACTCTATTCTGGTTCAGTACCCCATTCAAATCTGTAATGAAATTCTTTGCTTGATGATGAGAGAGAGTTCAAAATAGCGCTATGCTGAGATAATGATCTTTGTTGACTATATTTTCTTAAATTAACAACAGTTAATTTAATTGTGATGTTACATCATAAATTAAAATTTTAAGATGCCATGGGGAGTGCACGCATCAAAATAGATGGGATTGCGTGTGTTATCTCCTGTGAGTTGGGGATACAAGTTTAGGGAATAGAAACTGGAAAGAAGTGTGTGGATCAACAGCAGTTGGACTTGGTATTCAAATAATAGTTTTTCTAATGGAAGGTTAATAATTATTATTTTTCTTTTTTTTAAACCCAAGTTGTGGATCTTAATTCATTATGATTACTATCATTCTTTGTTAAGGAATTTATATTGAACTATAGCACGAAATGTTCTCTCTTTCCAGTTTCTAGGCCACATATTTACAGTGAATAAAATAGGGAAAAATGGGGTGAAAACTGAAAAACAGAAAGTACCCGAAGAAGCAGGTAATACATTATACTTGAGCAAATAAACGTACTTGAAATGATTAAGGAAAGCCACATCTCAACACATTCTTAAAAGAAATCATTAATTGAATTAGGCATCAAATCGGAGCAGTCACGAGTTGAGAGAGTAAATGACTCGATTGAATTGAAGCAAAAGGACCAAAGCAGCATCGCTCAAACATGCAATTAGTTCTGCTTTTTGTTTCTTCTGGCTAGCAAACCTCAAACCAAACCGTCTTATAAGGTAATGATGGGCAGGTTTTCTCTTCTTCGCTTGAGCCGCAGTTAAGGGAAAGAATTAAACGATGGGTTATTAACTCAACGCAAATGATTTCGTTTATTTAATGATGCATTTGGTTAGTTTTTAATTCAATTACCAACTTTTAAATTTTTAAAAAAAAAAAAAAAGAAAGAAATTTTATTTATTTCAATGCAAGTGCTCAAGCTCCATCAACAGGGAACTTGCACAACAAATTTCTTCTCCAAAAATTATTTAAAAAAAAAAAGGTTCAAATTTTGCTGATGTTGGCTCGCGCTCAAAGGCTTGTCCAATAGATGCAAAATTAGAATTTATGAACACGCAGATTTGAACTCAATGTGGATCATACAACACTCAAGTCACAGTTTACATGCATAAAATAAACACATCAAAGGCCTTCCTCTTCTGAGGACTTGATCATTACACAGGCTATCATTCTCTTTTACATCTTGGAAGTCTGTCTATAAGATAATAGAACTATAAAACATAATACCAAGGCTTAACCAGACACAAATGTATTTATTCATCTGGATAACATGCCTTCCCACTTTTCCCAAGAAAGATTCACCCAACAGACTTAAACCCCAAGCTTACGCTCTACGGAAAATCTGTGAAAAGCAGGCAGCTGACATGCACCACAAAGCCTACTACATTTGCATATTTAGCGAGCAATTTGCTCAAGCTGAAGAGCCCGCTTGTTCACAAAGGTCTAATAGATCCAGGGTCTGCAAAACAACCATAATAGCTTTCATGACCTTTGCAGAAACTTAAAATTCACTCATACCAAAAGCCCACATTCAAATAGAACGTGAAGGAAACATGTTAACTGTTGATCTTACCTCAGGAACTGAGAGTTCAAGGCGGAACTTGGGGCCATCATAGTGGTGCAAGACTGGCCTAAAAGCATCTTCTTCCAATGCCTTGCAGAGTTTTCTAACACGGATTCTCACCTATTTATTAAGCATAAAAAGCCAAATGATATAATGAGATAAATCCTTTCAGACATATCAAACCAAGCACCCTCCAAGTCCAGTCCAATTTTTACCTGTGCAGGAAACCTTGATTCACCTTTACATTTTTTGTCTTCCCACGCAGTTGGGTCAATATTAGAACCTCCAAAACTTGCTGCCTGTACAAGACATTTCAGGTGCATGAGATTTCAACAGGGAAAAGTCTGCAGAGGACATAGACCTGTTGAATATCAGATCGAACTTTATGGACAAAAGGGAGCATTATTTTCACCAGAAACAAATACATCTTACTGAACTAGAATTACTAAACTGAGGTTATCAATCAATAAAGGATGGTACACATATCAGACCCACAATGATCCTGAATCAGATTTATACACAAGCAATTATATGAATGGAGTTTTGAGAACAAACCTCAAATATACCATGCAATTGATGAGTAGTGTAATTATAGAGAAAGAGTGGTAAGCCAGGTGTTATTGCTCGAACAGAATCTCGGTATCTTGGGGGCAAACCTATCAAATGAGTGCAACGATCAGTACATCAGTCTCATTTATCCAATATTGTTGACAAAGTAAATAAAATTCCTGAGACTGTTGCCAAACTTGTGTGATAAAGCTCGAAGTATGAACGCAGTCATCATAAAGTTTACAGCTAAAAATCCAACACAAAACAAGAACAATATGATACTCTCTTCAAAACTTACCACATATTAACTATGCAATAATAGAGTTCCCTTCACACTGGTCTAGACATATCAAACCACAAGTTATGCCTGGACTAAGGGGAAACTAACAAGAAAGGAAAAATGAAGCAAGAAACAAATTACCAAATAGCTGGCGCTTTAAGTCTTCCTGCATAGTGTCATTGTTACAAACAAAGATATATCCTCCAAGCACCTCATTTCGTGGAAGCGTCTCCGTCGCAGGCAGAGTCTTGAACCTTTTGTCAACTGCATTATTTGCATTGCTGTTCTCATTGTTGTTATTGTTGTTGTTGCTGTTGTTGTTGGGCTCTTTGATATTCTGAATGTTGCTGCTATACTTGCTACCAGTCAAATTTCCGATATTGTTCAAGTTGGTTTTCTGGTACACTGTGTTCATATTGAAAACACCATTCCTGAAAGAACTTTTGCTCATATTTTCTGTCATTTTGGTTTCCAAGTTCAACATATTAAAGTTAAGGCTTTCAAATTTATTATCTTCCTGAAACCCAATCTTTTCTCTTGGCCTTATTTCTGCCAGACCCTTAGAAAGATCAAGGTTATTCATGCGTTCACCCTTTGATCTTGTCTGCTCAGCCAATTTAGAGGCAGCCATTAACCACTTGTGATCCTCTGAGACTTTTGACTGTCCTCGAAGATCATCACCCAGTTGCCAAAAGTTATGAATGCTCTCCATCTTGCAGACCCTGATGAGATGTCATACAAGATAGACCTTAATAAAATAGAAAGAGAAAGACCGAGAAAAATCAATTAAGAAGAGAAGTTGTAAGCAATAATCCAATTCAAGTGACTAACAAACATCAACAGT
This sequence comes from Reutealis trisperma, assembly GCA_947687605.1. Lineage (NCBI taxonomy): Eukaryota > Viridiplantae > Streptophyta > Magnoliopsida > Malpighiales > Euphorbiaceae > Reutealis > Reutealis trisperma. The sequence continues at coordinate 661,596 of CANTUT010000393.1, forward strand.
TATTTCAACTAGAAAGCATCAGTAAGCAATTACGTCAAACGAAAAGGTTCAACCTGTAAAATTAAGCATGATAAGTTCGATAGACTTGTTCAATCCCATTTCTCATACAAATTGAATTTTCAATATATTTAGTTCATTCCATATATTCTATGAATTTGAAATTTAGTATAAACAACCAAATATTATGAACGGAACAAAAGACAAGTTATGAAAAGGCAACCTAGTATATTTTGTGAAAAAAAAAAAAAGGTAATAACTACAACACAACACACTAACATTGAAAGAAGCATACCTTTGAAGAAGTGAAGGGGGGACACTTTCACCAAACATAGAAAGGACACAAACATGTTTAGGCATCTAGGTTACAAAAATTAAGAATAAGCCAATTCATTGTTCCACTAATTATGAACCAAACTTCAAACCAAGAAGTAATTTTTTATTTCCAATATTCCCAGTAAAAATTGTCAATTTTCCAAGAAATCAATTCAACAAAAGTGCCAGACAAATACCCCCGAACAGAGTATTGCTTTCTAAGCCCTTTAAAAGCAGACAAGAATGGCATCTACAATCAGATCCAATAACTACCCAATATTTGCCCAGATTATTTAAAAACAAAGTTGACTCAACAAAATGGCCTGGGAAAGCAGACAAAACCCATATTTATTAACAGAACTAAAACAGCATAGCATTCCAATTGAACCCATATAATTTTAAGAAATTGTTGCCCATTTCCACCAAACGTTAACCAAAAGTAACACACACACACACACACACACACACCCACACATAATTGAATTCCAAAGCATAGCATAATTGAATTCAAAAAGGCAAGATTCAAAATCTCCTCTCTTCAACACCACTTTCCCGGAATCCAAAACGCCATTAAACCCAGAAAAGAAAAGTAGAAAAATTATAGTCAAAAACACATAATATTTAGTTTAAAGACAGTATCTAGCTAAAAAAATAACTAGAATTACTCCAAATCTACCAACATTAACTAATCAACTCAACGAACACCACAGGTAATAACTTTAATCACTACAGTAAAAACCCAGAACCTACATTTCCAGAAAAAGGAAAATAAACTAAAAAGAAAAACTAAAGAATTTGATAAATAAGCTGTGAAAATACCTACCTAAGTGAAAAAGGATTGAATTTTCAGCTTTGGATAAGATAAATAAGTGTCTGATTTAGCTGATTAGCATGTAAAATTTTACCAGATTTTAAAAAACCCTAGATTTGGGGATCCAAATGAGGAAGAGAGAGAAAGGGTACCTCTTCTTTCTTTTTTTTTTTTTTTCTTTTTTTTTTTTTTTTATCTGCTCAAATGTTAGAGCCCCTAGGACACGACACGAGGAGCAATAGAGAAATTGAAGATGGGATCTTTATTTGTATTCATAAATTGGTATCCCGAAAATGTCTTTGCTTAGTTGTGGTAATTTCTAAGGTGCCACTTTATTTTGGTTTTGAATTTTTTATTCGGTTGTTTTTTTGTGGTCAGAGATGTTCCGAAAATCGAAAGAGAATAGTTCGTGCCAGCACACTTATTAGCTTCCACGCGCCGTGATGGACGGTAGCAAAACGCCGCGTTTTTAGTAAGAAATTCAAATTTTAAAAAAATCAATTAAATGAAAATAATTTTTTTATTTAGAACAAAGTAATTTATATAATTTAATTTTTTAAATATAAAATAGAAATTATATCTTTTCATCAAAATGTAATTTATTGAATACTTTACTTATAATCAAAGTATATAAAATATATACAGTTTAAACATAATCTAGTATCAAATATACATATAATTAGAATAATAAATACATATTTAATTTTTTTTGCCTCCCAATCCTTAAAAAAATATAACTATATAATAAAACCACCTAAAGTTCGATATTATTAATAATTATTAAATAAGTAAAGGTAATTTAAAAAATTAAATCTAATTCATTATTTATATTTAACTTAACTATGCAGATATAAATGAACTAAATTTAATTATTTTAAATGAATTTTTGTTAAACATATCACGTACATGATTTTTAAAAAAATAATTTCATTAGTAATCAAATTAATGCTTTCATAATTTTTTACGCATGTAATATCAACATTAAATAATTGTCTAAATTTCACGTAGCAATTATTTTTTAATTTGAACATTTTTTTATTTCATTTTATGGTAAGACTAGTTAGACAATAAATCATATTTCATAAAAAAAATTTATCTCAACCTCCTTTAACTATTAAACCAAAATAGTATTTTTCTAATTATTTCAGGCCCTAATAATTAATATCATCATCTCGAAATGGCAATAATTAATATCATTATTTTGATATAGCCACGCCTCTAATCTTCAAAATATATATTTTTTTTACTGTATAATTATTATATTTTTGTCATTTTTTATATTTAGCCTTCTTGTTTTAGGTGGAAGTTTTTCTTAGATAAATAAAAGTTAACTTAATTATATATACTAATCAGACATAAATTATGAGATAAAAAATAAATTATGAGATAAAAAAATTGGCTTCTCTTAAAAAAAAATTCACTCTATCAATGTGATGTGATATGTATTAATAATATCAATACACATTAAATTTTTCATGAAAAATAAATATTTAAAATTATAATGAATAAAATAATGTTATGTTAATTAAAAAATAAAATAAATTATTAATTAGTCCCTCAATTTTAACTGAATTTATACTAAAATCTTTTTATTTTGAGAAATTAATTATTTCATCCCTATATGTACATTCCATCTAACTTTTGAATCATTCTTTCTAAATTTTAACATATTTTTGTTATTTTTTTTTTAATATACCTCATAATCAGTCAACCTTACCCACCATCCTTTCCCCTATTATCCGCGATTGCAGCACCGTCCTCACTAATTCATTGTCTAATATTATTAACTCTTTGTTGCTATCATCATCAAACAAACAAAGCCATCAAACAATGTGCAATCCAAACCCATAAACAGCTTATCACCTCTTTATTGCCATCATCATCAATTCTATTACTATCATCGCTGGTGGTTTCTCTCTTTCACCCCTTACAAAATTGAACTCCACCACCATCACTGTTGGCAGTCTCTCTCTCTTAACCATTCACAAAATCGAAGCCATTAAATTACCATTGCCAATCTCCATTGTCGCTGAACTTGAAGACCATTATCAACCTACTCAGACCAGCATGCATTGAAGACCATAGCAACTCCAATGTCGTTCAAGGAAAAGAAAGCAAAGTTATATCTTAATGTCAATTTTTTTGAATTTGATTTGGCCATTGTTTATGGGTTTGAATTGGGCATTGTTAGATCTATTATCCATTAAATCATAAAACTACATAGCAAAATTGATTAATTGTTCAAAAGTTTGGTTGTGAATTGGGATAACTAAAGAACATGGAGAAAAAAATTAATTTGTAATTTTTTTTTATTTTAGTTTTTATTCAATTTTGATTTCAATTTTTATAGATTAATTTGGGTTTTTTGATTCAAATTTAAGAACAAAAGATTACCTTGATTTTTTTTTTAATTTGTGAATTTTTGGGTGGTGGTGTAGGTAATGATGGTAAATTAAAACTAATATGAGGATTATTTTAGTCATTTCATATGTAATTAATGGTGAAATTAGACAGAAATACTAAAATGTTAACTAAATTAAAATTGAAAGACTAATTAACTAGCTTATCGAAATAAATGGACCTTAACATTAATCTAGTCAAAACGAATGACTAAATAGTAATTACTCTTAAAAATATTTATCACTAATTACTAATTAGGATCATTTTTATTGATTATATTTTTTTAAAAAAATAGAGAGAGAGAATTATAGTATTATTACAAAGAAAGTTACCATTCCATTACCATCAAATTGATTAAAGTTATTAAAATATAGTATTATTTTTATCATATAACTCCCAAATTATTTTAATCGATTTAGCTTATGAATTTAAAAAAAAAATAGCTTATAAATAAAAATATATTTATGAAAATAACTCTGAAAAATGTTGCGTACATTACACGCACTGAAAATGCAGTTGGGTTTACCTTCTGTGTTTGGTCAATCACTCCACTGTGGAGCATTGATGCAATTTAATTTTTGTCGGCCAGAGCGAATTTTACCGTTCGATCGGTTGACATTAACAAAAATATCAGGTAATGCATCAATACCTTTCCACATTAACTAAAACTGAATTTTAAATTTACTTAGAAAATCAGTTGCTTTATTTCTTTATTATTTTGTTTTGCTTTGGATTTTTTTAATTAATATTATTTACTTAATTTTGCAAATAAATATAATCATATTTTATCACCATTTTTAACATGTTTACTAAATTCTATTTTTTTTCCATTAAAATAACTTTATTTTCATTTTATTTTATTACAAATTTAGCTTTTTTTTATAATCAATAAATTTTTTAACATGGTCTATTTATTACACTTAAAATTGAAAATTCTTAATAATTATTCATATTAATTGCTTAATTTTTTATGTAAACACTTTCTTTTATACATTGGAATATAATGAATAACTTATTTTTTCTTTTATCATATATAATAAATATAGATAATATTAATTAAACTCAAATTATTTTTTTTTTATCTTTTTTGTGTGCAAGAAGGTTGTGTTTGTTTCTCATAATAGGACTGGATAAATTTATCTTATATTTCACGTGTTTTTATATAAGGATATGGTTGGATAAAATCATTTTCGTTGTACTTGTCTACTTTCATTGTATTTGTCTGATTCTTATAATTCAATTAAGAAAAAATTTATTTTTAAATTATCTCCAATAAATATAAAATACTAGTTGCACTAAATTTGTTTTTGAATTATCTTTTTTTTTTTAATATTTAAAACTCACTTGTCTCAAATATATCAAAGTAAGATAAGACAAATACTCCATTTGTCATATTTTTAATAATCTCATTTGATTTATCACAGAGAATAAGAAAGTATAATTAATATAGTAAGAAAGTGTAATTAATATAGTAGAAATAATTAATTTTATTAATTTTTTTCCTATTTTACCCTTCAATTTCTTTCCTATGTTAATAGGATTTATTGATAAAAATACACATTAAATGATATCTTAGTAAACTATTTGTTCAATTTACTTTTTAATAATGAAAATGAATTATAATTTACAACTTTCAAAATATAAATTTAAAATTATTAAAATGAGACGGATTACCAAATCATATTTTATTTTATTTTATTTCATATTGCCCTCTGCATACAGCTAAATGATAATAGTAAAAAAAAAAAATGATTAACCTTGAAAACTATAATTAAGATAGCTGATTAGATATCATCATGATGTGTTGCTATACCACAATTAGTTATTTATACAACAATGTATGGGCAATAATGTACTAAAAAATTTAAAATTAGAAAAAGGTCTGAAATTTAGCTGGCAAATCATTTTCTTATGAGCTACGATGTCCATATCCATTGTTCCATGAGGAATTCACAAAAATAAATCAATTATGCCACCAAATCCGAATTGTCCCTTTACAAAAACAAATATTAACCTGTCTGTTATGTCTCTTAGGCTATAGACATCGACCATCTTTTTTTCTTTTTTTTTTTTTTTTAATTATGACATCAACTTGTTAGCATCTTCACATGAAGGGCATATGCATATATATATATATATATATATATATATATATATATATATATATATATATGTATATATTCTAAAAGAATCTATATTTAAAATCATGACATTTTACATTATAAAATAAGTATTCGACTATTGGAAATTAAAAAATAAATAAAATTTAAATTGTTGAGCACGTATACTATTAAGATTACAATTTGATTTGTGTAATAGGATATAAAAAATAAAATAATTAATTTTAAAAATATAATAAATTATGAATAAGATAATTATTTTAATTTTATAATTTAGTTTATTATATATAATAACTATTTTATTCAATGTAAATAAATATAATATCTTTATAAATTAATTTTATTATTAATATTAAAATTAAATATAATTTTGTCAAATTTTATTTAAAAGATAATTTAAATGCATCATAAATAAAATATTTATTTGACTTGAATTTAAAAACTAAAAAATATTTTTTAAATTAATTATTTAAATTAATTTCTTATTCTATTTACTCAATTTTTTTTTTTTTGCAAAAGATTGATAAAAAAAAATCTATATATATATATATGGGAAATTTTAAAATATATAGTTTGGTGAGATTGGTTGTAATGTAACTGACTTGGTATGAGATCAATATCATCAAAATATTTCATGAAAGGTGACCAGTTTGCTAACACAGGGGGAGAGATATAGAGGTAGAAATAGGGAAAGTCGTCTAGTGAAATTAATTTTTTTTTTTTTGCATTAATTAGATAGAGGCTTTATGAAATTTCATATCATTATTATAATTTACAAATTAAATATTAATTATAAATATAAAATATATTTATTTTTAGTTATTTTATTTTTTAATTACATTTATTATGTGAGAGAATTTTAAAATAAAAATAACATAAAATTTTAAAAATAAAAAAATAACTCATTTATAGATTTGTTTTAAATATAAAAATATAAAATTCAATTGAATTGCTCTTTTAAATTATTTATTTAAAATAAAAAAAATTATTTATAAATTAATTAAACATTTATAATTTATTTCTTTCAACCCGCCATAAATAATTTTGGATTTTTCGCTATTTCGAATTTAGCGAGTAGGGAAATGGGGCCTTCAAATCCTTCTCCTGTGATTCGAAGTGTAAAATTCTGCTGCAGTTCTAGCCCAAATAGGTCCACCTTTTTTGGGCTTCATGGGGAATGGAGGCTCTCTCTATCCTTTTTATCTTCCCACTCTCTCAAATCCTAGCAGCTCTATTTCTTTTTGTTGGTAAATGTAGTTATGTCATACGTGTAGATAAAATTATAATCATTTCATTTCAAATTTATGAAAAAAAGAGAAATAGATAAAAAAATAAAATAAAATCAGCCCAAATTGATTAACTGAACCAAATTTTTTTTGTTCGCTCGATTTGATTTTCGCACTAAATTTGGTTTGGTTTGATAAAAAGTCAATTTAATTTATAATTGATTCAGTTCGAAAAAAATTAAATATTCAATGAAAATTTTAATCGTAAAAAAATTCAATTCAATTATTTTGCTCAATTTAAAAATCTCAAGCTTCATGTCTGCTGTTAATTCAAAAAAAGATGATTAGTTGCAATTCATGAGCTAAATTGACTGTAGGAATAGCAATGAAATGATATGGGGCGAATTTCTCATTATTCATTATTGGTTCCATCATTCATTTCATTATGAAATGGACCGGGATGGATATATCATTTTTATTTTTATTTATTTTTTCTTTAAAAATAATTCTTTCATATATATATATATATATATAAATTAAATAAAAAAAATTAAAAAAGCCCACGACTGAGTCGAGTAGGAACTCGGATGTCTCACTCGGGCGAGCTTAAGGGTTTTCCGGGAGAGATTAAGGTGTTCAATCAATACATCATCTAATCATATGAGTTAAAAGATCTTACAAACGAACGCGTGTACAAATGCACGTTGCACAATAGTCTTTAGGGCTAAATCCTCCACGTCATGAACTCAAAGCGTTATTTTACACGCGAATTACCCGCGCGTTAACAGACCCACCATAGCCACTTTGGCGTAAAAAAAGAGTCTCAAGAGCGAAGGGCCATCCTGGAGCTTTTTAGTGCAGCTCTCACTGAAACTGTTGTTAGGGTTTGGCTAGCAACCTGGTTGCCGATTCGAACGCACTCGATATTAAATTAACTCGCCGGAGAAACTCGGTAAAGAAGTAAAAAACCCTAGAAATCAGAAATCATGGACACGCAAAATGATTTTGATAGGATACTGTTCTTTGAGCATGCTCGCAAAACTGCCGAGGCTACCTACGCCAAGGACCCTCTCGATGCTGAGGTTTGTTTCTTTATTATTGCGATGGATTGTTTTTATCCGATCTATCTTTTTTTTTTTTTAATTTATTATTTAATAATTTTAAAATTTGATTACTTTATTTCTTTTTGTTTGTTTGGGTGCTGAGAAATGGTTTCGGAATTGTAAATAATTCGAATTTGTAATTGTTATTATTTGTAGTTCAATTTGCAAATTATGGGTGACATTAAATTATTATGATTATTATTTTTTGAAATTTTAATGATGAATCCAATGTCAGAATCTAACGAGATGGGGAGGAGCTCTGCTGGAGTTGGCTCAATTTCAGAATGTTCCAGATTCAAAAAAGATGATACTAGGTGCAGTGCCTAATGAATTAACTTTATTGCACAAAACTGAACATGAAATGAAATAGTTTTAAATGAAATTAGTGTCTAAAACATGGTTTTATGAACTTTTCTCAAGTTCCCAAAATTTTACACTCCTTGAAAAATAAGAAATTTCTCAAATTTGAAGTTTATTCATTATAAGAAATCAGTCATAAAATGATTGGATTGACTTCTTGCTAAATAGCAATAGTTGTTCTTTTCCTTGTCCAATTTAAACTAGTTTCTTTTATAGGTAGCTTTAAAAGTATAGTTCTTCCTTTACTAAATGGTTATGGTGGGTCAAATTTTGTTATGTTTTGCTGATTGATTTATTTTGCAGATGGCATATCAAAGCTGGAGGAGGCATTGATGGTTCATCCAAAGAAACATGATACTCTTTGGTGCCTCGGAAATGCTCATACATCTTTTGCATTTCTAACCCCTGATCAAGACGAGGCTAGGGAGTCTTTTGAAAAAGCAGCTACCTACTTTCAGCAAGCTGCTGATGAGGTATTTACCTGATGAAATCTCATTGCATTTATTTGGTGTTTATTGATTGTTTATTTTCTATGATTGTAGATGCATGATGACATTAGTTTTTCTTTCATGTAGGATCCCGGTAATGAAATTTATCACAAGTCTTTAGAGGTGGCTGCTAAGGTAATTCTTTATTATTTTTTTGATATCATCTTTCTTTTGGTAGAATGGGGGAAAAGAAGCTTCTGTATTGTTTATCAGAGTTACATATTTCACCGTGGGTATGAACACTTCAAGGAATCCTTGGTTAGAAATTTACTTGATCTGAAAATTTATGTCAGGAAGCTTTGTTTGATTCTTTGTAATGAGGAAACATCAATGTTCTTTTCATTACCTGCCAAGATGCTATGGTTATTTGGTTATTTTAATGGATGATCAAGTAGCTAACAAAAACAAAAAAGAGATTTATGTGCCTAATCTATTTTTGTTCTTGAAGATTTGGCTATTTATGCACTGAGATATTTTTCATATGTTATAATTAGTTAAATATCTATTAAACTGTGAATTTTTAGTCATTTTGTAACCAAAAAACAAAAAGTTTCAGTTGCAACAGTTACACTTTGGCCACAGCACACTGAAATTGCCACACCAAGGTTGCTATTTAAAGCCCTGGTTGGTAGTTCATGATAAGAATGAAAGTTGGTTATTGTTGGTCTCTGATTTTGTAATTTGTACAAAGCATATGCTTCTATGTTCTTTCAAGCTTTTTAATTCTAAACATGGTCGTCTTTCCAATCCATTATTTGCAAGCTGATAGTTTCTAGTTATGTTGAAAAATAGATATTAATTCCCATAGGCACCTTAGCAATCGCTAAATGAGGCATTTGACCATTTTCAGTTGTGGGGTTCACCCATTTGGTACTGATTGTGTCCTAAGTTGGTCTACCATGTCTAGGAGAATTAATGAGCAATAATTTATTGAGGAATATGCTTATTGGTTGATAATTGATGAGGCCTAATCTCATTGGTCTTCAAAGCAATATCTTGAAATTATCAGCTTTTTCTTTGAACTGAGTTCCTTAGTTTTCAGACTATGATTTCATGCACTTGACTCGTGTATTAAATCTGTTTACATCTTTAGACTCCAGAATTACATGTGGAGATTCATAAACATGGGTTAGCTCAACAGGCGATGGGTGCTGCGCCTGCTTCTGGACCTTCTACCTCATCGAGCGCTAAGGTAACTGTTTCATATTTTTGTCTTTAAGACTATTTGTCGTATATGGCTTTTGTTATTGTTGAATTGTTGATTATACTGTTATTTGGTGGATTTGGGAATAGGCATTGGCTGTGGTTGTGGCTGAAATAGGACTTAAAAATTAAAATATGCTTGTTGCACTCCAGTGATTCAGTCTGTTTACCTTTTTTAGTTTTGGTAAAAGTTCTATGAATTTGATTTATTGCTTTCTCATGGAAATTGGCATATATACATGCATATAGCATATGCTTATACATGCTTGGTGAGAGAGGGAGTACATGTTTAAACATGCCTATTTCATTATGATTGATGACCATCTGGCTGTCCCTGTGATGTGTTATGCTCAGTTTCCCTCATCATTAGACATACAAGTTGAAGTTGATTGTTTCATTTTCCTGCTGCTCTGTCCCTTTTTTTTTTTTTTTCTTCCAGAGTTCAAAAAAGAAGAAAAGCAGCGATCTCAAGTATGACATATTTGGATGGGTAATTTTAGCTGTTGGTCTTGTTGCTTGGGTTGGATTTGCAAAATCCCAGATGCCTCCACCCCCTCCAACGCCACCAAGATAAGCACAGAATGTGTTTTGTTTCTAAAAATGCCCACCAGAGTTTTGAGATGGTAGATGTAGAGAACATCGAGAACATTAAGAAACACTTGTGGTCTTTCATCATTAGTTGATTTTTGACCTTGGTAATGTTTCCTCAGTGTAAGCCGATAAATAAGCTTTAGCGTTTTATCTTTAATATGAAATATTGATTTTTGCCTTGTGACAGAGTTTGATGAGAAGCTTTTTTTTTTAGGGTACTAGATGTTATGTATCCTCTAATAGTTTCAATTACATATTCTCAAGCACTACTAGCACAAGAAATTTCGGAATAATAACTGTTATAAGTTGTGGTACTCATGGCATTTGAAAACAATCCACTTGGGCGAGGGCCATATGGTATGGTAAGGTTGTCGGGTAGGTTGTTTCTCAGAGAAGCTCAAAAATACCACCTAAACCACCCCCTTACAGGTCAAGCTGGGAGGGGGTTAATGGCTTTGTTTGATGTTCAGTTGTTCACATTGACTTTTAACCGGGTGTGTGATGTTGCCAGGACCACACGGGGTAGTATGCTTATGTGCTAGTTTTATTTTCTGTGCAGCAAGTGAAAATATATCCTTTATTGTAGGCCTAAATGGCTTTAAAATAGAAATAATGAGTGAGTCTGATTAATTAGCCCTAAAACCTTAGGGTGATGCTCACGTTACCAGTCTTCGAATGATGATGGATTTTTATAGATATTAATAAACTTTCATTGAATTCTAATTTCTATTTTTATAGATATTAATAAACTTTCATTGAATTCTAATTTCTATTTTATATAATGAAATAAATTTATATTTCTCATGGAGTAAAAATAGATCCTTAAAATAATAAATAAAAGTAAGAGCTCTCAATTAAATGATATTGCTCAACAGAGTGCCAAAATTAATTAAAATAGTAATATTTCAAGAATCTAATTTCTCTTCTTCTTTTGCTCTTCATTTTTCGCTTTCAATTCCCTTTGAGTGGCGAGTTAAGTTCTTCAATTGTTTTGCTATATTTATTTTGGCTTTTAGATTCAATTGTTTGTTATAATCTGTTCATTTATAATCTTTATGGTTGATTTGAAACATGCATTTCTTGATATAAAACCCTCTTGACATCAGAGGAATGAAAAATGTACTTTAATTTCTGTTTATTGTGGGTTTTGCAGCATTATTTTTACCATTTTATATAAATTCTTCGTACTGCTTTTTTTTTTTTTTTTGGGCAATGGAATTGGAAAATCACTTTCACTTCCAATCGCCGTTTGTTATTCATTTTGGTTGAAAATGTTGCATACGCTAACACGCTTCTCTTTCTTTTCCTTTATCACTCCCTCTCCTTGCTTGCTCCGCTAGGATTCTTGCTGGATATAAATTCTGATGGTCGGCAGGGACCTATTTCAATTTATTTTTTCTTGTTTTTCCTATTTTCTTGTTTGAATAATTTCTCTTCTGCTTTTTTGTGGGCATAAATGTTCTCCCAATTTCATTGGGTGTTTTGGTTTTTGGGTTGGCTCACTGATGGCGGTGCTGCCATCCTATCTCCAGCCTTACTGATCTAGGCTTTTTAAGGTGTTAATTATTGTTGCACATAGGTCGTAGGGGAGAGAAGTGACAACCATCGATTTTGATATCTCACTAGTTGCTATGGTGAAATTTTGTGTTTGAAACTGAGATCTAAAGCTCCTAGCAAGAGACTGGTTATTTTATGGCATGCCATTTAGCAGGAAAGAGCTTGATTCCTGTCAAGGTCCCACTACTCCGTTTCTTCGTTGGCAGTAGAGGGCAGGAGTTAAAGCTTATAGGTACAATCTTTTTGAGTTTGGTCCAGTCACAGCTTCCCGAATCTTAGTGTCGTTCTAATCATTATCCATATAATAATGCCGTCAACGGTTACTGGTAGGATAGAGAGAGGCAAAGTAAATTTACTTTTTTTCCGGGACTTAGGCCAAATCTGTACTGAGCTTGAAGTCCAAGTCAAAGATCCCTTTTGTGGGCAATTTATTGATGGACCCCAAGTCTATTTTTGATGTAACTTGTTGCGCTATCTCCTTGAGCACGATGTATATTTGTATTGAATTGTGCTTTCTGCATTATTAATGCTAATTATTTTCAATTTTTTGGACCCAAAAAAAAAGAAAGAAGTTATTGTTAGGCACAAATTTCAAGTTCAGTTAATTTCATTCATGTGAAAATATTGGTTTATTCATGAGTATAAAATTTTCTTTATTTGGTATCTCATAGTTGTGCATATACTAATGGTGTCGATGTTTGGTTTTTGGCCCACAGCGGCCGACATGAGCTAGAGCTTGAGATTTTAAGGCCAGTTGGTCATGGTGATGGCTTTACACTATGGTTTTCTAAAGTAAACGGAGGTAATGTTTTAAAAAGTAAGGTAGAGTTTTTAATTTTATTTTGTTTAGAAATGATGGATGGTAAATAAATATTTTAAAAGATAAAGTATAATATTTTATTTGACTTAAAGATACTGAAAATGAGGGTTTGATATTTAAATTATAAATTTTAATCTCTTAAACTCACCGATTTAGTGGGTTGAGACTTGAAGAGTTCTAGAGGTTTTTTAAAACCTCAAAAAACTCTACTTTTTAATTGGTATCTTCCTCCCAATAGACGGTTCAAGGTATCAAAATTTTATAAATTTTCTAAAAATCTCAGTTCAAATAAGGTGTTAGTGATCTTGGAGGTAAGTTTGAAATTGTAGACAAAAAAAGACCAAAAAAAAAATCAGTTGAAATCTTGATGCAAAGCAAAATGAAATTTTTGAGATTTTTTATGTATATTGATATATAAAAAGTCAGTCAAAACATATAAAAGTCTATTATTTATAAAAGTTAAAAAATTTTTTGAATACCTATTTACTTTTATGATTTCACAAAAGTTGTAATTCAATACTTTCTTATCTCTATAGATTTTTTTTTAAATTTTTAAAAATTATTATTAAATACTCTTAATTTTTAAGAAGCTTTTAAAAGTTATAATTGAGTGTGTTTGATTTTTTAAATCCATTAAAATCTTTAAATATCATGATTTAATACATCCATGTAATTAAGGATACTGAAGATATGTATAATGATAAGAATTGGAAAAATAAAAAATCCGTTAACAATTGTTTAATTGAAAAATAAAAAATAGTTACTTATTGTGTATTAATTGTCTACCAAATCTTCCTTTAAAAAAAAAAATGTCTACCAAATCTATATACATAACAAAGAGAAAGTAAAAAAAATAAAAAGAGATTAAGAATAAAGAGGATGTAAAAATAAAAGGAGACAATGCAACGTAAGATGATACATGATTTTATATTAATTAAAATTTAATATTTTTATATTTTAAATATTATTATAAAATTTGCATAAATATATCTTATTTGAAATTTCCATAAATATTTTTATTTAAAATCCTATTTATTTTAAATTTAATTATTAATTAGTATATACCTAACAATATGCAAAAAAAAAAAAAAAGTAATTTTCTCTTCTCCGACTCCTTATCTTTTCTTTTTCTTTATTTTTTTACATATGTTAATTTTGCTAAGTAGGATTTTGAGATTATATGCTTTCATTCTTATTTGTTTAGTAATTTATATGTTTTCATATTTATTTTCATGAGTTTTAAAATTTCAAGCATTACATTAGGGAGTGCTTACCAATAACATGTCAACAATAATATTATATATTTAGAATTTTAATAACTATATTTGAATTTTATGCTCTCAACGTACGGCAAGTAGTTATAATGATTTTTTTTCATATTTTTTTCAAAGTTTTAAGCGTTTTAATACTTGTTTTATAATTTATATATATGCGTCAGTGTTGTATTTTATGTATATGTTTTTATTATTTTTTGCTTTTTAATAAATAATTATATATAGATAGAATGTGTAATTATTAAATCTCTTTTTATGTGTAATCATAGTTCTTATTTTCTTTTTTTTTTCTACATTAATAAAAAGTAACAATTTTTTTTTTATTGTTGAAGTATTTATATTTAATTATAATTATATAATGTATTGTATCATAATAATTTCCCATAATTTTTTATATGATAAATGATTTTTTTTTCTTCTTATGGTAGTTGCTATTAATATAGTTTGAAACCATAGTGATAATCAATAACGGCGCTATAAAATTTTTTTAAAAGGGTCAAATTTATTATATTTTAATTTATATTAAGATGTTACATATAAGTAAACTAACTTCTATATATCTAAAAAAAAATTCACATAAAATAAAAGGAACAAAGTACAATATATAACCAATTTTTTAAAAATTTACACTAAAAGAAATTTAGATTTTGGAGGTTAGGAGGGGCCATGGCTCTCCCCGGTCCCCCCTAACTCCATCAATAGTGATAGTGTAAAAAGAGATATTGAAATGACTAATAATGTGTATTTTTTTTTTAGAAAATTATTTAGTCATTATATATTATTAGTCATATATAATAAAATCTTTATAAATTAATATTTAATAAATTAATAATTTCTATTAAATAATAATTTTCTAATTCTGACTTAAGTTAAATAGTTAAATTAATAATTTTAATAAAATAATAATTTTTTTAAAAACCTTACATAACTCTTTATTCCTATTTATATCATAAATTAGTAATTTATTAAAATTGTATATCATATTTTCTTAAAATATGTGTTTATTATTATTTTCTTAAACATTAATTATATTGAACATATTAATATAATTAAATTATACTTATATATCAAATAGATATGGATTGATTTATATTCCTTGCACTTCTAGCTTTTTTTTATTAATAAAATAATTTACATTTTTATAAAATAAATAAATTTTGAGAGTAACTTTGAACTGTGAGTGCACTTGATAAATTAATAAATTATTTATTTATTGATTAATTAATATATTTTTAAATTAATAAAATTTATGTGATCTCAAAATTATTAATTTATATAAATTTTACTGTAATTTTCTTTGAAATAAGGACTTTGGACTACCAAAACAAAAAGGGATATTGAAAGTATCCTTGAAGCTAAATTAATAATTACATTAAATTTATTAGTAGAATATTTTTTTTTAAACAATCAATAGCTTCACCTTTTTAGTTAGATTCATATTTCATTAAAATGAAACTAATTTTTATTTTACTTTCTCAAAATCTTTTGAATTAGTTTTTAGATGTTTTATTTCTATTATTTAATAAGCTGATAATTATGTTACAACTTATTTAGCTTTAACAATTATCTCTTAATTTAAGTGAAAATTTTTATGAAAATTTATTGAATAACACATTATAGGTTTTATTTATGTGGTTGTTTTTTCTGATAAAATTCATTAATAAGTGTTTATATATATATATATATATATATATATATATATATATATATATATATATATATATATATATATATATATATATATATATATATATACAGTCTTTTTTCTTTTCCTGATAATATGAATTTCAATATTTATTTATTATTATTAAATAATAATATTTACTTGCGTGGTGCACAGGCATGCAAATAAAAGTCACCTTTCTTGTGTTTTAAGAGAAATGATTATGGCTGTAAATGAGATAAATTACTGGCTAATTATTTCAATTCGACTTGATCTTAATCAATTAATTATTGTAATTAATCGACCCAAGTATAAATATTATAATTCTCAAATCTTACACATTGAAATTTTTATACAATTTTAAATATATTTTATATTATAAATAATAATTTATTAATTTAATAGGAATCTCGAGTTTATTTTAATTTTATTTTAATATTAATAAATAAATTTATTTATTTTTTAATAACAATTGAGTCAAGTCAAATCGAATAATTCAAACATTCATTGGAGCTAAATTTGAATTTTAAAATAAAATTCGATTGAATTCAAATGAAATTTTGAGTTTTAAATTTTTTAATTGGTCGAGTTGAAATTTAAGTTAAGAATTATTACACACTATAAATGGGGATATTTTGTAAATTTTTGTCCTCTTGTAAAATTAACTAAAAGAATTTGTATTTTGTAAAGTTCTAGTTGATTATTAGTTTGAGATTTATTCTAAATTGATACTTCATCTGTTTATAAGTTATAGCTTACTTTTATTTTGGCACAAAAATTAATAATTTATATATATTTTTACATGTTATCCTTATTATAATAATTAATAGTATTAATTATTCTAAAATAATGTAATTAAATATAAGTATTTTAAATATATATTTAGAAATATAATAATAAATTTAATTTAAAAATGATAGTGAACTATTTTTTTGGAAATATCAAAAAGAAAATGTGAACTATAATTTATGAATAAATAGAGTATTTGATTTTGCTTTTAATTTTAGTTATACATTAGCATTAGCACATGCAAATGTCCTAAAACGACTAAATACAATTAAAATAAAACTAATAATTTATATGCTTAATTAACGCTAAATTGCAATAATTATTCTTTAACTTTGCCTCATAATACATTATTGTCCATCAACTTTGATTTATTACTTAAAAATCCCCATATATTAATTTAGAAGCCATAGTGATTCTTGATTCATTTTTCCGGCCATCAATTTGCTGAAGAGTCCATGTGGAGTCGTAATCACCATTTTTTAATGATATTTTACAGGAATCAAAGATGCCACGTTGGATCCTCTCAAATTTGTCACCTTCTCTATATGCTTGGCTAAATTTCTCCTCTCTTTTAATCCCTCAACTTTACCTCTTTTCTTTACAAAATGCATTTTCTTTTTGAAGGTTTACCACAAATTCAAGTTAGCTGTTGGACTTTGAGTGGGAAAAAACTTGTGGACAAAGATGATTCTCATAATATAGTGGCGGCCTGAGTGTGGCCGCTAACTTGTGGTGACACTTGTTAGTGATGGCACATAGGAATTGTTGCTTGGCGAGGCATGAGCTGCTACTGGGCTTTGTTGTGCATTAGTTATGCTAGTGAGAAGCTCATTGTTGGTATGGAGGCAAGGCATGCTGCGTAGACCACTAGCTTGTGCATAAGTGCTATTGCATGTGCTAGGCCGTTGGATGGTAAGGCTTGCGAACAATATACTGTTGGAGACTTATGAATGAGCTTGGATGCAGCAAAAAACGATGCCAACTAAGCTGCTGAGTTTGAGTAGGTAGGTGATAGTGATTTTGCATGATGGATACTGTTGTTTATGAATTTATAGGTAGAGAGAAAATTAGAGGAATGAAATTTGGGAAATGTGATTTTCATTCGCAAAAATAAAAAAAAATAAAATTAAAGAAGTAAATAGATTTAGAAAGTTAAAAGGGGGTATAAGTTAAAGTCAAAATTTGAACTTGAAATAGTTAAGTTTTGTGAAAAATTAAAGGTTGGGATTTTATTTTAAGAGTTGAAAAATAATTTGTGTTGGATTTGAGGACTCAAGAGGATCCAACGTGAAATATTCGATCCGCGTAAAAATATATTAAAAATGGTGATTAAAATACCATGTGGACTTTTCAGCAAGTTGATGTTTGGAAAATTGAATTCATAATAACTGTGGCATCTAAATTAATATGTGAAGATTTTAAAATAATAAATCAAAGTTGATGAATGATAATGTATTATGAGGTAAAGTTAAAGAATAATTGTTGCAATTTAGTCCTTATTTAATTAACAATTAAAACAAAACTAGTAATACTTTATGTGCTTAATTAAAAAAGTTAGAAATATAGGAAAAAATTGAAAAGAATTGCATAATTCATACTATTAAATGATTCTTCAGTATCAATAAAAAAAAATTGTGGATTTAATAAATTGAAATTGAAAAAAATTAAGAGATTGAATTGAACATATATAAGACAAAAAGGTTCGGAGGTTGAAAATGAAATTTGGGTGGAGCAAAAGGCATAAATAAAAGGCCTCATTGTCTCTTTCGTCCTTCTCTCTAGTTCCAGAGAGCAGTAGAGCATAAAAAAATGGCGGAAATGAAAGTATACAGTCGCACTTCGTCTATGTTAGTCTCTTTCTCACCCTTTGTAGCATCGACACCGCGCAGTGTTGCTCCTTTTCCTAGCCGTGTCTCCTTTGATTCCTCTAAGCCTCATCGCTTCCATGTCTTAGCTATGGCAGTCAAGAGAAGCCCTAAGCGTCTTAAGTATTTGGATCCTCGTTTTACCAAGGTCTCTCTCATTCCCTTTTCCGTCTTTGTTATTCC
This sequence comes from Reutealis trisperma, assembly GCA_947687605.1. Taxonomy (NCBI): domain Eukaryota; kingdom Viridiplantae; phylum Streptophyta; class Magnoliopsida; order Malpighiales; family Euphorbiaceae; genus Reutealis; species Reutealis trisperma. The sequence continues at coordinate 680,361 of CANTUT010000393.1, forward strand.
CACTGATCGCTTGTAATTTCAGTATTTCACTTTAAAGATAAACTGATTGCAAAATCATATAATCAATCAATATTTCAATGTTTATAGTTACAGTGTGTATGATAATTCCAGGAGGATGGCTTGCTTTATGTAGAGGCTGATCCATCAGGAGCAGACAGCTGGAAGTTAGATCCAGTCGTTCAATTTTTAAAGGAAGGAGCTGTGGGAGTGATTCCTACAGACACTGTGTATGTTTATCTATCTATCTCTCAACACCCACTTATACTTTTCTCCAAATATTTGGAGGTTGATAGCTTTTTGTCTTTATGTGTGGTTTATTGAAGGTCCGCGAGCTATACTTTTGTGTCTGTAAATTTGATTATAAGTTTCTGGAATTGGGATTAATCTGGATTGCATTTGTTTATCTTGGATGCTGTTATTCAGTTCTATTAAAGTGACTTGTTTGGACCTTCATGTCCCTTTTCTTCTTTTCTTTGTTTTGTATTGGAGACCCCTTTTCTTTTTTTTCCTTTTTGTACTACACATGTATTTGATTGAACACTTTGAATGATATTCATTTGCATTTCATATTTATTGCCTTTTGTTTGCTCATCAGCAGAAGCATATACTTATTTGGTCAACTATTTAGTTAGCAACAATAGGTGAAGTACAGAAAGGAAAAGTTGCTGTTGGAGTTCATTTGTTGCTCCAAGTATGCTTGTTTTACATGTTCGGAAAATCTTTTTTCTCTGGCTTATGTGGTGCTGAAGGAGGGTGGTAATTTGGGCAGAGGGAGGTTATTGGCTGAACCTAGGTCTGAAATTTTACCATTTAAAGTTTCAGTAATGAGAAGTTCGAGATTTTGTTCTATTTTCTTTAGTTGCATCCTTTCTTGATTAAACTAAGGTTAAAGTAGATCTGGGTCTTTTGAGTTGTGCTTGTCATGGTTTAGCATTGAGTCTGACAAAGTATAGCATGCTACCCAAATTCTGTTATGATGTCTTTTCTTGATTGTGCTTGATTTTTCTTCCTTTGTTTTTAGGTATGCAATAGTTTGTCACTTGAAAAGCCATGCTGCTATTGAACGTCTTCGTAGGTAAATGATGTTCTATTGTTTTAGTAGCCGTATAGCTCAATGCTTAGAAAGTTTATTTATCAATTTTAATCTTCAGGTGACATCTATCTTGTATGTTTATTGTTGCAGAATAAAAAATATAGAACCTTCTAAGGCAAGATATATTGCTTCTCTCTTCCAGGACCACTATAATTTGCTTCAACAGAGGCTTTGGTGTGACATTGAACTAGCCACTAGTTGATGTGTTCTACATTTAGGTTATTTACTCTCATGTATTACTTATGTACTGTGAATTTATTGTTCATGCTTTTTGATCGAAATAGTGTCATTTATGCAGCCTCTTAGCATCTTATGCCACTCTTTGCAAGACATAGGCATATATACAACTGGGTTCCCTCGTGGTGACAACCACGGACATGCAAATATATTTCGAGCTGTCAAGCATTGCTTACCTGGACCTGTAAGGATTTTATTTAATCTACTTGTTGACCTAAGTTGGTTCACTAAGTTGGTTCACAACTTGGTCAATTTTTATTTTGATTTTGTTAATTAAATTGAAATGATCTAATGTTTGTAATTAGTGTATCTTACAGGAATTATAATTAGAAAAGGTTAAATATTCAAGAAATCACAAATTTTCTAAGTGTAGAAAACAAATTCCTTAAGTGTAGAAAACTGACTTATAAATTGCTCTCGCCATCAGTATTTTGCAATTGTGATAGCTATATTGCGACTGCAATTAAATTAAGGCAAAAGAAGACTAAAAAGATAGTAGTGTTTGCGACCATGCTCGCGACTACAATTATGGACGTGAAACAGTATCCACGACCGTGATCTTTGTGTCGTGACCGTGATATGTGCATCTGACAGGGATCTTTCTAACGGACAGTCAAGCAGCCAACGACTAGACGCCATGTAGTAGCCAACGATCAGACGCCATGTGTCACTAGCCGTTGGAGATATGAATATCGCGATTTCGATTTAGATTTCGCGACCGCGATTCTGCCTTTGACAAACAACTTTTTGCAAGCTGTTTTGGAATTGAGTTTGTCTTTTATACTTATTTGTAACGGCTCTTTGGAGGATGTAAGCTATAAATACTTCCTCCAAAGGCCTTGGATATAAGAGAATAATTTATCAAGTGTACAAACTCTTGCAATTTCATTTCTCAAACCTCAAACTTTTATAATACATATTTTGTGTTGGCTGGTTGAGTGTTAGCTATTGAAATACTTATATAGGTTGAGGATTGAGCCTTGGAAAACTCGTTTAGGTTTGAGTGTAAACCTTTGTAAAACACTTGGTTGGGTTTTAGAGCTAGCATTCTCAAGACTCTTGTTTAGGTTTAAGAGTAAGCTTTGAGAAAACTCTTGTAAGGTTTGGTGTGAGCCTAAACACTAAGTTGGGAATGAACTTGATAAAACTCCATAGATAGTGGAAATACCCAATTGTGGATTGAAAAGTGGATGTAGGATTGGTTATAATTCTAACCATTATAAATTGCTTGTGACTATCTTTCTATCCCTATTTGTTTTCATTTAAAATTTTAATTTTTCACCAATTCAACCCCCTTCTTGGTGCATAAGGGCAAACAAGTGGTATCAAAGTATTGGTCTCATTCTACAAGCTTAATTGCATGAGAAATTATCAAAATGGCTAATGAAAGGATGCATCACATCAAGCCATAATTCGACGGTATCGATTATGCGTATTGGAAGTATAAAATGGAGGTTTATCTTGATAGTGATCTCATAGATTTATGAGATTGTATTATTAAAGAATGGAAGCCTCCATCAAGAATGGTTGATGGGGTCGAAGAATTTATTCTTAGAGAGGAATGAGTTGATGCTCAAAGAAAAGCTAATGGCCAAAAATAGAAGAGCCATGACAATTCTCCTTAGTTCTCTCTTAAGAGAAGAATGAGGTAGAGTTCAACATTGTTCAAGTGCTTTTAGCATTTGGAAAGTTTTAGAGAACTATCATGAAGGAATCAAGAAGTTAAAACCAAGAAGATTTAATTGCTCGCAACTAAGTATGAGCTTTAGCATCATCGACATGACAAATAGGCTCCTAGCCATTATCACAAACATGAAAAAATTAGGCAAAGTATACAACTTGGTTGATGTCAATCGCAAGATTCTCAAAACGCTTCCAAAGAAAGATTATGGAGCTACAGTGGCTAGCATTAAGAAGCCAATGAGGATCTTGGGAATGTTCCTACCGATGTTTTAATTGGTAAATTTCTTACCAAAGAGATTTCTCTAGTAATAGAGAAAGAAGAAGATCAAGAAAAGGAGAAAAAGAAGTCACTAGCCCTCAAGTCCTCAAAAGATCAAATTGATAGTGAGAGTAATTCAAATGACTCTTTAAATAATGATGAAGATGAGGAGCTAACAAGAATCACTAGAAGAATGAAAGAGATCATCAAATGTAAGAAGAAAAAGAAGAATGAAGTAACTTGCTTTGGATGTGGAAAGTAAGGCCATTTAAAGCTTGATTCCCAAGAACAAGAAGAAGAAGAAATGGGATAGAGAAGAAAAGAGGATTTAAGGCTACTTGGGATGATATCTTTTCAAGTGGAGGAGAATGAAGATGTAGCCAACCTTTGCTTCATGGCCTTAGAGGAACTTACAAATGAGGTATGTACACTTCTCATTCTAACGATGATGATATTGATTGCTCTATATCTCAATCTCATGATGATAATGATGAGGATGAACTCATGAAAGCTATGGCTTTGAAATGCCAAAAATATCTTTCAAAAATGAAATTCAATTAACACAATCAAGAAGTTAGAATTCAATTGAAATAATAAAATTGCATTCATTTCAAATTACAAAAAATATTTGATTTTGCAAATAAGTGCCAAAATGAGAATGCAAATTAAAAAAAATAAAGAAAAATAAAATAGAAATAGAAATAAAAAAGATTTCCCAAGGCTCTCAAAGGTTAAGATTCATCTTCTTTTTCTTCACTTGTTTCCCATTCATTCAAATCGTATTGAGAAAGGCCCATGTGTCATGGGATATCATATATGTCATGATGAATGTAGCCTAAGATGTTCGAGTCTCTTCATGATTTTTCTAAATATTTTGTCAGTTTTAGACGAAGAAGGTTGAGCTTGGGGAGAGGTTTGGTTTTCTCGAGTTCTTCGAATTTCTTCTTCAAGGAGTTGCTTAGGCTCATATTGGACATTCACCGTGTCCTCTTTCTTGAAATCTCTTGAACACCAATTTCACCAAAAATATACTTATATTCATCATTTTTCTCTCTCAAAACACTTGGAGTGAAGCATGAACTCAAAGTTTAGTATGAAAGGTTTAAAGGAAGTCTCGAGGATGTCTCTGATTTGGGGTGTTAGAGCTCCCACATGCTTGGCTATGAGAGAAATATGGGAGGAGAGTAGAATTGTTTCTTTAGGAGGTCTTTGCCAAGTGGATAAATTGATCTATAAGGAACTTGAAACTTTGAATTTTGTGGTTTTTTGTTGAGTTAATTTTATCTGTGGTCTTTTGTTGAGTTAATTTTATCTGTGGTCTTTGAAGTTTTGATCAATGCACATTATGGTCTTTGAACACATTTTTCTTTCTTAAAAATCCATGAACAGTGCTAGACATGCACATTAAAGTCCTTCTGTCAGTTTTGTAGTTAAAAATAACATATCTTGCCATGTAAGCTTGCCACATCAATAATGAATTTTTTTCATTATCTCCTGCGCGTGAATCAAAAAAAAAAAAAAAAAAGATAGCAGTGTTTTGAGTAAAAAGAAAAAAAAAATTTTTTTTAACTCCATTTTTTTGCTTTGTTTCTTTCTGGGTAAATGGAGAAATAGAGGTGTAAATTGTGCTTGAAGAGCTTCTCTAATGAAAGAGCTTTAGGTGGGCATATGAGAGCTTTAGGTGGGCATATGAGGTCTCATATGTTGAATCTACCAATTCCTCCAAAACTAGAAGAACCCATTCAACTAAGTGAAGAGATTGAGTCAACTTCATCTTCATCCACATCTTCAAAGGAAGAAGCAAAGGGTAAAGATTAAGCTGCTTATTATGAATTAAGACAGAGAAAGTGAGATTGAGTAATCAAAGAATCCAACTTGGAGACTATTCAAACGGACTCAAAAATTGTTAGAGCATTAATATCACCAACAACAACAAAGACAAGAACAAGATAACAAAATTTCTATGAAATCGAGTCATGGATTGAGCCTAAACTACTGTTCTTACCAAAATTTCTTCCATGAGCCTAAACTACTGTTCTTACCAAAATTTCTTCTCACATTACCTTCTCCTTCTTCCTCCTCTTCATTCTCTTCAAATACCTTATGTTGGGTTTAGAGATCGATGCTTGTTGGCTTAACATTTTCATTAAAGAGTCATGCGGAAATGGGGATTTAGAGACTACATTCTATGTGCTCAACGAATTTCTTGAACAAAGATTTAGGCTTAATGTGAGAACTTTCTCTATGCTAATGCATTACGTCTTAATATTTTCATTGACGGGCAATGGCACTTTTGGAGAAAATGAAGCTCAAGGGTTGTGAACCAAATGTATAGTCTTATCAAGAGGTTTTGTATGAGTTGCTTAATGTAAGGAAGTTTGTTGAGGCAAATTATTTCGTGGATATGATAGTTTGTGAGGGTAATAGTACTAGTTTTGTATCCTACAAAACATTAATTCATAGGTTTATAAGGAGAAGCTGATTGGGAGGTTGATTTGGTTCTAAATCATATGGTGAAGCAAGGTTTTGTCCCAAAAATGTCAGAAAAAAGTTTGATTGTGCTATGATGTTGGCCATACAAAGAAGAGAGTGAAAAAAGTTCGTTGCTGATATGGCAAGTTTACATGGCAAGATTTGTTAATTTTAACTACAAAATTAACAGAAGGACTTTGATGTGCACATCTTGGAAAGTTCAAGGATTTTTAAGAAAGAAAAATGAGTTTTAGAATCATAATGCGCGTTGGTCGAAATTTCGGGGATCATGGATGAAATTAACTCTTTTTTATTAGATAAAAAAGAAAGTAAAGGTCTCTTTGGTTTCTTCATCGCATCGTCACTCTCTCAATTAATGCAAGAGGGGATGGCAATGAGAAGATGACTTGAAAAAATCTTTACTTTCTTCTTGATCTAATAAAAAATCACAAAATTCAAAGTGCCAAGCTTCTCATAGATTAATTTATCCACTTGACAAAGACCGTTAAAAGAACAATTCTACTCTCCTCCCGTATTTCTTTCATAAGCAAGCATGTGGGAGCTCTAACCCCCTAAACTAAAGCTATCCTCGAGACTTTGTTTAAACCTTCATGCTAAACTTGCCACTTCAAGTGTTTGAGGGAGAAAAATAATGAATATGAGTACATTTTTAATGAAATTGATATTCAAGAGACTTCAAGAAAGAGGACAAGGGTGAGTGTCCAAGATGAGCCTAGCCAACCCCTTGAAGAAGGAAATCAAAGAATTCAAGGAATACAAACCTCTCCCTAAGCTAAACCTTCTTCATCTAAAATTGACAAAATGTTTAGTAAAATCATGAAGTGACTCAACCTCTTAGGCCACATTTATCATGACATATGTGATATCACATTTATCATGACATATGTGATATCCAAGGATACATGGGCTTTCCTCAATATGATTTGAATAAATGGAAAGCAAGTGAAAATGAAAAAGATGAATCTTAACCTTTGAGAGCCTTGGGAAATCTTTTCTATTTTTATTTAATTTTTCTTAATTTGCATTCTCATTTTGGCACTTACTTGCAAAATCAAATATTCTTTGTAATTTGAAATGAATATCAATTTTATTATTTCGATTGAATTCTAACTTCTTGATTGTGTTAATTGCATTTCATTTAACTTCTTAGTTCATTATATGTTTAACTTCCCTTTGCAAATTTTGCTTGTTCTATTCTCATTCTCTTTTTGATCTTGAGAAAGGGGAAGAAGGAATTTGAGATTGCTTATTCAAAGTAAAATTCACAACTTGAACAATTTGGCATGAATTGATTTTCTAAGGGGGAGTTACTTATTGCATGAATTAAAGGAGAGCATTGTAATCTTTGCTATCTTTACAACTTTGAAAATTGAAATTTTTACTTTGTGAATTATTGTGAACTTGTAAATTTTACTTAATTGTTTTTCAAATTCAATTTAATTTTCAAAATAAAAAAGGGGGAGATTGTTGACCTAAGTTGGTTCACAACTTGGTTAATCTTTATTTTAATCTTGGTTCACAACTTGGTTAATCTTTATTTTGATCTTGTTAAGTAAACTGAAACAATCTAATGTTTGTAGTTTGTGTCTATAATTAGAAAAGGTTAAATATTTAAGAAATCACAAATTCTGTAAGTGTAGAAAACTGACCTGTAAATCGCGCTTGCAATAGCCAAGTTGTGCCTGCCATCAACATTTTGTGATCGCAACAGTTATATCGTGACTGCGATTAAGTTAAGGCAAAAGAAGACTAAAAAGACAGCAGCGTTCGCGATTGCGACCGCAATTATGGATGCGAAACAGTGTTCGCGATTGCGATCTTTGTGTCACGACTGCGATATGTGCATTTGACAAGAATCTCTCTAATGGTTAGTCAAGCAGCCAACGATCAGATGCCACGTATCATTAGCTGTTGGAGATATGAATATCGCGACCGTAATTTAGGTTTCGCGACCGCGATTCTGCCTTTAATAGACAACTTTTTGCAAGTTGTTTTGAAATTGAGTTTTTGTTTTATACTTATTTGTAAACGGCTCTTTAAGAGATATAAGCTATAAATACTCCCTCCAAAGGCTTTAGACATAAGAGATATCCAAACTCTTGCAATTTCATTTCTCAAACCTAAAACCTTTGTAATACACATTTTGTGTTGGTTGGTTTAGTGTCAGTCATTGAAACACTTGTATAGGTTGGAGAGTGAACCTTAGAAAACTTTTGTTTAGATTTGAGTGTAAGTTTTTATAAAACGTTTGGTTGGGTTTTAAAGTTAGCCTTCTCAAAATTGTTGTTTAGGTTTAAGAGTGAGTTTTCGGAAAACTCTTGTAAGATTTGGTGTGAGCTTAAATACTAAGTTGGGAGTGAACTTGGTAAAACTCCATTATAGATAGTAGAAATACCCAATTGTGGATTGGGGAGTAGATGTAGAATTGGTTATAATCCAAATCACTATAAATTGTTTGTGACTATCTTTCTATCCCTATTTCTTTTCATCTAAGATTTTAATTTCTCACCAATTCAATCTTCCTTCTTGGTGCATAAGGGCAAACACTACTTTATTACTAATAGAAAGAAATTTAATATACCCGTTGCAAGCAATCCTAGAGCACACCAAGAATATGACTATAACTTTAGCCAAGACCAACCATCCAATGGTTTTTTGACCTTGCAGGTGTTGAATCGCAGAATATAATTTTATTTTTCTTGGAACTTTATTATATTTTGCATCTTGATGAGTAGACAATATGCTAGCCCTCCCTGGAAAAACTTCAACTTGATGAATTCAATGGCCATTTTGAGAATTTTCATAATTCAGTTTTTGAGTGTGACCTACCCATTTTTGGTTCTTTATTCTTTTACTGGTATTAGGTATGATGCTGAGGAACTTACTCTTTGTATTGGATGTTCATGAGTACAATAGGTTCCCCCTGCTGAATGCTTTTGAGCCATAACTTTGCTTCTTTGTGGCAGTATACTTTCATCTTAACTGCAAGCAAAGAATTGCCTAAATATTGTGTGGGGTATGGGACTACAACTGCCAAATATGCTTCAAGGAAAAATGTGGGTGTTCGTATCCCTGACGATGCCATATGTCAAGCAATCCTAGAAAAGATGGATGCACCACTTATATCCACAAGGCTGGTTTGATTTTCATGTGAACATATATTTATATATTTTTTGCTTTGGGGGATTTGGGCCCACAAGGGATGTGCATTTGCATGTGTTTCACAACATTATCTTTGCTTATGTGGATATCGTGCCTTCGATTGCTGTGATTCTGGACTGAACTTGTGTTTGTTTTGTCAGTGTTAAGTGGCCCAAGGATGATGAGTGGATGATAGATCCTGTTGTAATTGCCGATATATATGGACCTGAGGTATGATTTAATCTATGTTTTGCTTAATTTGTGCTTTGTTGTTAAATAACTTTGTAAATTATGATTATTAGCTACATTTGCTGTCGATAGATAGAGTTTTAATTAACATTTGCTTAAAGATGCCAAGTAATGTGGTTATTTGCATATGCTTTGAAGTGCCTGTTCTCACTCTATAAGATGCTTCCTGGATTGGAACTTGTATGTAGCCATAGTACTCGTACATCCTTAGTATTTTTTAGCATGGCATTTTCCTGTCAAATTAATGTGCATATTTAAAAAATCATTGAGATACTATTTTCTTGATGAATCTAATTTCTCGTTCCATAAGGCATTAGATTTTCCTTCATTGGCTTGTTGAATGGCTTCAATATGAAGGATGTGTGGTCCGCAAGCTACTACACCCTGAAAACCCTCTTTCATTCTCAAAAAAGCTTGTTCATATGCTACAAGATTCAAGAATATTTTATTTACTTTCTAATATTTCTCGTGTTTTTTTTTTTTTTTTTTTTTGGATCTTTAGGTCGTAAAAAGTTCAAAAATACTATTTGTATTTCAATCTTGACCTTTGTTCTGGGTTGGGTAATACTATAGTTGTTGGTCAATTTTGTTCTTGTTCTAATGGTTGAGCCATGTTTTAATAAACACAGGGGCTTGATTTTGTTGTTGATGGTGGTGTGAGAGTGGCTGATCCTTCCACTGTGGTTGACATGACAGGAGTTCTTCCAAAAATCGTACGGCAAGGGAAGGTAACTGGATAATTTTTGCTGAAAATATTTTTTTGCTCATTTTTAAATTATTTGTTACTTTGTCTCCTATGAACTAGCATTAGTAGTACCATCTCCTTGAGCTATCTTAGAAAAATTAGAGAGCACTTGCATAAAATAAATATTTAGAGTATATGTATAAAGCGATTTGCAGATGTTAATCACAAGAGGCATGAATATGATGCCCCTTCAAAGCTTTTGAGAATTGAGAACTTTTGTTAGTTATATAGGTTCAAGATTGAATGTGATATGGGTATACTTGTCCTGAAGTAGTTATACATACAAAAGCAGGGCATAGTTGGATTACTCATTACTTTTGTTGCAAAATGCAATCTTTGATTTCAATTTTAATGAGTTAACAATGTTCAGGGGCCTAAATTACACTGGATGGTAGCAGAAGATGATAATGAATCTGCATTGCATGCTGAAGACCTCATCCCTTCTTCCACTTGAGAGACAAAACTTGTAGAGAACCACATTTCAAATACTTTCAGAGTTGGACATCTCATCTTCTTATGCTGAAGTGTCAGTTTTTGATTGGAGTTATAGTAGCACTTTCCTAGCTAAAACATCTACATGCTCTGTAAATTTCTGCAAGAAACTACAGCTTATATCTATTTCTAAACGAGAGAACTTACGATTCTTGCCATAGCTCATCTCTCTTTCTGCACGTGATTTTGAAGTAACTGATTTGTGTAAGCGATTTGTATATAAATTGCTTTCATGTCCAATGAATTTGTGTCATAGATTATTAACTCTCGGTGTGGTTAGATTTATGGATTGCCTTAATCGGCTATGTGAAACAGCTCATGCTGTTGGAGTTATTAGTCATGCTGATAAGGAAATGGCGAGGTGCCCTAATTTTGTGGAGTAGATAAATTGGTTTCACTTTTAAGAGGTTGTACATTAAATTGGGGAGAATGGATCTTTATAGGACCACAACACATGTTTCCCTCTCTCATCATAAAATTTTGAGACAGTTATTCATAATTATTAAATCCAAACCAGACTGGTAGTCGACCCGGTGATTTGGGTACTAAATCAATCTGGGTTTGTTATTAGATCGGATTTTGCCATGACCTACAAAAAATCATGCAATTCGGATAGTTGAACCAGTAACTTGGCTAGTGATTGGGTGGCTTCACAATTTCATTTTTTTTTCTTTTTTTACTATAACTTGTTTTAATTTAGATAAATTATTATGATATGCATTTTTATTTTCATTTCTAAAGATTTCTTTAATTATTTTATATTTTCATTCTATAGAGTAAAATTTAGAAAATTTTCATTTTATTTTAATTTTTAATGTTAAATTAATTTTAATCCTTGAAATTTAATAATTTAATTATATTTAATTTTTAAATTGATATATAATGAAATATTTGAATTTATTTATACATTTTGATAAAAACGTAAGAATTAAAATTATTAAATCTCAATTTCTCTTTTTTTTCTCTATAGTGTGATTCATGAATATAAAAGTTTAAAGATACATGAAATATTTAGTGGATTTATTTATGTATTTTTTTTTTATGTTCGTAAATTAAAATATTTAGTTTGTTAATTTTTATTTTTGAGTGAAAATTTATATTACTCCTAAATTTTTTAATATTTTATATTTATTTTATTATATAAAATTATAAATTATATATTTAATTAATTATATTAACCTATCAATTTAATTATTGTTCCAATAGTTGAATCACTACTCGTTGATCTAGCTTATAGACCGGATTGATATTGGATCGGAGTTTAATAACTATGCAATTGTCCACTAGTGCCATTGTACTAGGCCAATGCCAATGGCCTACAACTCATTGCATTTAATCTTTTACGTTCAGAAATTATTCAATGCCTAAAGGTCAGGGGCTTTTAATACACTGGCATTGTGACCTTTTTTCCCATTTTAATCTGCTCCAATAAATAAATCCATAATTGAAAATTCTACATATTTACCAATTCAAAGTTATGATTATGTACCAACTACGCATGGATACAGACAGTGATATGATTATTTTTATAAAAATTAATACCTTTTTTTTAGGAGAAATTAATGTAGATGACGAGGGATAAAAGTAAAATTAAAAAAAAATATAATTAATGTCATAAATTGAAACAAAATAAATTTTTTAAATTGACATATAAAAAGGAACAAGAGAAAACAAGATGTGTACTATATATTGTGTCCTTATTTAAGACTGAAGCGTTTCAATAAAAATTTTTATATTTATTATAAAATTGCTTTTATAAAAATTTTATAAAAATAAGTTTGAAAAAATAGTTTATAAAAATTAATTAATTGAATTAAAAAAATTCTAAAAATGCATTTTTAATATCCTAATAATAATTTCAAGCGCAATCTATCTAATTATATATAATGTGTGTCATGTTGAAAAGTTTATGATGTTCATTTATAAATATTTTTTTATTTTAACACAATTTTGAATTATAATAAAAAATTTATATATAATATCACTTTTTTGTAATTATGAACAAAAGTTACACATTAATAAAGAAAGAGGGAAGAAAATTTTAAGAAGTTTGAACATAGTCAGTCAGCCAAAAAGTCAATATGTTGACTTTTTTAATGAAAATCTTCAACTACCTTTCCTGTTTCTGCTGTCACCGTTAAAGCTTAAACCACCAATTGCTTGGTCGGGATTTTCATGATCTTAATCATATAATCTTCATGCGTTTCTGAACCATGTTTAAATCTTCGCAAATGGGTAATTGACCCTAACCAATGAGGGGTTGCCTTGCTTGTAACTTGTATCCAGCAAGAGGAAATAACAAATGGCAGCTGATGCCATTCTAAGACAGTTTTTGGGAAATGCAGAGTAAAAGATAAAATGTAGGTTTGAGCTGGCTATGGTAGTTGATAAAGAATGTGAAAATCTTTAAATAAGCAGTTATTACACTGACAATAATAGCTGTGGTAGTTGCCCTAAACTTTTCCCTCTTCCCCAACATAAAAACCATAATAAACATTTGAAACCAAAGCTACTGCTTTATTTTTCTCTGCAAACAAAAAAAGGCTTAAATCTTTTTTCTTCTCTCTGATTTTCAGCTTAAATTAATGTGAAGTACAGGCATCTATGGCAGCTCCTGAAATGGGTTTGCAAGTATTTTTTAAACTAGTTCTTTGTATTGCAGTGATGGAAGTAGGTTTATTAGACTTAGCTGAGTCAAATGTTCTCATCCATTTTCATGGAGTTCCTACAAAACACTCAAGATTCATTAATGCTGTTTTCCGGTATTCGGTACAAAGGCCAAATGGTACTAATGCTTGCAAGAACAATGGATGTTCCATTTCCTGTGAGGTGATATTCTTTATCTATCTTTTTCTTATTCTGCTTAATTTCACAAGTACTTGGCAATGTGGGGTTAATGCTGACATATAACTGGTGTACTTTAGGCAACTAACCGGCTCACTTTAGCTAAATTTGAACCTAATTTATTAGCAATTTGGCTAAATTCAATTTTAATTTTGTTGTTATTTTGAGTGTTCTTTCTTAATAAGAGGAGTTCTTGATCCTTAAATGTTCCCAAGTAAACTAATCTCCTATTAGGAACATACGATAATCTTGACTTCTTGAACTCATTTACTGAATTTTTGAACAGCTTGATGGTCATAATTTGAGATCATGTCCAGCTGATACTATAGTGTTGAAGAACTTAACTGTGAATCAAAAACACAATTTTCTTCTGAATGTCACAACTCAGGATGGAGAGAAAAACTCGTCTTCTTATTCATGGTTCATTGGTTAGTAACTCGGTTACTTCTTACTTTGTTTAATCCTTGGTAATGAAAAAGTCTAAATCTTTATTATTTTTCAAGAACATGGACCGAAGTTGTATTTTAAATGCAAGACTAAATGTTTTGTTCTTCTTCTTCTTTTTTTTTTTTCATAATTAAATTTCAGATACAGTGCCACCAACTGCAAGAATATTCAGTGAACAGAATTACACAAATGCTGAAAAAGTAACCATTGATGTTACATTCAGTGAAGCTTGCCCAGGAATGGGTGGCTTCAAATGTGTGAACTCATCAAATTGTGATGTAAGTAAATTCAAATTGTATGTTTAGTTCCCCTGCTTTGTGGTCTGTTCATTCCATTTAAATTCCAATTGCATCAGAAGGATATATAAATTAGGTGAACTTATTGTTGTAGGTCATATTAGATGGTCCAGCATATGTTCAAGCTTCTTCACTACAAATCATCAAGCCTAACAAAAAATATAGGCTTGACATAATTCTTTCATTAAAGAGTATATACGGGCGAGTTATTGTTAGAATGGCAGATAACTTTTGTACTGACTTGGCTGGTAACACTTTTACAAGAACAAATGGTTCTGTTATAAATATTCACTTTGGTGAGTTACCATTTATTATTTTGCTTCGTTGAGTGTAGTGAATCAGTTTCTGTATGCACCCTTCTGTTTTTTGTAATTGGTTTCTGGTATTAGATAGAAGACCAGTATTGGTGGATTTATGGATGCCAGTTCCATCATATGTGTTGGAGGTCAATGGGTTCCCGAGAACCGTTCTGGCAACTAACAAAGTGGAGGACTTAAAAATTTTCTTGGATTTCAGCATTCCCATTATGAATTCAACAGAAGAACTTCTTGATGGCTTACATGTGAATTCGGGTAGTATATTACCAAGTCTCAGTGGAAATCATGGGAATCGAAAATTTGTTTTTCAAGTAAGCAGCCTACTTCAACTTGAATGATATTAACATCAGAACTGCATTTTCACTGATAAATGCCAGAGATACTTGAAACTTGGAATTCATATTTTAATGATAATAGATTTCTAAATTTGAAGCTCAAGAATGTATCAAAGACCGAAACCATCACAGTTGAACTAGAAGCTGGATTAGTAATTGGCAGGACAGGCACTCCTGTCTCACCTGTTGCAGCACTTACAGTACTCTATGGTTGGTTATTTCACAGTTTCTGCTCTGCTGATTAGTTTCTCAATTTTATCTGCTTAATAAGACTTAATAATTCAGATTTGTTTTATTAGACTCAACGAAGCCTGCAGTAGGGCTAAGTACCAGCTCACCAAATGTGACAAAGGCATCCAACGTCAATGTTATAGTTGAGTTTACAAAGCCAGTTTTTGGGTTTGAGGCCTCCATGGTAAAAGTAGAAGGAGGGAAACTTACAAGGCAGGTACATTGGTGGCTTTGAAAGTGGTTCTGTTCTGGCTGTAGTTCAAAAGTAAAAACATCATGGTTTCTTAATGCATAAACATAGAAGACTAGCCAAAAAGCTTGAGTGGCTTAAATAACTTAAATTTCACCTAATCTAGGTTCCAGGAACTTTCAAGAGCTCTGTATTCATTCACTGTCTTAGCAGTAACTCCAAACATGGTCTTCATCAGTATTCCTGAGGGGAAAGTAAATGACATTTCAGGAAATCAAAATTTGGCATCTAACCAACTTCAAGTGAAGTACTGTAAGAATTATGTGTTACATATATAAAAAAATTTTCTTCCTCTGCTTATTGTCTATTTATTGAATTGTGTGTTCAAAAGCTTTTTAGCACATTAAATCATTCTATTTCAATATGTATGAACACATCACAAACTCATGACTGTGAATGATTATTCTATCTCCGCACTTCTATAACCAATATTTTCTGCTTCTGATTCTTTATGGACAAAACTCAAGACTCAACCCCTGCAATATCAATGGCGCTACATTCTTTCATGACTGCTGGAGTACTGGCAACATCACTGGCAGCTGCTGCACTTTCCTTGTCCTCTGCAAATCTTGGCGCTATAGGTACTCTTGCCTCTGGAAGTACCAATAATGTTGTTTTAAACCCATCAATGAATTTACAAGTAAGCATCTAAATGCCTAGTAGATGAAAAATCCTTTCAACATATCTTTGTTCATATGACTTTGTTACACATAATATATACTTATGGAAATCATTATGGTTCAGTTTGAGTTATCTACAAATTTTTTCATCCCAGGGATTGTTTGGACACCTTCAAGTGTTTGTTCTCTCGGATTGGTTCTCAGAAAACCATCCAATTGAATATTCAGAGACAACAGAAGGTCTAAGGTGGCTCATACCTCGCCAAAAGCTGCCATGGAAAAAGAATGGAACTTCAACGTGGCCAAACCACATTTATTTAGCTGAAGAAAACATTCACATACTAAGTATTGGCTTTGCTAATCATAAAAGAGATAACCCTCAGTTTGATCAACTACCATTTCTGACTGAAAGACACCCAAACTTTGATTGGTTTCGTGAACACAATATAAGCATGAAAAGATCTCCATATGGACTACCTCTTAATTCCAGAGACTATTTTACTTATTTCTTGGTTGGTATCTACTATCTACCATCCACAGTTAATATTATGATTTTTTTCATGAAATTTTTGTTACAGCTATATTATATTTCATCTGTCCTGCAGAGAGGAGAGCCATTGTCTGCCAGCAATGTGGTGAAGAGAATGGTGAATTACAAAGGGTAGCAACAGAATGATTCCGAATTACATTATTTGGAGAAAAAAACTTTCATAATTAGCATGAGATACCTCTCTCTGTAATATAAGTGATGGAAAAGAACAGTTGATGTTAAAACAAGTAATTCAGTTAGTAAACTACTTGAATGGTAACATTGCTGACATCATTTATGCAACAGGTGGGAAGACTTGGAGATGAACTTGTTCTGGCTTGGCATAGGAGGAGGCAGTTTACTTGTAATTCATGTTCTAATATTACTTTTCCTGAGATGGAGAATAGGAGCAGCAGCTCATGGGATACTTTCAGTTCCCAGGTTTGAGTTTCTCCTTCTAATTCTCACATTACCTTGTATCTCTCAGTCATCAGCATTTGTTATGAGAGGTAAGAAATTATGTACGCGATCTCTGAGTTGACTAATTGTTTCCCAAGAGTATCATCAACTGAATACCTGTAAATTTCCAGGCGGTACAATTGGGGGAATCATCACTGGGGCATTTTTGCTAGTCATCCCAGCTGCACTTATTTTATCAGTTAGCCTTTTTCTTGTAGTTGCTATCTTCCCTGGTGGTTTTGCCAAGTATAAGGAAATCAGGCAGGTGGATATAACAGAGAAATGGTATACAAAACTGTGGTTCTTCTTTGTTGGGAGACCAGCAACAGGAAAATGGTTTTTTAGGGAAGAGAATTCTTCTTCTTTACTTCCCAGCTTCGGAATTCTCTTTGAAGATCAAAAGGGTCCTCCTTTATTTGTCTTTGCTGATCAGAATGACCCAGGAACCATCCCAAAGTGGACCGACAGTAGCCAAAGTGGGATAGGAAGAATGAGGGCTCTCAGCTCAGATGAAAGCAATGAAGAAATCAAAATACCCTTATTCAGGAGAATCTTGGGGTGTGCTAGATCTTTCTACATTGTTCTTGATCTTTTAAGAAGAGTCAGTTTGGGGATAATATCTGGAGCTAGCTCTTCACAAACATCAAGGGAAAGCCTTTTTGCATTGGTAATAACATTGTCACAGTTCATTTGCCTATTTGCTCTTAAACCATACATCAGAAGGGGAGTCCATGTAGTAGAAACTATTTCTCTATTATGTGAAGTAGGCATTTTTTGTTTATCGATTGCTACAAATAATTTAAACCCATTAGAAGCAAGAACACAGGGATATATAATGTTGGCTCTCCTCTTCCTAGCATTTATTGCTCAAATTATAAATGAGTGGTATGCTATGATAAAATGCATTTTGAGGCTTTCTAGGCCTAAGAAGAATTCTTTCAGGCTTGGATTGAAGTTTGCTGCTAAAGGTCTCGTGTTTCCTTTCCTTCCACGGAAACATTGGTCAAGAGTCATGCCTAGTTGTTCTCAACCAAAAACTGGCCTATCTGCCATCCCTCCTCTAAGTCCAGAAACAGAATTTGGAAGAAGAGACACATATAGCGCCATGACTGCAACTGTGGTTCCTGTGCTCAGTCTTGGTTCACCAGCAGATGTTGATATTACTCAAAGAATAGGTTCCGCAACTGCAGAAGTAACCCTTACTGGGCAGAGAGCAGGGGAAGGAAAACAGTCTAAAGGACTGAAATTAGAGCGGAAGAATGAACTGAAGAAACTAAGGGAGTTAGCAAAGGCGAGTTTCTCAGGGATTTCAAAGAGTGAGGAAAGTAAGAGTGCAAGCTACAAAGTTAGGGAACAGTGTTACTCTCCTGAAACCTCAAATAGTCCTCAAGCCTCCACTTCTAAAGCCAGACACTGATGTAAAAAATTATGAGGTAGAGAAAAAACGTCTAGATATTACTTAATTTTGCTGTAAACATCTTATTGTCCATCAATGCTTATCGAATTGTCATGGCTACATCAATGCTTGTCAAATTGTCATGGCTACATCAATGCTTGTCAAATTGTCGTGGCTATCTTCTTTGAAAATTCATGAACTTGTATAGTTTATACATGAATTCTACTACATAGTGCTAACCACATAAATATAAAGCATGCATCTATAGACTATAGATTTAACACAAATTACAGTATTCTTACATAAGTTAAAAATGACATAAGCAGCCTTGCATTAGATAATTAAACACTTCTGTAATTTTATCATTAACCATGCTAGAATGACTGCAATAATACTATAACAATAACAAAACATGTTAAAGATGTTATTAAGTTAAATTGATATAAACTGATACAAAACAAAATTTTTAAAATACAATTAATTAATGATCAAAGGCATTAAGCAATCAAAATACTCAATTAATGTTAGCTCTACACAAATGCTATTGAACTTTTATGGCTTTGTGGAACTTCTTGACATGTTAGAAGTATTAGGCTTGATCATTGTGGACTTCTTCATGATATGAATGAACTATTTAACTTTTAAGCCATTTCTCTTTTTATTACTTTCCCGATGTGAGATTTCAATTTTCCAATACTCCCTCTCAAGTGTAATTGGGTGGGCTTCTTTTTTCCTTTGTAGTTCAATTGTCACTTGCTTATTTGCATTGACTAGATTGGATCTTAGCTCTCCATGGGCTTAAATGATTCCAACTTCAGTCTTCAATTTTTAAATGGATTGGATCTTAGCTCTTCATCTTGGGCTCAGAGGATATAAAATTCAATATTTCTTCAAGAGAAAATTCTATTTCTAATCTCCTATTCTCTCTTTATACTCTCTTTCTTTTTACAATTTCTCTTTATTTAAAATTTTCTTCTTACAACTCTCTCTTTTCTTTTTCTACCTTTCTAATTTTTATAGCCCCTTTTTCCAATTAAAAAAATTCTTACGATCTTTTTTCAATTGCACTCTTTACAACTTTTATTCTCTCTTTACACTTTCCATAAAATTTGATAAATTAAATTATTTATACACACCAAGTAAATCACATTTTTCACCCTTATAACTTATGTACAACTCTTTTATATTTAAATTCACAACATCTTCTTCCTCAAAAAGTTACTCTTTGTATCCCTAAAATTTTATCCCTTTTACATATTTGATTGTGTTTACTCTTTGCATTATATATAGTCAAAACACAGTTTTGTTATTAATTTGTCTCCTGCATGTTGCCAGCTGGTTTATAATAATAATCTTGTATTTTCCAAACTAGTTCATGAATTTTAATAATTGTCCATATAACTCTCATTATGGAATATAACTCTCTCCTTCCCTTCTCTCCATTGTTATTATCAAAAGATAAGCCTTAGCTGTTAGTATTAGAGTTTATATAGTTTATGACTCTTGGTTATTATCTCCTTGTACTGTTATAACTCTTTGTATTGCCCTTGTATATCTGACCATATATAAGCAACCAGCCATTGTATTATTTACGTGATTGATTAATAACAATTCTTTTTTCACATAATTCTAACTTGGTATCAAAGTCATGTCAAACACTACCTCTTCTTCTTCTTCGGTCTCTTCTTCTTCTTCTTCGGTCTCTTCTTCTTCAAACACTTCCGCCACAACCATCTGCCTTCCTCCTCTTTTCTCTTCCTCTTCCCCATCCACAAACACCAACATTCAACATAATTTCTCAATTAAACTCAATTCCAAAAATTATATACCTTGGAAACTCCAATTCACTCCTCTTCTCAATTTCTACAATTTACATGGATTAGTTACTGGCACAGAGAAAGCACCTACCCATGAAATCATCAATCCAACCATTAGTCAGGCTGAAGTTAACCCTGCATTAGCTACTTGGTTTGGAAAGGATCAACTCTTATTATCATGGCTATTGTCCTCTATTACTGAAGAGGTTTACCCACAGCTAATTGGTCTGAATACCTCTGCGGAAGTATGGGATGCCCTTGCCTTAGCCTATGGGGCTGTCAGTAATGCTCAGCGAACCCAATTACATATAGAACTTCACAATCTTTCTAAGGATGACAAATCTGTGTCTCAATATCTATATCAGGCAAAGGCAATTGCCGATTCCCTAGCACTAGCCGGTCAGCCAATTTCACCTTCTGAATTTAATGCTATTATTTTTAGAAAGCTAGGAGCTGACTATAATGGAATTATTGGTGCATTGCAACAACGAACTGAACCTATAAAATTTAGTGATTTGCATGGTCAATTGGTGGCCTATGAACTGCTATTGAAATCGCAGCAGCCACAAATCCCTCAAGCAAATCTGGTTCAACGCATTGCTCCTGCTTTTTCACGATTTAATAATAATCGAGGGCAATTTACAAACAAAGGTGGACGGAGAGGCTTTAATCCTTCAAATCGTGTACTAAGCTCTTGTCAGATTTGTGGACTAAACAACCACACAGCCTTGGAGTGCCATAGGCATTTTGATTTTGGTTTTTGTGCCTCGGTAGCAATTTTATTCAAACCAAATGAGAAATAACAGCAATTTTAACAACTGCAATCAAGCTAACCATATCATGGCAGCCACACCTATGGCACCTAGTTCAATTTCATCCACCTCTAAATTTAGCTGGTATTCGGATACTGGAGCAAACACTCATGTTACTCGCGATATTTCTTCACTCATTATTCCAGACGAGTAGAAGGGTAAGGAACACTTGATGGTTGGTGATGGGTCACAGTTGTCTATTTCGCATATTGGTAATTGTTCTATCTCGTCTAATTCTAGATTACTTGATTTGCGCAATGTCTTGTGTGTTCCAACAATTACCAAACCATTATTATCTATTCAAAAATTTTGCATTGATAATGATTGTTTCTTTAAGTTTCACCCTCACCATTGTCTTGTTAAGGACCAGGATACCGAGGAGGTGCTTCTCCAAGGCAAGAGTGAACTGAGGTTATACAAGCTTGATGGTGTGTTGGCCAATCCAAAATTTAAACAAGCGGCTGCATACCTGACTACATTAGTTGATTGGCATGATTGTTTGGGACATCCCAACTTTCAAAGTATTCATCATTTGATTCAGCAATTTCAACTACCTTGTTCTTCAAAAACACTTTCATTTTCTAAGTGTGAGGCATGTTGTCTAGGCAAACTTCATAGGCAGTCTCTTTCGTTAATAAATAATAGGAGTTCAGGACCATTAGATTTAATTCATTCTGATGTATGGGGTCCTGCACCCTTAGTGTCTATTTCTGGTTTCAAGTACTTTGTTATTTTCATTGATGACTTCTCTTTGTTTACTTGGTTGTTTCCGATTAAAAATAAAAGTGATGTGGCTCAAGTTTTCGTCAGTTCCAGCTGTTAGTCGAAAAGCAATTTGATAGGAAAATTAAGTCATTTAATTTAGATTGGGGGGGGGGGGGGGGGGGGGGGGGAGTATCATTCACTGAACACTTACTTTAAAAATATTAGTATAGCTCATAGAATTTCTTGCCCACATACGCATGAGCAAAACAGTACAGCATAAAGAAAAATATGTAATATTATGGATATTGGGCTTGCATTATTAGGTCAATGTGGTGCTCCATTTAAGTATTGGGAGTTTGCATTTGAAACTGTAGTGTTCTTAATCAATAGAATGCCATCCAAGTCGTTGAACAAAAAAATTCCCTTTCAAGTATTGTTTAAAGTCCAACCCGATTATCGTTTTTTAAGAAAGTTTGGATGTGCAGTTTATCCTCTTTTACGTCCATACAATCATCATAAATTTTCGTTTCGTACCACTCAGTGTATATTTTTGGGCTACTCTCCTAATCATCTTGGGTATAGATGCTTAGATAAGGGCATAGGAAAAATCTATGTGTCTAGGCATTGTGAATTTGATAAGAAAGTGCTTCCTTTCAAGTTGGTTTCAAGTGTGCCACCACCTTTGGATAGTCAGCAGCAGGCTAACATGCAATCACCTTGGTTACAAATCAGTACAGTCATGCCTTAGTCCACCATTGCCTTGGGAAGGCCAGGTACTTTTTCTACCTTGTCTCACAAACATACTCACTTCTTATCATCTCAAAATGACAATTCCCACTCCAACACCAACTCTACAACTCAACCAGCCTCATCATCCTCCAAACCTAATAATGATTTCTTCCTTTCTACACCACAATCATCAAACCGTAGGTAATTATCAGCTACTCCAATCCGTACCATATCATCTACCTCATCTAAAACTAAATCCCCTTTAATTAGTTCCAGTAAACATGGCCTTCAATTATTTACTGAACTAACTGAAACTCAAAATCACAATAAATCTACTTCACCTTCTACTCAAGCCACGACAACCTCACTCGAATAGCCATTTCTACACTATCCAGCAGTCACACCTGATTGTTCTTCACTTGGTCCTAATTAACAACAACCTCCAAAAACACATCCCATGGCACTTCGCCTTAATCCTCCTAAACGTCAGCTCTTAATCTCTTAGCCACGGTCACTTCTCCAATTCAAAATATCGTTGATCCCACAAGTTTTACACAGGTAAGTCAATCTACAGATTGGATAAAAGCCATGGAAGCCGAAATGGCAGCTTTGCTTCGCAATAAAACTTGGGAATTGGTTCCTATCCCACCGCAGGCCAACGTGGTTGATAACCGTTGGGTATATAAGGTGAAGAGAAAAGCTAATGGCACTGTAGAACGCCTAAAGGCTTGGCTGGTTGCTAAAGGTTATACGCAAGAGCAAAGGCTCGATTATCATGAGACATTCAGCCCAGTTGTTAAACAAGTGACCATTCGAGTTGTATTGAATGTTGCTGTGTCTCGAGGTTGGAATATTCGTCAACTTGATGTGAGCAATGCATTTTTGTATGGTGAGTTGGAGGAAACGGTTTATATGGTACAACCACAGGGATTTGTTGATAAAAATTATCCTAACTATGTTTGTTGACTAAAAAAATCTCTTTATGGTCTCAAATAAGTGCCACGGGCATGATTTCAAAGGCTTGGTAACTATCTTTATTCTATTGGTTTTTCATCCTCACAGGCTGACAGTTCTTTATTTATTTATAATAAAGATGGTTGCTTATACTTCTTACTTGTATATGTTGATGATGTATTAATAACTTATAATAGTGACTCAATGCTATAGTCTTTTATTACACGATTATCTCATGAATTTGCCTCGAGAGATTTAGGGACATTGAGTTATTTCTTAGGTATACAAGTTGAAAAAGCTGCTGATGGTCTCATGTTAAGTCAACAAAATTATGTCTCTAATCTTCTTAAAGGGGTTGGTATGGAAACGTGCAAGCCAATGCACATGCCCATGGCTGTAGGAAAATCAATATCTAAGCAAATTGGCACACCACTTTCAGATGAACAATCAAGGCAGTATCAACATATATGTGGGAGTCTTCAGTATGTGACTGTCACTCGTCCAAATATTTCTTTTGCAATTAACAAGTTGTGCCAATTTATGCACATTCCGACTGACATGCACTTTAAAGCCTTGAAGAGAGTATTGCGTTATTTACAAGGGACAAATCATTACAAGTATTTTATTGGCAAGCATATTGGGAAAGAATTAGTAGCTTTTTCAGATGCAGATTGGGCAGGATGTTTGGATGCCAGGCGATCTACAGGTGGCTTTCTCATTTATTTTGACAAGAATTTGATAGCTTGGAATTCTAAAAAGCAGAAAACAGTGGCAAGATCTTCAACTGAATCTAAATTTAAGGCTGTGGCTGATGTTTGTGTAGAGTTGAGATGGTTGTTTAAACTGTTTTCTTAACTTGGTGTTGTTTTTCAGTAACCTCTACATATATGGTGTGATAACTCGGGGGTAGTTTTTCTTTCATCTAATCAGTGTTCCAAGCAAGGACTAGACATGTTGAGGTTGATTTCCATTTTGTAAGACAATAAGTGATGAGTAAGAGTCTAACTGTAGCTTTCGTTTCGTCTTCAAATCAACTGGTTGATATTATGACAAAACTGTTGGCTACTGCTCGTTTTCAGTTCATTCAAGATAAGCTTTGGCTTCTTCATTCTTCGCCTTCAGCTTGTGGGGGCATATCAAAAGATAAGCCTTAGCTGTTAGTATTAGAGTTTGTATAGTTTATGACTCTTAGTTATCATCTCCTTGTACTGCTATAACTCTTTGTACTGCCCTTGTATATCTAACTATATATAAGCAACCAGCCATTGTATTGTTTACGTGATCGATTAATAACAATTCTTCTTTCACATAATTCTAGCTGTTATTGTATACAATCCCATTGGGATTGCAATGAAAATGTAGAGTCATGCTGAAAGTACTCCTACTTCAGCAATTTTTATAAGGTGAAATTGCTGATTTCAGGGAAAAAAAGAAAAAAAAAGGTGAAATTACTGTTTTTTCTTGTTTTTGGAAGTTTTAACATTCATTTGGCTCTCTTTAATGTTCTTTGGACTGCACATGAAAATTAATGAAAAATTATTATTTGTCAAATTGAAAATTAAGTCTTTTTGCTAAAAAATATTTTTCCCTTTTCAAAAGGAAAAAAAAATACTTTTTTTTCAAACTTTGGGTGATTATATATAGTGATCATGGCATTTTATCATTTTATTATGTATTTTTTATATTTAATTATAAATTAAACAAAAAATATAAAGGTTCTTATAAATTAAAAAATTTTAATCTTTTTTAATTAAATTTCAATAATGTACTTATATCACTAGACTAAATACCAGTTTTTATGATGTACACCTTTAGAAGCATCATTGCTCTTATAATAAAGTAAAGATACTCCACTGAATCAAATAATTTATCATATATAGAATAGAATCATGTTTACTAGTTGCATCGCAATGTAACAATTTTAGATTCAAATTTTGATTGGGAATGAGGGGTTGTAAAGAGTGCAATTGAAAATGGGTTGTAATTTTTTTTTTTTTTTAATAGGGAAAGGGGGTTGTAAAAATTAGAAGGGTAAAAAAGGAAAAGTGAGGGTTGTGATAAGAAAATTTTAAATAAAAAGAGATTGTAAAAAAAAAAAGAGTGTGAAGAGATAATGGGATGTTGGAAATAGAATTTCTTTTCAAATTTTTTGCCTCAAGCTCTTTTCAAGTCCATGGTCCGTGACTTTGGGCCTTTGATGTACAATCCATCTCTTCATCCATCTTTCATTTTTCTCCAAGTGCAATCTCTTTTAACTTTCATTTGGGTGGATTGCCTTTTTATTCACTGGTTCATAGGTTGTTAAACTATATTAGCTCTGATACCACATTGGAATTCTACGCCTCCATGGACTGGCATAGGTTGATGACTTGTTTGGACTTCTTGATATATTGGAAATATGAGCTTAATCATTATGGGTTTCTTTATTATATGGACTCCTTGTTGAGAAAATGGCTTGACCCATTTTGTCTTTGGAACCATTTAACTTATAAGCCATTTCTTTTTTTTTTTTATTTCCCGATTTGGGATTTCCATTCTCCAACAGAATCAATCAAAATACAAATTTTATATTAAGATTCAATCACGAAAAAAGTTATATTAATATTGTTATCCTTATTAATATAAAAACATAATTACTAAAGGATTAAAGACATGAAGCAATAGAACATGGAAAATTTGTTTGCTAGCTTGCTAGTTACTATTATAGATGTGATGTGAACCAACTCATAAATCCTAGACATGTGACAATAGGATAACATTGTGTAATACTCTAATCATCAAGGCAGAAAATCCAAGATTCACAACTATTACATAGCTTATAACTCTTTTCTGAGCATTCCTTGTCAACTAAAAAGTCAATGCAGTTTCCTTTCAATCCATTGAAATCTTTGGCTAAAGGGCATATTGATGATTCATTCCCCACAAATAGCACTCATTCATCTTCTAAGCTATTATTACTATGATCCATCTTGCACAACTTAAATTTGCTTACCAGATTATAAGCAAAAGTTATTTCATTGTCATCGTCATCATCAACATCATCTATATCTATAGTATTATTACAATCTTCATTATCCCCCTCATCATCAATAAGCACTTGCAAGGCTTTATTGTTGTCATCCTCCTTCCCATCATCCTATCAATTATCACTTATGGAGCTTCTTTCTCCTCATTCTTGTTAACTTGTGAGACTTTTCTAGATACTTTTTGGCTAATGGATGTAATAACTTTAGTTACTAATGTTTTGTTGTAAATATATGGTATTCTAGATGTTTTAAAATTTATCTACCTAATAGCACTATGTTGGTTGATGTTTGCTAGTAATTTACGGTTGTAATGTTTATATACTCTTTCTATATATATCTATGATAGAAATGAAAAGTTATTGAGGGAAAAATATATGATATTACTCTATTTTGTTTATGGATTCTCTGTTATGTTAATGGTCTAAAAACTAGTAGTGGTATTAGAGCGATGTTCTTGTGAGCTGCGAGGTATTATTGAGAATAATTGAGATATCAAACACTTATAAGTGATTAAACACTTATAAGTGATCAAATAAATTTAGGAAGCAATACTACTCCTGCTGTTCCTCAGTTTCCTAGAGAAAACTACGAAATCTAAGTTGTTAAAATGAAGTTATATTTGATGTCTTTGGGTTTATAGGAGATTGTAGATGAAGATAGGCAAGTTCCATCACCAATAGCTAATCCCACTATCGCTCAAATAAAGCAATATGAGAAGGAGAAATTGAAGAGGGATAAGGCTGTTACCTATTTGAACTTAGCCTTAGCAAATGTTGTGTTTATAAGCATTATGCATCTTGAAACAGTTAAGTAGATATAGGATGAACTAAAAGAAAGATATAAGGGAAATGATAGAGTCATATCTGTCAAATTTATTGGCCCAAGTATGGAAAATCCTAGAGGGAGTAAATAGGATTATAAAATTTCTGTTATAATTCTTCACCCTATACGTAATTTATTAATAGATTTAATAATAATGAAATAAATAAAGAAAAGAATGAGAAAACTTAGTCAATTTTATAGTGTTTTGGAGCCAATCTTTTTTCCTGCATTTGGCATACTAGCTTTGACTATATTGGATCTTAGCTTTCTTTATAAGCTTGGAGGATCCCTATTTCAGTTAGTCTTTAGTTTTTAAATGGATTGGATTATGGCTCTTCATTTTTAGGTTCAGAGGATCCACCATTCTTCAAATTTTTGCCTTGAGCTCTTTCCAGGTCCATAATTCAAGTGCAACCTCTTTTAACCTTCATGTGTATGGGTTGTTTACTTTAGGCTTTTTTTTATCCATAAGCCTTCAGGATCTTCATAGACTGTTAAGCCATACAAGTTCAGTACCATGTCATATTTTCATGAGCCTAGGAGGAGTTATATTTAAACGCAAAATTATGGGTTTTATCATTTTATCATAGGCTTGGATTATTGGGCCTTATCACGAAGATAACTTAAGTTACCACAATGAGTTTGCCCTTAGTTCATATTTTACTATTCATTTTTATAGTTGCCTGATGTGGGATAAATATCACTTCTAACGCTCCCCCTTAAGCACAACCACCCTACTCTTTTAAGTTTGTGGTGGTTGTCACTTGCATATGGATGGTCCTTCTACAAAGATTGGGCATTTTAATGGTTAGGCTCAATATAAATTTAAGAGCTCAATATAATATGATATTGGAGCCTAAATGGCTTAATAACCCAAAAAAGATCTAGGACTCGATTTGACAGGCCAGCCGTTTGGAGACCTTAGCAGGCTAAGTATGTTTGAGAGTCTGGAATGGTGGCTAGCCCATATAGGAGCCAAATATTTATTAAAAGACCATCCATATGCAAGTGACAACCACCAAAAGATAAGAGATTAAAAATGGTTTGTACTTGAATAGAAGTATTGGAATTTGGCTTAATCCCACATCAGGAAAATGAAAGAATTGAGGGCAATATATATAGTGAAAGGCAAACCTATTACATTACTAAAGTCATTCTAATGATTAGGCCCAATATAAATGTCCAACTATAATATAACCTTCCTTGGACCCAAAAAATATAATACAGGGAGGCTGATTAAGAGCATCCCTAAGAGGTTCTCTATATATCATTCCTCTCTCTTTAGAAATAAGGAGCCAAATTATTTTTAACCCTTTTAACAATCTCTTAAACTAAATTCTTTCTTTAAAATTTATAAGGAACTTTCTCTCTTCTTAAATTTAAGAAATGAGAAAGTGACTCATAACTATTTTTTATTAGTTTTTTTCCTTTTTTATTTATTGATTTCTCATTCTCTCCCGTGATTATTCTTCTCTTAAATAGTTTTATTAATCAAAAATTATATAGACAGTGAAATAAAGAGTACTGTTTGAATATGCATAATTTTCAAAATAAGTTAAAATATAGGAAATTGAATTGTTTATATTATAATAGAAAGTGAAACTAAGAGCATGGTTAGGGATGTTCTAATTCCTATTTTCAATCAATATTGGGATAAAAATTCCTTAAGCTCCTAATGCTTAATAATGTTTTTATTTATTTTATTTTGTAATTAAACCCCATCAATCTTGGCACCCCACCATAGGATACATGTTAATTATATAGTGTTTTTTATTTTATTTTATTTTTGACGAAGATTATTATTATTTGAACCTCGATGAAGTGACTGCATATTTGCTTTTAACTGCTTAATTTGTCCCAAATTGTGAGTTAATAATATATTTGTTTTTTCTTTGTAATTGTTAATCAGTATACTAATTAAATTATTAATTAATTTAGGAAAAATAAACACTAACGAAATAATTATGGATGTAATGAAAAATGGAATGAAATGAATATGTAATATAATATATCACTTTGTAATATAATGAACTATGTAATAAAATAAAAATACAATGTAATATAACGAAGATTACATTACTTTGTTTACAAGTGTAACGGAATAATCATGTAATGTAATAATTAAAATAATTAATTATTTTATAATTATCAAAATAAGATATTAAATTTTAAATTATATTTATTTAAGTTAATTAATTATGTTAAAATTAATATGAAATCAAATAGCTATTTTATTTTTTTAAAAAAATCACAATTTGTAATTCAATTTAATTTGATTCATTGGATGGATCTGAATGGTTTGTGAATAATCCTAACGGAGGTATAGTATCTTTCACGTCAGATTTTTTTTTCCTTAACAGCAACAACAAAATTATTTCTACAGAAAAAAAAAAAAAAGGAATTAAATTAATTAATTAATTAATCTATTAATTGCTGAGCCTAAAAGCTAGAAAATGAAGCTTCCTTCAATGGCAGTATGGCAATTTCATATCTTCCCCTCAATTATTTTATTGGAAAAAAAATCATAAGTAAAGACTTGTTTCCATAATAGGGAAGAGAGATTTTCTCTAGAAATAATAATTATTTTTTCTATATAAGAAGCCCAAGAACTTGATAATTGATATGCTCTTAGCATTGAATCCAAAAGTTAAACTTTTAAAAAGAAAAAAATTATCTCCATTGTTGTGGCTCTGAGTGGATTTTAAGTTCTAAGGGGCTCTGAAAATTAAGGAGTTGCATCTAATTAAGGTATCTTCCTATTTTCTATTTATTAGTTTAATTTTCATAGTAATTATACAACAAAACCTTCTACTTTTGAAACTGATCTTCGTTTTATTTGATTAATTTGGTTGTTTAATGTCATAAATATATACTGTGGAATCATTAAAAACGTCAATGGAAATACTTTTCTTTTCAATATGAAGATGAAAAAAACCTTTTGATAGAAACCAAAAACGAATTAGAAAATTGCACACTTTATGATTTTTTATTTATTCATATTTTTGTGTATAAACCTCTCTTTGTTATTTCTAATCTTATGAGTGTATGACAAAATTTTTTGTTTATCATTGCATTTGTATGTATTTTTTGTTATATTTTTAATATTTTATACATAAAATTTTATAAAAGAGAAAAGGATGTTAAATAAATAAACCCTTAAACTTTTTTTTTTTTTTTAAGTATTGAAAAGGAGAGAATCGATTTTAGATCTATCATACAGAGTAATATTTACTTACCATTGGCTTATACTTCAGTGTGCAATGAATTCATAAACTTTGAAACAGGCATTCATTAGCTTATTAGAACTCCCAAGTTTACCAGTTTTTTCTAGTATCAAGGAAGAAATTGGAATATGATCTATTGTTAAATTGTATATGTCTTAGTTCCTGTTAAATTATGTTTGGGTTGCAAATCAATGACTAGATTAATAAATAATTTAAAGTAAAATAAAATATTTCATCTTATTGTAATATAATTTGTTGTGATTATTAGAATCAATAGTTTGCATACTAATTAGTACATTAGAGTAGTGGTAACCATTTTAAAACCGAGTGTCAGAATTTAACTCTCCGGGGATGAATTTTCTTTGATTTTACAAAGATTTTTAAGTTATGTAGAAATATATCATAGAATACCAATGCCTTAGGGCTAGTTAGGCATTGTTTTTTTCCACTAACCTTTTTAATTAATCTTGATGATAGTATATTATGAATATGAACATGAATGAGAGCATGTAATTTCATGTTCATATATTTTTTTCCCCCTTTTCATCTTATTCAGGACTATTAATTTAGTGAAATCTCAATTTTGATAGATCAAAAATAATGGGACACACTAGAATTAAAATGGAATTGATAAAGAAGGACAGCACTCGAATGCAGACCTATCAGAAGAGGAAGAAATGTTTATTAAAGAAGGTTTCAGAGTTCTCAATTCTTTGTGGTGTTGAAGCTTGCATAATCATTTTTGGACCAGAACAGAAAGATCAACAAGTCAAATTGGAGGCCACCTGGCCATCGAATTCTGATGAAGTTAGGGATACTATCAATAGGTACAAGAAAACTAATCAAACAAGAAAATGTTACCATTTTTCTGACTACTTTGCAGATAAAAAGAAGAAGGCCGATATGGAGATACTAAAATTGCAGAAGCAAATTTATGATGCTAGATATCCTACTTGGCATGTTCATCTTGACACTTACGTGGAGGATCAACTAAGAGTACTTGAAGCTCAATTGGACAACAAACTTGGAGTTGCTTGCCAAAAACTTTTCACTTTTCAAGAAAATCAGAATCTGAAGGATAATTTTGCATCGTCAAGAATGCTATACAGCTTTCACAACTTCCAGCTTTTGCCTTATACAAAGCCGTGGGATGTTCAATTGTCTAGTTGTTTACAGCATGCAGGACAATGCTTGTCTATGATTCCATATAATTCGAACAATAACTGTGATTGTTCGACCCACTTGCAGCTTTTCTCTGATTTTCATACATCTATAATGAGTCAAAATTTGACGGACAGGAATAATCCTGGCAACAATTTGGCTAACTTGCCGCTATTCTCTGATCCATTACATTTCCAGCATAAGCAAAGTTGTCAGGAGACTTCAATAGTAAATCCAAATATAATGAAGGGTTCGATGAGGAAGATGATGTTCAATGATCCGAATGTTGATAATCCAAGCTTGTCAAGATTGCCCTATGTTAACCCTTCATCTTGGATGTGTTGGAATCATGCAACGTTTAACAATATTGATACCTCTTTGATCAATGTTGGATCGACCTTGGAAACAATGGTGCCACCAATGCAACCTCTGATGTCAAGCTTACTTAACGGTGATCAGATTTTCCCTTCTGAAGAAAAGTTTTATTACGACAGTATTGGGTATGAAAAGCAGAAGTGATAGTGGAAGTAGATGTAATAATTTTAAAATAACAGAAAGCTCTTGGATTTGACTTGGATTAACAAATATTTAACAATGGTTATATTGTGATTTATAAAGATTTCTTTTATAAATATTTAGGGATTGTCTGCATTTTGTGTTTAGTTATAGTTTGGGATTTTCTTTTTTAATCAAGTTAATAAATAAATTTATTATTTTTATTACTCAGTTGATGTACATTTTGGTATCAAATGAAAATGCAGAAGTTGAATCTGTCAGGTTACCTCCACTAAAATGACCCTTCAGTTTGGGCTGAGAGAATCCAGCATTATTCAAATTTGTTGCCTCAAGCTTTGGGACTCAGAGGTTAAGGCTTTCTTCTCTTCAAATTGGTCTATGATCCATCACCAATTGGGCCTCCATGCATGGCCCACTTCACTTGGGCTTGGCTTCTCAAGATCTTTTTAGCCTGTTATGCTATTGGACTACATTGACTTTTCATTATTGGACTTCTTCATCTTTATATTGTTGGCCTTTCTATTATTGGCCTTTCAGCAATTAACTTTAAAGGAGTGTTAAGTACTTTTTTTTTTATATATTTTTTTATTATTTTTTCTATTCTTCTGTATTAAATATTATAAATATATATTATTTATAAATTTAACTTATATATCATGATGAGAAAAGTAAAATAATAAAAAAAAATAAAAAAGAGAAAGTATTTACCGTTCTACTTCCTGCCAGTTAAAATGGTCTTGATGAACCCTTGACTTACATTTGGTGCTTCATTTTATTTTTCCCAATGTAAAATTTGTCCCGCTTCCAACATTTCCAACGAGCATGACTATTCAGTTGCCTGGCACTAGCACACATAAACATTACTACTAAAAAATTAAAGAAAATAAATGAACTATTAAAATAATTGAAAAAAATAAAAAATAATAATAAACTTCAAGTATTTATAGTACATAACACGTATCGTTTGTGCATGGAATGAGGAATTTGTTACTGGTGAAGTCAGGTTATTTCAACCATGGTGGCCGAGCAAGTTGTTGCACCGGTCAAATGGTCTTGTCCTGAGTTTTCAAAGCCAAAATGTAACATAGATGCAACAGTTTTTTTTTTTTTTTTTTTCAGAACTTGAAATATCGTGTGTAAGAATGATCCTTAGGGATTGCGATGGCACTTTTCTATTTGGATTCACCAGAGTATTTGATGGTATTTATCTTCTAAGGGAGGCAGAGGTAATTGGGCTAGCGCTTAATAGATTGGATTATAGTAGCGTGGTGATAGAGTATGATGCTAAGAAGTAGTTGATGGATTGCACTCTTCAACTTTAGATTATTAGAGATAAAAATCCCACATAAAAAAATAATAAAAAATATTAAGACTTAATATAATGTTTGAGTCTCACCATCTAATAGTTTAAGTTTTTAGTTGGATTTGAGATTTTTCACATGGTATTAGAGCCAGCTTTACACCCCAATCTGTACTCTTTTGTCACAGTTGCAGCCGTATATTAGTAGGGTTTGACATATATGCATTTGTTAATCTGATTCTGTTCGATTCTCAGTTTGATGTGTTATGTGTTAGTCGTGTGTTAGCAGGGTTTGGCACATATGTATTTGTTAATCTGATTCTATTCGATTCTCAATTTGTTGTGTTACGTGCTATTTAAGAATCTAGCACATGTCAAGAGAGGGTGTTAGAAATAAAGATCCCACGTAGAAAAATAACAAAAGATATTAAATTTTAATATAATATTTGGATCTCACCATCTAATAATTTAAGTTTTTTAGTTGGATTTAAAGTTTTTCACCTAGATATCTCTCAATTTAGTGTTATCATAGACTCTTGTAGGTTTATATTCAACAAATTATATAATATGTTTGTTTCTTTTGCAAAGCAATATACGAACAAGATTGCTCACACTTTTGTACAAGCAACTTGTTCCTATGCTAATTCTTCATTTTAGCAAGAGACTCTTGAAATTGTAAAATGCCGCTTATTTTATGATGAATAATATTCTATCTTTTCAATAAAAAATAAAAAAAAAATTATCATGTAATATTTTAGGTAGTGATCATCCTTCACTAATTAGGCATCCAATAAATAAAGAAAAATTTAAGACAGAGAGAAAAATTAAAACAATCGTAAGAAAATATCAAATACTGTGAAAATGTACGTGTATGTGTAGAACGAACTTACAATAAATCATGAAAAATAAATTATGGTGTAAATAGTAGCGGATATCGCTCCTCAACTTTGGAGGTTTTTAAAATAGCTTTCATAAAAATAATAAACAAAAGACTCCTTAAAGTTTATGTTTTGACTAGTAATAAAATATATTTTATATATTAAATAGAAATATTTGTAATTACCAATAAAAAATAAATCTATCCATGCATTTTTCAATAAAATAATAACATCAAAATAAAATCATTGTCATATACTAATCTACTAATATTAGGCAATTTAGCTAAATTGTGTCTATCTTTTTTTTTTTTTTTTTTTACATCAAATATATCAATAATAAAATCAGTATTAAATTTTCTAACTATATATTTTTCAATACATATAAGTAATTAATAAGTTGGTAAGAAAATCATCTTCTATCTTATTGTATAACTTTGTTTTGATAATTTTCATAGTAAGGCATATTTTATTGTTGTAGTAGATATATGTAAAGTCTTAGTACTAAAATAAAAATCGAATTAATAATCTTATCTTTACTAATATTTGGTATAAATATAAAATTGTTGATATCTTCACAAATTCAAATTTCGATCAATATTAAATTTGAAAAGTTCTAATTGAACTTTTAAATATAAGTTTTTTTTTTTTTTAATTTAGAAAAATTCCTAAGATAAAATTTATTTGCAAAGAAACAAAAATTTTCAATATTAAATATCTTGTAGCCATTAATAAGATCTAAACACATGCTAAAAACAAAAAATTTCATTACATATTCTGCAAATCAATTGTTCGTTTACTACAATTGTGAGTATATTATAATTAAAAATATACCAATTTAACTATGTTGCTTCATTGTAATATGATTTCTGTTATTATGAGATCGCCATATATTGAGCACTCATATTAAAAATATAATTTTCCTCATATTTGTCACAAAAAGATTTCAATTTCTCTAATGAAAGATCCTATCATCTTCTCTTAACTTTTGAAGATTTTTTTTTTTTTTTTGTAGTTATTATTAAATGATGAACTCTAGTAAAATTTTTTGTTGTCATCATTATTATTTCATTTCATTTTTAGTATGGCGATGACATCGTCCCCTTAAATTATGCATTAGTGATGACAATTGTCTTAAAAAATTAAGATAATTGTCATCTTCAAAGTTTGTGACGATTTTGATTTCCACATTCAAAGACAATAATCATCCCAAAAATTCAAGGACGATAGTATCCTTGAAAATAGAATGATTGTTGTCTTCAAATATAGGGATGACTATCGTTTTCAGGAAAATAATCATTTCTAAATATGGAGATGAATATCATCCTTAAAAATAGGGATGATTGTTTAAAAACTACCCCTTATAGAATTGGGTACGAAAGATAGAGGACAACTAGTGGGGACAATTTTTATCGTCTCCTTTGCTTTTAGGGATCATTTTTAAAGCTTTAAAAGATGATTTTGATTGTTCTTTTATCTCGTTTATTTTGTAATTATGAAATTTTTTCTTTTATTTTAAAGAGGCTGTATAAATTTTTCTATAAAAAGTTTGAAGGGGGGAGGGGGGACAAACAATAATATTTGTTGAAATTTTTTAGTAATATAAAATATATACTAAGGCTTTTTCAAAAATGTCGACTACCACTTGTTGTCCTATAAAAATTCACCACTGAATATATATTGTAACTTGATAAGTAACTCAAAAATCTAGAATATGTTAAGAAAGAAAAAGGAATTAAAAGGAAAAATTTAATGTGGGGATAGATCCCACATTAATTAAATATAAAATATTGACTAAATTTATATATAATTGGATTTTTTAATTTTAATAATTAGCTTTTGAAGTTAGCATTTTTATGACTATATAAGTTTTTAAAATTTTTGCAATAACAAATATAATAATTACTAATTTAATAAAATAATCCATGATCTTATTATTATTGTCAATTAAAAATAATGTATTAATATAATAGGTCATGATATAGTTAATTATTAAAAATTACAAAATAACCACAAAATAAATAAAGAATTTTCAATATAAAAAAGCAATGCACTCGCTTTATGCTTACGTTATCAACATATAGAATAATTAGGTTTTTTTTTTTTTTTTTTTAAATAAATTAAAGCGAAGCCGTAAATCAAGCTCATTTTTTACCTTTGCAGAAATTAGTAAAAATAAAAATAAAAATATGATTAATGATTTTAACGTGACACGGTCACGTTAAATAACACTGTGCTGTGCGCCTTTTTCAGACTTTAAATTTTAGAAACTGCGCGCCAATCCAATTCCCGGCAAAATTATTAAGAAAAGAAAATTAATTGCTTAATAAATAAATGGTCCCAAAAGCTTCCCTCTCACGCTTCGCCTCCAAATTTCCTAATCAACTTTTAAATTAAAACCCACATTTCCTATTAAGCCCTTCATTTGTTCCATTTTTACCAAAACAACGATACTTTCATTCCTAATCTGAACCGAATTCTATTTCTGTAAAAAACACAACCTATATTGTCAAATGACCAAATCACCCTCCATCAAAGAACGGATTTGGTTCTAGACTCAAAATTATAGTTTAAATCCCAAAACTACCCTTTTCTCTTATCCGTTTCAAGTTCAGTCTTCCGCAAGCTTCTCAATAAAATTTCAAGTTCCCCGCTCTCTCCTTTCTCCCTCGAAAATTCAATATTCAAAAAAGCCCTATCTTCTCCTATAAAACCACACCCAAACTCCTAATTTCTCTGCAACACAAACCAATTTCAAAAACCAAAACAACCCACATTTTCTAAATACCTAAAAATGCCTGCATTCCCAGAAGAGCCTCTCTTAGCCCCAAACCCAGATCGATTCTGTATGTTCCCAATCCAATACCCACAAATCTGGGAAATGTATAAGAAAGCCGAGGCCTCCTTTTGGACTGCTGAGGAGGTCGATCTCTCTCAAGATATTCGTCACTGGGAAACCCTAACTTCCGATGAGAAACACTTCATCACCCATGTTCTTGCTTTCTTTGCCGCCTCTGATGGTATCGTTCTCGAAAATCTCGCTGGCCGTTTCATGAAAGAAGTCCAGGTCGCTGAGGCTCGTGCTTTTTATGGATTCCAAATCGCTATTGAAAATATCCACTCTGAGATGTATAGTCTTTTACTTGAGACATACATCAAAGACTCGAACGAGAAGAATCGCTTGTTTCACGCGATTGAGACCGTTCCTTGTGTCGCTAAAAAGGCTGATTGGGCCTTAAGATGGATCGACGGTTCGGAGTCTTTCGCCGAGAGGCTGATAGCTTTTGCCTGTGTTGAAGGGATATTCTTTTCTGGAAGTTTCTGTGCGATATTTTGGCTAAAAAAGCGTGGGTTAATGCCAGGATTAACTTTCTCAAATGAGCTGATATCGCGAGATGAGGGCTTGCACTGCGATTTCGCGTGCTTGCTCTACAGCCTGATGAGGAAGAAGTTGAGTGAGGAGCGCGTGAAGGGGATTGTTCGTGATGCAGTAGACATAGAAAGGGAGTTTGTATGCGACGCGCTTCCTTGCGCTTTGGTAGGGATGAACGGTGAACTGATGAGTCAGTATATAGAATTTGTGGCAGATAGATTATTGGGTGCGCTTGGGTGCGGGAAGATATACAATGTGGCTAACCCATTTGATTGGATGGAGCTGATCTCATTGCAAGGAAAAACCAATTTCTTTGAGAAAAGAGTTGGAGAGTATCAGAAAGCTTCAGTTATGTCTAGCCTTAATGGAAATGGAGGGACCCATGTGTTCAAGATGGATGAAGACTTCTAAAAAAGGTTTTGGGGGTTATTAATTAGGGGTTAATCGTACTGTAACATTATAATGTTGTTTGGTGCTTTTTACATGATATATTCTAATCTTTCCATTAATTAAGTTTTAATTTGTTTGTTTAGTTTTAATATCTTTGCCCTCTGAAATAAATTAAAAAAAAGAAGATAAATTTTGTTAAGCTTTGCCCATTTTCTTTTTATTTTTGTTTCAGTGTTTGGATGATAACAAATTAATTTATTGTTGGGGCTAATATTTAAATTTACAAAATTTTAGGGGTTGAAATTAAATAAAAGAATTTTCAAGAAGGAAATTGTGTAATGTGATGATGATGTATTTGTGGCTGAATTGGGAATAAGAAAATGAATTGGGTGTTTTTTTTTTGGGGGGTTAAATTTGTGGGGAAAGCATATCTTTTGAGGTAAGTGCGGTTGTGTCCTCCCATTAGCCACTAAATAGTGAAGAGTTCCCTTTTCCTTAAGAAAGGGGAAAGTTAAGGTGCAATTTCATTCTTCATTTCCAGTCTTTTGAACATCTGAAAATGGCTAATACTCCTGAGTCGCAAAGCTCAGGAATGCTATCAAAAGAGCAGTTGCTTCATCTCTTCGATCGCTTCTCTCAACTCACTTCTCAGCCTGGTAAACTGAACTTTTCCCATTTCGCTTAACCTCGCATTTCGTTCCCCTTTATTTGCCTTTCTTTTCTTCTTTAACTGTTATCAAATTTGTTTAATTAATCAGATGTCAAGAAAAGGATTGCTGATGCTGTGAATGATAAACAGGTCATTATCCATTTTGATTATTGCAATTTATAAGCCATACATTTCGCTGTAGTTTGCTTTACCTACCGTTTAGTTTTATATTTCATGGCATTTAATTTTTCTCGGATCCTGATAAATGATCATTGAGGACTAGAAATTTGCATTACATTTTTGTTGAGCGCTGTCGAAATTAATTTTCCCACTTGATTGATTGCTGCTTCGGGTATATGAACCAATTAAGATGTAAATTTATTTGTTGCTCCTTTATTTTTTTTAATTTAAAATTCTCATGCAGGAAGCTGTTGCTGTTACCACTGCAATCCAGGAAGACATACTTTTGGAGATGGGGATTGGTGAGTCCTCCATCTTGGAATACATTTATCTGCTGCTGATAAATTTTCTATATTTGCATTATTTCAACCATACCCTTTGCGTATATCTTGAGTTCTATAGAATTTCTGAGATACCCACTAGTCTTAATGCCTTTTCTCAGTTTCCAAGCTATTGAAGGTAGTTGGCATATTTTGTTTTTTTCTTCTTTTACTCTCACAAAGTAAAAAAATTGCGTCTAGCCTTGGCATCATATAATCACCTAGAGTTACCTAAGATTCTCCTGGTGAGAGATAAAAGCAATTCGTTATTTTGTTTTCCTTTTGATTGAGAGTGATATTAGTTTGTTTATCTTAATCTCATGCCTCATGGAGCTCTGTGGGTGTATCAATTTTATTCTTAGCTCTGGATTTTATAATGCTGAACCACCTTAGAGTGAGAATGTTTTGAATGTACTTTGCGTATCTGCAGATGAAACGTTCTTGGTATATTCATCTTGAAGTGGGGGTTAAAGAAGTGGGAAGACTTGCTCATTCATGATTCTTCTTGGGTTGGTGGGGAGCATATGGAATCCCAGTTAGGCTTTTTCATCACTGAATTTTTAATTCATTCTTCACATATATCTCAATCCTCAAATTTTTATTTCATTCTTCACACATATCTCAATCCTGACATCTTGAGACAAAAGTATCAGAAGGATTCATTCTATTTGGTAACTGAGTATTTCTAGTTATGGGGCCATGAACTTTTAGTTTCTTTTCCATTATTCTAAAAAATGAAAGAGGCACTGTCTGTTACAATTTTAGTTATGGGGCCAGCCTTCTAGTGGCTATCTGCAATTTTCATAATAGCGTCATCAAAAACTATTTCTGACTATTGCAGATCCATGTTTTGGAATTTCATGCCTGGGGAAAGTGAATATGGTTCATGAGAATGATCAGGATTTGATGATTTGCTTTTATAAATTTGTTGCAAGGTATGCTCTCTCCCTCTCCTCGCAATATAGTTTTCTTTTTTCTGTGACCTTGACATGTCATTCAAATTTGTCGTTTAAGAATTTTGCTTTTGTGTACTGGCTCTCGTGACCTTTTTTGGAGGATATTATCAATTTGTGCTGTCTTCATGCAAACAAGCCCCTTGTCTTCTTTACCTGTGACTGTCACATCACTAGTCCAGTCTCTTCTGTCAATGTTATTGTGATTTTTACATTTATAACTTTGAATAACTGTTGAAAGATGTAAAAAAAACTTGGTGAATTCTTCAGTCTTTCACTTGTGCATGCTGTATTATGAGCTTATACTCTTTCCATGACAAATTTGATTCATTTGAATGAAGTCTTGATTCTTGAGATTATTGTCTTCTCTTCAGCAGCATGTACTGCTGAATATTTTAATTTGGTGTTTTACTTATTTAATATTTGGTGTAATTTCCATATAATTTGAAAAGTCTTTTTACAATGTAGAAGTTCTTGTGCATAGTGGGGAATAGAATAACAACAAAGGCCTTCTTTGGGAGTTGGAATAAGAAAGTAAAGGAAAGGAAAAAGGGGCGGTATAAGAGTTATCTGTTTGGGAGTTTAATTAGTTTGGACAAGAAATGATATTAAGGTATTAGTTATCCCTTTAAATCTGTATTTTTTTCCCTTCAAAATTGAGAGAATAAGAGATTTTCCTTGTTTATTGCTAAAAATAACTTTTTAATAATACTATTTTACCATTAATAACTAATATCTTTTCTTATCCCTTAAACTTTTAAACAAGAAATATTTATTAATCATTTATAATCTTTTCTTTTCCTATCCCATAGA
Organism: Reutealis trisperma; assembly: GCA_947687605.1. Lineage (NCBI taxonomy): Eukaryota > Viridiplantae > Streptophyta > Magnoliopsida > Malpighiales > Euphorbiaceae > Reutealis > Reutealis trisperma. The sequence continues at coordinate 721,096 of CANTUT010000393.1, forward strand.
TTAAAGATTGTCTTTTCCTTTCTCATGCAAAAAAAATCCCAAAGAAGGCCTAAATGACATTGCAAGTGCTCTGAATAATACCAAATTAGTTTCATTTATCTCTTTTATCAGTCTTTAGAGAATGGATGGATATAGAGTGGGGTTGGAGTGAGGATTTGAACATCAAATCTACTTCATCTCTAACAAGTTTATGACTTGAGCTACAGCTAAATGCAGTGATGCAACATTGATACTTACAGGCACAAGGCTACCAAAGGCAACTTCTTTCTGTGGAGCAGTGTCTATCTTCTCTTTTACCATTTCATAAACTGAAATCATATTAGATGTTGACATTCTGGACTCTTTTCCTATTTTATTCAAGTCAGGATACTGTTGGTTTGGAATTCTTTTTGATGGAGGTTCTGAAAATGTGTTCCTGCTTCATCTTTCTCCTGGTTTATCTGTATTTGATTTGATTGTCACTGAGGTTTTTTTTTTTTTTACTTCAGGAAGTGAAAATCCAATGTCATTTATAGTGTACTATTGTCTCTATATTTATGAATCGATTTGATTATCTGATTTTGTATCATCAATGGTTGATATTCTATCAATTGACAGTGAAGAAATGGCCTGTGATGAGGCTGAGCTTGGACCAGATGAGTTTGCAGAAAAATTGCAGAATCAACAAAAATTACAGGAACAGGTAGTATCTAGCGACATTTGGATTTGAGCTTGGTTGAAGAAGGATGCTTCTAAAGGACACATGTTTCTTTTTTTCTTTTTATTTTTTTATTTTTATTTTCAGCAACTGGAGATGCTAAAGCACATGCGCAAATTTCACCTGGATGACCAATCTGCAATTCTTGAAAAGGTACACGCCTCTCTGTTATCTTGTTTTATATTTGCATAAGTTATATATAGACTGGGCCTAGAAGAGGATTGATTTTATTATGTGGGACCTGATTTAGGAGAAATGCTTCTTCATGTTCATTTATATCTCATATTGTCTATATTATATTATTGTAACATTAAGTATATAAACCTATTGGATAATTTTTCTTATAAAGGACCAACAATCTCAAATGGTTCTATTGTTATTCAGTTGCACCAGCAGATGCAAAATGCCAATTTTGTTGCTGAGGCATCAGTTTTGTCATTGGATCAAATTCAGGATATTGTTCGAAGAACAGCGTCACATTCATTTGCTTCCAGTTAGAGTAGAACTTTATTTAGCAGTTGCTCCAGTTTCAATTGCACCTGCTACGTTCTGTATTTTCTTTACTATGTAAGTCATTGTTTGTTGTAGCAAATGTTCGCTATATACAATTGAACTTTGCTCGAGTTATTTATTACTTTTACCCCTTTATTCCTTTTATCCTATATTCTTCTAGCATCTAAACATGTGCTGAAAATAAATTATGATCAACTATTGCTAATGGCCTCCGAAAAGCTACGTAATAAAAGTCGTACTTATCACCTCCTTGCTGCTACACCCTTTCACTCTTTTGGCTCAGTATGATTTCCCAGTGTAGCACTGAAAAAGTCCTTTGTTCCCATTTGAACCAGTCTAATCGGTAAACCCTTAAACCTTCATTCTTATTTCCTCTCTGATTTATTAATATGTATTATAAACATCACAGCAAGGAGAGCATTTCAGTTTATAGGCAGTTCTATGCTAATATCATTTGTCACTGCGGCAGTCAACTCATGTTTGACATCAAATAGATATGTATGCTCTTAAGATTCAAGCATCTTTACATTCTGATTTGTGTTGTCAAGTGTTAATGGGTTACAACTTACGACAGTAGAAGCTATAGCATTCATATCCAAACACATGACTCTTGCCTTCCTAGTTCCCTGATTGCTTCATTAATTAATACATTGCTAAAGGAACATTAGAATCTAATTCTGTTATCAACTCAGCAAGCAGAACCTATAATCAGCTGTAGGAAACCATGTCCTGAAATGCAGAATCACAATATATTGATAAGATAATTGGCAATGCCTGCCTGCCTGCCTGCCTTGAAACACTTCGTAGCATGGAAGTATTTCCCAAACTACTATGATGGTTGTGGGGATTGTAGAGGAGAAGTAAACTAATTAGAGCCCTTTTGGGTTTTCAAGAGCTGTGTAAATTAATCAAAGCTTCAAGAGCATATCAGTTAAAAAAAAATAGAAAAAAGTTTCAAGAGCTTAGTGAAGTATGTTAAGAGAAAAAAAGTCACCCTAGGACCTGGATTGAAACCGGAGACGGCATAACAGGAGCATGTGCAGCCAGTCAATACTATGTTTAGCTAAAGACAAGTGGGTTAAACTATACTAGTTTTAGCTAAAGACTAGTGGGTAAAACTCCCGCTTTGCTGCAGTATCTAATAATTTATATTATTTTAAATGAAGAAATATATTTATAAAATATACAACGTAGCTGTTATTTTCATAATATTTACATTGCACATAAATATTTACAGTAATTGTGGCGTAGAGGCTATTTCAGAGATATTTCTGATCTGTTATAGAAAATAATAGTTTGGGCCAGCTGTGATTTTGGGCTATACAAATATATGATTCAAAAGAGAATGGGCTAACAGTTCAAAGTCATCTCCTTTGGCGATGAGCGACATCGTTTTTCGGGCAAATTCATTCGTTTGGACTCATAAAATAGCAGTTTTCCTATTTATGAAAATTTTTTATTTTTGTTGTAGATTTTATTATTTAGCTCTGATTTAAGTATCATCTGTAGCGTCTATTTTGCTTAATTACCTATTTTTATTTAGGATAATTTTATAATTTCACTATTTTTTGTAGTTTTGTACTTAAAATTTTGGGTCCCTATTTAAACTCTTATTTTAGGCATATTTGAAATACAAAATAATAGAGAAACATTTTGAAACCCTAAAATTAGATATGTTCTTTTTGCTTACACTATGTCAAATTGTTTATTGTATTAAGACATTTTAAAATTATTTGTCTTAATAGTATAGACAATTAATAAAAAATTACTCAAAACATTTATTATATTAAGACTTATAAAGATTTAAGCATCTTATATCTTAATACGTTAGACATAATTAGTTCAAAAAGTATAAAAATATTCAAACATGTATAGAAGTTATTTTCTATCTAACACAAGAAGAATTTTTGATATTTGTTTTATTTATATTATAGTAAATTATTTTATTTTCATCATATCATTGCCTTTTTTATCAGTTGTAAAAGAAAAAGGAATAAATGATTATAAGAGTTATTTATTTTGTTGATAAATTTTGAAAATATTTTTAATATTAATAAAACCATATTCGGATCAATATATGCAATTAGCTTTCTTTTTTCTAAGAGTTTTAAAAAGCAATGATACATGAACAGTAACTCAAACATGGATTTTAGTATATATAATAATAATAATAATAATAATTATCCATTTAAAATTTTAAATTAAAAGAAATAAAAATTTTGAAAAGTATGCCCATTTAAAAATTAAGGTAAAAGAATGAAATAAAAAAAAAGCTTCGCAAGTCACTGTTATAAGAACAGTGACCTATGAAATATTTTGTAACCCAATTAAATTAAGCTCACGTGAGTTTTATTTGGTAAGTCGTAATAAAATATAATATAATATAATAAAATTAATTTTTTATATAATTTTATATTAAAAATTTATTTAATTATATTATATTATATTTCATTACGAACTACTAAATGCTCACTTATATTTTATTTTTATATGGAGAAACTATTATATGAACAGTATTTTGGACAAGAGTTTTAGCATATGATAATAATAATAATAATATTTGTTGCGGAATGTCAACTTTTACCTTAAATTCTATTGTCCAATGTTGAACGCACACCTGTCCAAGTTATAAGTGCTAAGGACATCTCAGTGTTTCCCTCGCACAGTCCAAAATTGTTTTTGAATAATAATGATAAAATGTAAAGTATTTAGCGTTAAGTGGAGATGGCCGAGTTGGTCTAAGGCGCCAGATTAAGGTTCTGGTCCGAAAGGGCGTGGGTTCAAATCCCACTCTCCACATATATCCATGTAATTTAATTTTTTAATATTTTATTTTTTATTTTAAAATTTTCCATTACTTTTAGAATAGAAAGATTCGAAGTTTAAATTTTAATCGGTATCAAATTTAAAAAAAAAATATTTATTTTAATCATTTTCTAATAAATAAAATTTATTTGGTTTTGCAATGCAAAAACAACTTCATATGACTTTGCACTTCAGAAGTATCTAAATTTACAGCAACTCTAAATCTCAGTTTAATTTTTTCAAGAGTATTGAAATTTCAAAATAGAATATAATGATTCTGAGGGTGCCCTAACTCAAATTTATTAATAAATATATTTATATATTATAATTCATATATTCAACCTTTAAACTTAAGTTAAAATTAAGATAGTATTGGAGAAAACAAAAAAGCGTTAAATTGTTAATAAATTTTAAATGCTGAATATTATAAATAATATAATTTCTAAATTGTAAAAATATTTAAAAATCTAATAAATTAATAAAGATAAGTATTAAAAAATTTTCAAATTTCATATATATATATATATATATATGGAAACTTTGTTTAAAAGTTATTGAAAAGAACCTTGCCATGTCTAATAACTCTTTTAAAAATTAAGTTTGTATAAAGTTGCTCATTAAAAATTAAATTTATATAAAGTTATGGCACTGATTTTTTCATATTATTATATTTATGTAGAACTTGATTAAAAATTTATACAAACTAACATATAAAATGTCTTTTTATTATTTTTCAACTAGCCTATATATCACAAATTTGACCAATATATTTTTTTATATTAATATTAAAAGTTATCAAAATATAATATTTGAATTTAATAATAATAATAATAATAATAATAATAGATGAATCTTTAGATTAACTTGGAAGAAAAACATATTTTGAATAAAATGATTAATAGTGTGGTATTAGTTCATTTCATAATTTATACTTTTTTTTTTTTTTAATTTTCACCGGAAAATCATTGTATATGCCGGCCGCATGCGGTTGGAATGATGCAACTAAAATAATTAAGGTTGCTTCATGCGTGACATTATTTCCATGAGTCATTACCACTCACCCTGCTTTCTTAATTTGTAACATTTTAATGTTGATTTTACCCTAATTTCTGGGTTACTTTCTTTTTTTTTTTAATAAATAAAATTTTGTCAGTTTTCAATAATAAATAAAAATTAATGAGTCTTCAAATTATTTTAATATTAAAAAAACTCGCATATTAAAAAGAATGGATTAAACAATAGCCATTAAACTAATTATTTAAAGATGAGTGTCTTACAATGTAAAAATATTCGACTTGATAATAATAATAATAATAATAATAAGAGTAAATTACTATCACACTGATAGGATTTGTCTTAATTAATAAGTCTTTAGTCCTTATTATTTCAAAATTAATATTTTTAGTTTTTGAAATTTGTTAATAAATAACACTTTAATCCTATTATATATATATATATATATATAAAATTAGAAAACTTTTTATTAAACTTTTAGTCTTTAACATTTTAATTTATATAGTACTTAATTTAAAAATATAACATATTTTAAGCATTTTAAAATTATTTTTCGTTGAAATATTTTAGTATAAAATACTTTAATTTCTCAAGAACTTATACATTTATTTAAGTTAAATGAATTATAATATTATAAAATATTGATTATAAAAACTCTTGAAGGCGACAAAAGATTTCGTAATACTCTAACTTCATCCTGTTTGAAAACTAAAATTTTAGAGTTTACTACAAGAAAGTATTGAAATACCGACCGAACATAATCGATTGGTAATTATCTACGAAATACCGACTGAATATGAGTATAAAAAATGAATAGAATTATTGATTGGTTATCGATCGATCTCAAATTGAATTTTCTAACCGATATAGACAATTTGATATAATAAACTTTCAAATTCTTGTAGATTAATAAAAAAGAATACTTATCAATAATTAAATTTATAACACAAACTAAAGTAATTTTTGCAAGATTCATATTAAAAAGAAAAAGTGAATTTTTTTTTGGCTATTCTGAAAATTCTTGAAACAATAATTACTTTATTCGTGCTCTTCTCTCTAGAACACTTGTGAATTAATTACATCCTATGGACAGGAAATTCCAGTCACAAAATTAAAGATGAAATTACAATTATTAACCAAAAATTAAAAAAAAAAAAAAAAAAGACTAATTAGATTACAAAATCCCTCTACCTTCTCTTTAGCAAAAGCTATTGTAATCATCATAACCACTTCTGTTAGCAACAGAAGGTATTTCAAAATGCCATAGTCTCCCAACACCCTTCACCAAATACTTCTTGCACAAGAACTCCATTGCATATTTCTTCTCCACCTTTCTATCCACATCATGCAAGTAAACATGAGTCACACCTGGGCGCGTCCTGGCCCGTGCCATTACTGCAGCGGAGAATATGGCACTCATCCTTCCCGGAGCCTCCGGAAAATACCCACGTGGCGCATCTATCATGATAACATCCCATTCTTTATCTAATACCTCATTTGGTAGCATGCTTAGCGCTAATTTACATTGCGTGTTGCCTTTGATGCGCACGTTTGGTGGCATACACTCCTTTTCTCGCCGGTAAGAAGCGAGAAGCTGATCAGCCTGTTTGAGTTGTGTTGGGTACTTAACTACATGGGCGCGTAGATTTGGAGCGCGTTGGAGAACTGTATGGACCCACTTAGGATCTTCTTCAAGGAATATGGTGGTGCCACGTGGATTTAGTGAGTTCCACATTAGAGAATCATGACCTAATCCGAAAACAAGAAAATTACATGGGGCTAGCGCGTTTAGAACGTCGAATGAAAGAGTGATTTCGGCGCGTGACTGTTGCGGGACCATCCTCGATGTGGCGTAATGGAGAATAGCTTCTAGTTGTGTCGGGGTAGCCGTGTAATCGTCCGCCGCTAATGTTGTGTATGCCCCACTTAAAGAGCATAAGAAGGAGCGTGAGGATGATCCCTTAAAGCTACCGGCGACAAGTAAAGCAGCGGTGAATGAGACAGCAACTAGAACAGCAAGAAACCACGGCTTTTCGCCAAAGAACTGGCGGTGGTTACTTTTCACCTCTGCAGGATAGATATTATTTTGTTGTTTCTTCATATTGAGATTTTCTTTTACGTGTGTGGGTTTATGGTTAATAACTCTGCATATATACAAAAAGAAATGTGTAGAGGAATTAATTAGGGTAGTGGGTTTCTTATGTAATGGAGATGTTTGGTTTATATAGAAAGGTATGTTTGGAAGAAAATGGTGGTGCTATAAGTAATGCTCACCTAAAGGGGGCTAAAAGAAATGAAGTGATGGACAAGCTATGATTTAGCTAAATACTCCAAAGAAACAAGGGATGTGAATGATGGAGAGGAAATTAGCATTTATTATTATATCCATCATTTGTTTTTGGGTAAATCCAAATTAATACTTTCTTTAAAAGAATTGGAGACATGCATTATTTTTAGGATGTGCTTGTAACATGAATCAATTAGTTGCTTGAATCGGTCATTAAGTGATCAAATCAAATTAGGAAATTAATCCCATCCAATAAACAGAATATAAAATTTAAAAGATATCTAAAGTCTATCTCTCAGAATCAATTTGTAATGTTAACATGCCAGCTTAGAACTGAAGGGTGAGCTAGTGAGAGAGATTCTTCTCCAAACTGGTTATGGAAGCTGACATTGATAGTTTCTGTAGTTGATAATAACTAGTATAAATTTTTGTTCACAATTCATACCTTACAATAATGGGTTAGAAATTACAATCACTACAAAATAAATGAGATAAGGAGATAAAAATATAAAACGATGTAATTTTATTGATCGTCAAAAATAAATTATTAAAACATATATATATAGGGAACACATGTTTTGATTATTCTCTGTGACTTTGAGGTTATTGTTTTAGGGACGACTTCTTTAATATGAAAAATTTAAAATCTAATTAATTATTATAAGGGGATGACTTTATTTTTAGTAATAATACCTAAAAAATTGGCATTCCATTTTGCGAAAAGAAATATAATCAACATTGAATTCTTTGAACTTAATAATAATAGTAAAAAAAAAAAAAACTTTAATATTACTCTGTAAATATCAAAAATATCTGCGACTGAAATAAAGATTTCTCAAGCACAAAAACATATCAAGTGTGTCTTGATTTTATATATATTGGTAAGAAATTAAATTTTTTCATATAAGATCTTCTTTTGATTGTTATATTTATAATTGTTTATACTCTACTTGTTGCTTGGCAGTGTAATCTTTAGAATTTTGATTTATTGTTATTTGTCCTTTAATTAGTTGATGATTGCACTTACAATGGTAATGATTAAGGCTTATGCTCTGTTTGATACACCGTATTTAATTGAAATTTTTTTTTCCATATAAAATCTTGTTTGAAATTATTTTTTTTTTAATATGAGATCTTGTGTGATTGCTATATTTAATTGTGTATACTCAGTTTGATACTACAAATAAGAAAAAACCCATAAATCATATGTATTCCTAGCTCTCCTTGCACCGATATATATCATGAAATATAACATAGATAAGTAATAAACATTTAATGGAATAAGCTCTGTCTGTAAGTCAAAAAAATATAACAAGGTTTAACTCTAGAACAATACTGAATTGGAAATTTACAAGCATTAACTAATTGTATTCCCAGCAACCTTGCAATTTATATGACAATAAACATTTAACGGAAATCACCCATGAAGAGGGTAAATTGCTAGAGAGGAAATTAAATTTTAGACATTATTTTAAATTAGTCATTAATTATTTTTTTTCTTTTAAATTTCTCGCTAAACATTAAAAAATATATCAATATATAATCACTTGGTACTATTAGATCAAAATTTCTACCAGTTAGCTTATCAAGTATGACATATCAATAGAATTGATCAGTCAAATTGACACATTAGTTTCATATTAGCGCCATGTGGACCAATTTTTCCACATCAACTGCTATGTTAATTAAGTAAATTTAAATTATTGTGGCCCCACACGCTCATAATTAATTCTGCTCACCTAGTAAATAGATGACACGCATTAGAGAAAGAAACCTAAAAAATTTACATTCTTTCTTCCCTTCAATATGATGCAAATTGATCTTGCCAATGCTCCAGCGATTCTTGCTATTCTCCGCCACCATTTACTTTCTCTAACCCGAATCCTTCTCTTAATTCAACTCCACTTAATTCTAACCTCCTGCTCTATATCAAGATGATAGAAGAGTTGCTCGCCTTGCTGAGTAATGAAAAATTGAAATCATAGGGAGATCCTGTGAGGCCACGCTCGAGCACCGGCCCATTCCGCTAGAGAGAACAAGAATATTTATTCGGGTTTAAACTCACGATGGAATTCTTGGGTTTGGATTTGGTTGATTTTGAAAATAATTTTTGGGAGTCGCCAGCCTAATTTATTTTTAAATGGAAAAATTAAGGAGAAATCTAATTTGACTCTAATTCCTTAATTTTTTTAATTAATTTACCCAAGGATAAAAATCACTAGCCTTTGAACCATGTTGAGTTCGGGGACTAGGTTTTTAGTTTTAAATAATCTAAATTTAGCTCTTAAGTTTAATTTGACTTGAAAAAATTGATTTCATGAATGACAAATATTATAAGATCATAATTGTAAATAAGATGCATGAATATGAGTGCAAGGAGAAAAATAAATTATCTACAAATTAAAAAGAGAAAAGATATTGATGGGGATTTGGATTTGAGGTTTATATTTAGATTCCAAACGTGTCTACGTACCTTATTGAATAAGAATCAAAATTCACGTAGTTTGTTCCAGAATTAAGTGGAGGAGTTTAGAAATTGATCAGATTGATTTTGATTTGGTTGTTTTGAGAATGAGAGAAAAATGCTGATACCTTTACTTTTAGTGGACGGAGGGTTTTACTAGACCGAAGTTCTGTTTTATCGGAACGGAGTGATTGGATTGATTTGAGGGGTTAATTAATTAATTAAAATGATTAATTAACTAATTAATATGATACAAAGGATGGATGGATTAATTAATTAAAAAGATCAATTAATTAATTTTGGATGAAAGGTGGGTTAAGAAAATAATTGATTTTGGAGGATTAATTAATGAATTAAAAAGATTAATTAACTAATTAATATGATGAAAAGGGTGGATGGATTAATTAATTAAAAAGATTAATTAATTAATTTGGATAAGGGTGAATTTAAGAAAATGATTAATTTTATTTTAAAAAAGTGATTAATTAATTAATTAAAAAGATTAATTAACTAATTAATCGAGTGATTAAAAAAGAGAATTTTAGTTAATTAAAAAGATTAATTAACTTGATTGGGGTGAGGTAATTAATTAATTAAAAAGATTAATTAATTAATTAGAGAGTGGTTGGAGGGAGAAGAAGAGACGAATTAGTAGATAACCATCAATACTAATTCAAAATGTGTAGAAATGAGAAGTGGAAGAGGATATTTATAGGAAAAGTGAGCGAGAGTAGTTTGAGAAGTGGAAAAATGAAAAGACCAAAAGGATAGAGTTAAAAAAAAACAGAAAAATCATATTGGGGGTATTTTGGGGATTGCAGGAGGGCAGTGGGGCCCGTGCCACCAGAGGCTTAGGCGACGCCACCGAGGGTGTGGGCAACGCGCCGCTGGCAAGGTCAATGGCGCTGTCGGTGCCTCGGTGGGCGTGCCGACTGGCTTTTTTTATTTTATTTTTATTTTTAGATATTAGTTGTTGGTATGAAGTTTGAAAATTTTGGATGTCTGGTGGCAATATAATTGAAAGCTAAAAATTTTTCTTTCGGGGGCGCTGCCCCCGAACTCTCGCCCACTAACCGATTAGTGGGACTATCGTAATGGCTTCGCATAATGCGTTAAATTCAACAAGTGCTAAAACTGCAGTTGGATGATGAGGGTGTAAAATTAAGAGTTTACAGATCCGAACTCTCAAATTATGCTTGTAACTCTTTTAGGACACCTTTAGTGAATTGATGTGGAATCGAGAGGATGGCAAGGCCTCTTTTTCGGTTGATGAGCTCTCCCTTAGAGATTGAAGCACCACAATCTCCTTGAACTTCTTTTAAGAACTGTTGTAGCTGATCTGCAGTCATATGCAAAGCCTGGCCAGCATAACAATCGCTTGCCACTACCACTCAAACTTGACTTTGGTTGTTTCTGGCGTTGATTCTTGGAGCCGTAGGTACTATTTAACTCCCTTCCCTATATAAAGCAAATTTAAATCTCTAAGGGATTGTGGTTTGCTATCTATTCTCATTTTAAGATTTTTTTTTTGAATATTTTGCTTTTGGGCTAAGCAACCAGTGCCTAGTTGGTGGTGAAGTGAGGTGTTTTGTATCATGGTTTTGGTAGTGGCACTATACGTACATCAACTATTTGACAAAAAGTCTCAACCAAAAATATAATAGTAGGGTCACGATGCTCAAAGGTAAGACATCGCCCGTTGCCATGGATATGTCATGTTTTTTCCTCTATTATCCAAGGCCACTCTTTCTTGTTACTATTCTTGAAATTTAGTTGAATTTAATTTCTTCACTTCTTTTATTAAGCTGATGATTAAAGCAAACATGTATGGCATATTTTCCCTTTTGATTAAAGCAAATATGTATGACATATTTTCCCTTTTTTCTTCTTTCTTGTATTTCTCTCTTATGAAAAGCTAATTTTGTAAAAGCCCTATCTTCTCTGAATTGATTCACATGGGCAGTTTGTCACATCCCAACTTTGAAGATATGACGGTCTTAGAACATGGGGAGATATAAGGTCACCCACGTCCGTAAAATCCACTTATACTTATACAAATACTGCCTAGGATCGTACTAAAAAAACCTCTTACATTAACTTAAATAAACCCTTTTTTTTTTTGAAAACCTTAAGTTGCGGAAGCATAATTAAAATATACTTTAAACATAATTCATAAGAAAATAATATTTAGAATTCAATTAAAATCTCGAAGGATAACATTTCAAAATAAACATCCAAAAATGAATATTCCTGGAGCGTCTAAGGATAACTCTTCATGACATATTAAACTAATTTTCTTGGATAAGAAATTCCCTAAGCAAAGTAGGATACTTGAGCCATCATCTTGCCTCCTCATAATGCTCACCTAGAACCACACAAGGAAAAAATGATGAGATAGATGATCTCAATGAGTAAACAATAGGGATTGTACAATAACAGATATCCCTTAGAAAGGGCTCATAACTCATAACTTATAGTTCATGATTCATAGCTTGCAATTTAGAAAGGTTCGCGGAAATCACACTTATAACACATAGAGTGAAGGCTACTGCCATAATCACTCAAACATATAGAGTGAAGGCTATTGTCATAATCACTCGAACACATAACACATAGAGTGGAGGCTATTGCCATAATCACTCGAGCACATAGCTGATGATTACTCGCATCGGTACGAGGATCATATAGCCGATGATTACTCGCATCAGTACGAGGAGCACATAGCCGATGATTACTCGCATCGGTATGAAGATCACATAGTCGATGATTACTCGCATCGGTACGAGGATTTCTGCATAAAAAGGGTTAAAGGTACCATAGTAAGAGCTAATGGTAATCATATATAACAATAACATTTAAGCCATCAATAACATGTATCTAAATAGCAATAGCAGTTTATTGTTTTGAACAAAAGATATAAGAATAGTGTAATTCCAGAAAGAATATAAGTTAGGGCAATAATCACAAAGGAATTATCATTAGATAAATAAAAATAGTTTGGACCAATTGTCCTTTGGCAACCCAAGTTTAACAAGGAAATCATAGAATTTCATTTTAGAATGGAAGGGACTTGGGTTTCAAGAATGTCAAAGGCTCACATAATATGATATCATATATTTATAACAAAACATATTGTTACTCATACTTGTAGCATGAATATAATGTTTACTCACACTAAAAGTAGGAATATAGAGTTTACTCACACTAGAAGCAGGAATATAGAGTTTACTCACCTTGTGGTTCCTTTGATCCTAATTCACATAGCCCTTGGACTTTTAAAACTCCTCAAACTCTAACATAATATTTAATTTAATACTTAGTATTTATTTACTCATGATGCTCCTATCCCATAACTATCCCATGCACATATAGCATATACATACACTTAGAGTTCATATACAGGTGTACTCATCACTTGCACATAACACATTGACTTTAAAAGTTTTGCATACTTAGGCCTTATAAACTCACATGAGAACACAATTCAATCATATCAATACCTTTCTAAGGTCATCACAATATTATTACCTCCATATCATCTCACTATAACAATTATCTTAATTCACTTTACACTTCCATACATGTCAACTTAACAATTAACCTTTCAAGTGTCATGATTAACTCTTATGATCCTTTTTATACAATTGTCACTTTATCAACTCAAAACCATGTATTTATTATCAAGTCATCATAATATCTAGTTCTATATTTCCTAATCACATTTGCATTCTAATCACAATATAAGGTTAAAATACCTTAAGTATACCAAAATGCCTTTAAGCTTATCTAGGGTCATACCTTCAACTAATATGCAATTTTATCATTTATTATTCATACATACATGTCAATAATCATCAAAACACATCACATAAAAATTATAAACATTGGAACAAAAATATTGATGTAGGCTGAATGTATCACCAAAGGAAAAAATTAAATTTTCTTTCTTTTTGCACTTTCCGTCTATTTCAGAAATATGTAAAAACATAGTTTGAACCAAGATTTTTCATGTAAACACAACAAAAATTATTTTACAGTATTAATTCATGTGAATCGGCCACATTTAATATTGTTCATACATAAAAATTCAACTTTTGAGTTATAGGGTACAAAACCATGAGTTTTCTTATTTTTGGTATTTTTCGGCCATTTCAGAAATATGTAAACAGGTTGTTTAAACTATTATTTTTCATTCAATCACAGCAAATATCAGTTTAGAACACATCCATCCGTGATTCGGCAGCCATAGATAGTATTTATATAAAAAAAATTTCAAATTTTAAGATTTAGGTGAAAAATCATGAGTTTTCGCGCTTTTTGTTCATTACAGTAATATACAGATACATGATTTAAATAATTATTTTTCATCTAAACAAAAAAAATATCATATTAGAATGCTTTCTCACACAAATTGGCAGCCACATATTAATTTAGTAATAGAATTTTCTAACTTCTAAGTTCTAGAACAAAAATCTTGAATTCCTTTATTTTCCGAAACTTTTCGGTCATCGCAGAAATATGCAGAAATATTATTTGATCCAATATTTTCCATCCAAACAAATCAAAAATCAGTTTAGAAAATAATAATGCACAAATCGCCCCCCTCTAGTGATGTTTATGCATAAAAATTGTGATTTTAAGTTATAAAATTTACCTTTGGAGAAATCTTGAGGAAAGATTTGTGTTTCTGGTAGAAATTATATTTTCTCTCCCAAAAACTCACCCAAACAGAATTAAATCTATAAAAATCAGTAATCAACCAGTTCAAAATAATTTTTCCATAATTTATTTTATAGAAATCAGTTTAGAAATCGAAAGAGAAGAAAAACTTACGATTACATTCAAGAAATCGCGAAACGGAAATGTGTTTTTTTAATTTCGGTAGAGAAAAATATTTTGAGAGAATTTTTCTGCCAAGATACAGAAAAATGGAGTGATGGCTGCTGGAATGAGAGTGCTGGCCGAAATTTTCATTATATATTAGGGTTTGGGGTACAATTTTCAAGTTTGCCCTTAATGAGTTAGGTTATGAGTACTTTAGTGTAGTAAACTTTTGGATATTTGGGCTTTTTATTTAATTTAGGGGCTGATTATGGGTAATTAAAAATAAAATATTTTTCTTATTATTTTCATTAAAATTTCCACGAAAACATTTATTTAAAATATTTTAAAAATACTCATAAAATTATTTTATGCTTAAAAATCACCGTTTTACATGAAAATTCATTTTACGAAAAATAAATTATTTTATACTAATACATTTTATTCAAGTCATTTATTTCATAATAATAATTTATATTAGTCACATTAAAATTAATTTAACATACCACATACTCATAAATCATATCACATATGAATTTTCATAAAATCACACAATTTGTCACAATAACTCTAAATTCAAATAATTTGTCACAAAAATTTTTAGAGTAGATGTGGGTTGTTACACAGTTAAATAGGGTTTAATATTAGAGATGATATTATAATTTCAATCTTAAATAAAATTTGTCAATGATATTCTAAAGATCAAGGGCAAAGCAAATTTGTTGCAGGATTTATTTAATGGTGGTCAAAATTCTCGTCACTAAACGTTACTGATGATTTGAGTGGGTGATTAGAGTGCTAAAATAAGCATTCACATAAAGAGAGAGAGAGAGAGATCAAGAGAGGGAGTAATTTTTTATTTTTTAATTTTTTTTGTGTTTCTCCCTCCTGCACTTGTCATCCATTCAGTGGGCAAGCAGAGGTAAGTGGGGCCTATAATGATTCAAATATACTTGATTGATGTGACAGCTGACATGGAAAAATTAGTCAACATGGTGCTGACATGGAAAAATTAGTCTACATGGTGCTAACACGTCAGTTTGATTGGTCCTGATATGTCATTCCACGTTAGTTTATCAGCCGAAATATTAGTTTGATACTAGCAAGTGATCATATTTTGATGCATTTTTTTAAAGTTTGGTGGCAAATATGAAAGAAAAAAAAAACTAGTGATCAATTTAAGAAAGTGCCCAAAATTTAGTGATCTCCTTAGTAATTTATCCCAAAAAGCACTGCATAAGTAATAGGGATATGAAGTAAAAGTATAAATGTCTTCAAAATTTTTTTTGAGTCTCATCCATTTCCTAACATTAATAATAATACAATAAATATAAAGATTGATAAATACAAGGAAATCAAAGCCAGATTGTAAAATTAAGTTTTCATGAATCCAAGATTCATCAAAGAGAACCCTACCCCAAAATACAAACTTTTCATCATAAGAATTAATAAACTCAGTCATTTCATAGTAGATACAATTATTACTATTTTATTATACCCCCTGAGTTCAAAGTTCATCAAACAAAATTAAATTTATATAAACAAATGCTTGATGCTCCAAATTTTTCTTTTTCAGAAAACCAAAACAACCACAGCAAAATTAATCTCAATTTTGAAAATTAATTTATAACTTAAATTTCATTTCACTCACCTTAAGTCTCATTTATAACTTAAATCTCATTTGATATGGTTGAATCATACAACATATTAAAAATTGATAATATCATATTCCCCACCAAACAAATTTAAAACCTCAATATCATATCAAATTGATAGGAAATAAATTTAGGAACTCGTTATTAATTCAAAAGATCAAAATTGTTGCACACATAAATTTTCATAAACACCAAAAGGTAAATGCAATTGTTGTTTTAATATAGATAGGTAATTGTTCTTGAAGAGTTCCACATACCATGAATTGACACTTAATTAAGTTATTGTTATTTTTCATGATATTTATTATAAACAAGAAGGGAGATCAATCCTCATATATATGGACCATTATTATGTCATAAACTGAATTTCTAGCTAGTGCAGTGCCACGGATTTTATATATGAATTAATTATTCTTTTCATATAAGACACATGGCATCAAAATCAATACAAACATGATATATTTTAATGAATATTGGGTTAGAATTTTTAACAATATATATGTATATATCAAGAAAATTATTTGATATTTATTTTTTTAGGATCAGTCTAATATTTTTATTGGTACTACAAAAAATTTCAAGCAAATATTAGAAGTATTTTTCTCAAGGTATAGGAAGAAAGACACTTATTTTATATCAGTAAGCAGTGTAAAATTTTAATTGATCACAACAAGCCATTTGGAAGATCTACAAGAGAATACCATAAACAATATATATCATTGGTACCTAATTTTTATTGCTGTTAATTTTGTATTCAATTGCAAAAAAATTGTAATGAAGTAGAGGGTCATATTTCGTTTGCCTTAAAGTTTTGACTTTGTTCCCATTGCTGTAATGTTTTATCAGTTAAAATAACATGAGTATCTAACTGTCTTTTTCTATATTTATTAGTGTTAAGATTTCAAGTGTTTGAAATCTCATATTGAAAATAGATGAGATTAAGTAAGAACATATAAATTGGAAGAATCCATAAATTTAATGCGTTAAAGTTTTAGGTTGAAATGTGGTGTCAAACCTATGAGCATGTTCTTCACTAAAGGCTATTTAGAGTTCTCCTAAATTAAGTGGGTTCCCAGCCCAATCTCAACAATTAGTATATAATAATATGATAGCATCACAATTGCCCTCAATTTATTTATTTATTTTTGTTTGATTTTCATTTATTCATGTGAAAATTTTACTCTAGGGAATGGTTCTTGATAAACAATGGATGGGGATAAATAATAGAAAGGAGCCTAAATATATTCGTGGAGTTGACAATTTTATTGAATATGCCTTTTTACATTCATTAATTGGAGACAAGATTCGTTGTCCTTGTGTGAAGTGTAGGAATGTCAACTACAAGTCATGCTATGATATTAAAAGCGATTTATTAAAGCATGAAAAATGTTACTCGAGAAAATGGTTCTTGATAAACAATAGATGGGAACAGATAATAGAAGGGAGCCTAACTATATATATATATGTGGAGTTGACAGTTTTATTGAGTATGCTTTTATGCATTCATTGGTTAGTTACAAGATTTGTGTTCTTGTGTAAAGTGTTGGAATGTCAATTACAAGTCATGCTCTAATATTAAGAGTAATTTATTAATGCGTGGAATCGTCAAGAGTTATACTATTTGGTATTTTCATGGCGAGACATTAGAAGATACTTCTGGATTGTTTGGTGCACAAAATATTAGCGATGAGCCTACCTTTGATGACGGCATGATGGGAATGGTGAATGAAATGTGTTGCGGTCGGAGAGCCCACGTAATTTGAGAGATCTCCAAATAGGTTTTGATAAGAGATATATATATGAGTTTGACACCATACTTCAATATAAAATCTTAAGCCATTGAGTTTATATATCCTTCTCATATATATTTTCCTCCTTAATCCTATTTTTTTTCTAATGTGAGATTTCATACAATTAAGTAATAATAACATATGATTTAAAAAATAAATTATTAATCTATTTTGAAATAATATAAATTATTACTTTATTATCATGTTATATGATATATATTGATGTATAATTATAAGATTAAATATCTAATTTTTCAATAAATTAATTAGTTTTGATATTTAATTTAATTTATTTTTTAAAATAATTTATAATATATAGAATAATATATAATTTGATATGGAATAATATATATTTAAAATTTAAACAAATTATGTATCATATAATAAATAATAAAGTATAAGGTTGAATTCAACTTTATTTTGGTCAAATTCAATAAGAAAAATCAACATTAATAAAAATTTTATTTTGGTCAAATTCGATCTTAGTAAGGTCGAATTCAACCTTCGACCTTGTTTAAGATAGAATATACGAAAAAGTTGAATTTAACCTTAATAATATTGAATAACAATAACATATTAATTTGAAAAATAAATTATTAATCTATTTTAAAATAATATAAATTATTACTTTCTTATTGTGCTATATTATATATATTGATATATAACTATAAGCTTGAATATCTACTTTTCTAATAAATTAATTAGTTCTGATATTGAATTTTATTTTATTTAATTTATTTTTAAAATAATTAATAATTTTGAATATATAGAATAATATATAATTTGATATGGAATAATATATATTCAAAGTTTAAACAAGTTATATATCATATAGTAAAGTAATAGTTTATATTATTTCAAAATGGATTAATAATTTAATTTTTAAATTATATGTTATTATTATTCAATGTTGTTAAGGTTGAACTCAATTTTATTAAAATTAAACTCAACTTTTTCGGATATCATACTTTAAATAAGGTCAAATTCGACCTTAATAATATAATTTATATATATAATATAATTTTTTTGATGAATTAGCGAAAAGTTAAAGTAGAAAACACATAAAAATACTAGGGAAAGAGTTCAAATTTATTGAGTGTAATGGTTCAGTTCGGAGTTTGGTTGTACATCAATATTCCAAACTATGCCAAAATGCTCACACTGGTTCAAATCGGTTCAGGTATTTTTCCAGGGATTGGGACTTTCTATTTCATATATTTTTTAGGTCGGGGATCCTCGTAGACCTGTGCTTAGCCTTAGAATAAAAAAAAAAAATTCTAATTTATAATAAAATTTCTCAAAGTCAAATTAAAATTTCTCTAACTTGTTGATATTCAAACAATTAAAGTCAAATTATAATTTTTCTAATAATTTTTTAATATTCAAAAGGGATAAGGTTCAATATACCCCAAGGTTTGGCAAAGATAGCAGATCGACGCTTTATATTTTTTGAGGAGCAGATATACTTCTAAAGTTACAAAAATAAGGCAATGTGCCCTTTTTTCTGTTAAGTCCATTATATCTCTCTCTTTCTCTCTCTCTCTCTCTCTCTCTCTCCACTGGTTTTTTACACTTTCCTTTTTTTTTTTTTTGCTTTTTTTAAACTTATATTTTATATTTATTCACAAAAATATTTGTGTGTATATATAATTTGACTTTTTCTATTTATTTTTATTTATAAGTTTATATAATGATAATTGTAATAATTAATAAGATTTAATTATATTATTAGAATATATGATAATTTAAAAATAATTAATTAAGATATTGAATAAGTATACTCTAATTTGTTTTTTAAAAAATTAATCATATGAAAATAAATTAGCAATATGACTAGTTTTTATTGAAAGAATTATTTGAAACATGATAAGAAAAAGTTAAATTATATATATATATATATATATATATATGTCACGACCCACCTTTTGAGCCGCAACGGTCCTAGGGTATGGGTAGCCATAAGGGCACCAAAACCCGTAGAACTCATTCCACTCATAATCAATTGACATTCATTACATTGAACCATATCCCAATACCGTAGCCTAATCACATTTCCTTAATACCCATTACTTGCTATCATTTCCACTTATAATATCATTTACACATATAACTTGTAAAACCTTTAAAGTTTCCTTTCATGTCATTAACTCAACGTTCAATAGTTCATATATAATCACAATAACAGTTATGATACGAATCATATTATACAAACATCCTTTAACATATTAATGCTAACCCATTAATAACCATTCATGTTACATATGGACCTTATAACTTTCAATAACCATGGAGCTCTACTTACAACACCGAAACTTATCAAAACAGTTCCCAAGCGAAGGATGAGCTTGGGACTTTTTACTTTGCTAACTCGTTGACTGTACCTGAAAAGTTTAAACCACTAAAATATGAGACAGAGCTCAGTGAGTACAAAATAATACTATATAAAATAACAAATGGTAGGTGCTTTAATGATAACATTTTTATAGCAAAGAAGTAAAACGGGTCACAAGTTACTCTTATAAAAATAGTTTTCCATATACAGTAAATATTACATTTTTAGCAGAATATTTTCTTTATGGAAACAGTGTGTTTCTCACATTATCATTATCAATTGAGTGGCGGCTTACGCCTTGCTCACTCCCATATCAGTCACACGTACAACTGATCGGGTCGCACGTACTGGGGGCCATAAACCCTTCCCAGCTAGGGTTCGGATACTCTTTACCCTATCCGCAGGTTCATTACCATTGTGCACAATGTCTGATGTATTGCCCCATATCAGAGGGGTATTCTGCTTACCACAGTATCATTAAAACATTTTTCCTTTTCATCCATGAAATAATTCAATAGATAATATATCAATAAATAATCTAAATTTCCATCATTGATCATATTAGGAAATAAAGCAATAAGGGTCATGTGGCCAAGTGCCATAAGAGATATTTAATTCAATAATTGGTAAAACATATCATGCATGCCAAAGAATTGCAATGCATTTTAATTAGGAAAGTGATCCAACATTTAGACTTATACTTAAAGCACAAGAAATGTAATATTATAATGGATAATATATAATATCAATTGGGTTCTCATTATTAATCATATTATAAGATCAAACAATATAGACTTATTTGGCCAAGTGCCATAAAGAAATGTTTGGTTCACTTTGGCTCAATAATCAAGGAAGTATTATATCAACGGTTCAATATTCAATAAGCAGATTAAGCTTATCAAGAAATCAAGATTTTGGAATATCAATGAGCCATTCAACTTTTCAAGGCATAAAAACAATTCAACCATTAAGGTTGGAACAATAAAGGTTCAAGTATATGGAACAAGGAATATTATATTATTAAGTACTCACCTTTTGCTCCTTAGCTCCTATACCGATAGTTCTAGTGCAGATTATAACGAGGCTCCTCGGTATCCCGAGCAATGCCTTTGCCTTTCGATTCTACAAATATACCCAAATAATCATACATTAATTCCTACTCCTTTAACTTGCTAATCTCATTCTAACTCAACTTAACATTAACTTCCTACTACTAATCACCAAAACATATTTCAATACATTAAACAATACATACATAAACACATTAATTATTTACTCACTTTATTCCAAAATCCCATGTTGTCCAAATCCTTTCATTAAAACAATTAGGTCCCTTTTTCCTTCCTAATTCCTTAATTAAATTTTATGTTTATCAAACTAATACTCAAACAATCAACATTCATCTACCAATTGAAACTAATCTCTTTCAATTCCCATAAATCCTAACTTTACCAAATTGGAATGATTTGGGGAAAACCCAAAATTTCTCAATCAAATCTCAAATTGATCTTGCCAAGATGAAATTAATGCCATGCAAAGCCTACCACAACAATCAAACATTAAACTACACTTCATATTACATACTTTCCTTATATCATGCATTATGCCTTCAAGAATTTCAATTTTTGAATAAAATCTCTAAATTCAAATTTTACATTTTTAAACCACTTTTCAACATCCCAAATAACCTTAGATATTGTTAAAAAAAAATTTTGGACACTTCTCCTAAAAATCCTAGTTTGGCCGAACCTTATGTAACATTCTTCCTTATTGATCTTTCATGCTTCCCTTGTTATTATTCACCTATTAAACCCCAAATCCTTAACCCCAATTCTCATATTTCATCACTTAACATGCCAAACCTAACTCTCCTTCAAATCATTCCACCAAAATCCAATCATAGAGATCAAAAGAAAAGGAATAATTGCTAACAATTTATCACACTTAAGCTAAAGAAAGAAAGGAATTATTTAAGCAATAAATCTCACCTTGAAATGCTTCAAATTTAGCTCTAAGTTGAAGAATGAGTTGGGAGGTTTTTGGTCTTTGATGAGGGTGAAATTTTTGGTGTAGGTTACAAATGAAATGGTTTAACACAATTTCATTTTATATACAAATAAAATCAATGGTGGTGATTTAATCACACAAGATCAATGGTCACATTTTTGCTTGAAATGGAGGGCTAAGATTGATCAAGATGGATGGTTGAGATGGCCCTTAGGTGTATGGTGACTAAGCATCAAAATAATGAATACCATCATCACCAAAGTGAACATAATCATGGTGATGGAAAAGTAGGAGGCTTAGGTGTAAAGTTGGCATAAATCAACAAATATGGCTAACCAAATTTCTTTCTCATCCTAACCCCTAATTAACTTGTTCTAACCATTCTTTAGTCAAGCTCCACCAAAATTTGAGGCCTTAGGGCCGGCCACTCCATGGGCTTGGGCTTTGAGTCCGAAAGCCCATCAACAAGCCCACCCGAAACGTTTCCCGAACTTAAAAATTTTTCGTAACTTTTTCCTTTCCTTTTCACTTGGCATTTTAAATCTTACATTCCTATATCATAATAAGCTTAAACTAATCCATTTTGCCTAAAATTAATTCAATCATACATACAATAAATATTCCTATCTCATAAAAATACATACTCAAACACTTAACACCAACAAGAGTCTCTGTCATTCTATCACTATGTCATTGATACTATACTCATAAAATTTATATTTTATAGTATTATTATAACTCCAATGAGCTATGGAGATCTTGGGTATTACAATATATATATATATATATATATATATATATATATATATATATATATATATATATATATATATATATATATATATATATATATATATATATATATATATAATATTATATTTGATTTATAAGTACCTTATTTTTTTCATAAGTATTCTATTTTCTATTTATATATTTATTTTTAATAATGTATCATTTGTGTATATTTAATTTTATAATATTATTTTTATTTTCAATATATATATATAAAATAAATATTGATTTTCAAAAGTTGTTTATAAATTTTTTTATTATATTTCAAATAATTCTTTTGATAAAAACTAGTTATATGATTAATTTATTTTCACATTATTATATTTTTAAAAAATTTTAGAGTATACTTATTCAATATCATAATTAATTATTTTTAAATTTTTATCTTATATTCTATTAATATTATAAAATTTTAGTAATAATTGCAACTATTATTATATAAATTTATGAATAAAAAAATAAATAGAAAAGTCAAATTATATATACACACAAATATATTTATGAGTAAATATAAAATATAAGTTAAGAAAACAAAGACATAGGAAAGACAAAAAAATTAAAAAAAAGAAAAGAAAAGAAAAGAAAAGTGTAAAGAACCAGTGAAAAGAGAGAGAGATAACTGACTTAATAGAGAAAAATGGTATTTTGCCCCGTATTTGTAACATCATGTGGTATATCCACTCCTCGAAAAATATAAAGTATCGATTTATTATTTTCGCTAAATTATTGGAGTATATTTGAATCTTATCTCTATTCGAAATAATATAAAAAATAAATTATTTTAATTAAATTTATTTATACAAATTATTATTATATTTTTAAAACATACAAATTATTACAAATGATTAAAATAACTAATTTTAAAATTTATAGTGAGATAAATTAATAATTTATATAATGAAAATCAAATTAAAATTTTTCTAAATTATTAATATTTGAATAATTAAAGTCAAATTAAAATTTCTCTAACTTCTAAAAAATTATTTTTTTATGTTTTTCGAATATTAAGACATTTTTTAGCAAATTTCTTATTTTTTTTTAAATATTAAGAAATTTGCTCAAAAAGTTTTTTAATATTCGAAAAGACATAGAAAAATATAAATTATTCTAATTGAATTTTTTTATAAATTATTCTAATTGAATTTTTTTACTTAAACCAGTGAAGAGAGAGAGAGATAACTGACTTAATAGAGAAAAATGGTATTTTGCCCCGTATTTGTAACATCATGTGGTATATCCACTCCTCGAAAAATATAAAGTATCGATTTATTATTTTCGCTAAATTATTGGAGTATATTTGAATCTTATCTCTATTCGAAATAATATAAAAAATAAATTATTTTAATTGAATTTATTTATACAAATTATTATTATATTTTTAAAACATACAAATTATTACAAATGATTAAAATAACTAATTTTAAAATTTATAGTGAGATAAATTAATAATTTATATAATGAAAATCAAATTAAAATTTTTCTAAATTATTAATATTTGAATAATTAAAGTCAAATTAAAATTTCTCTAACTTCTAAAAAATTATTTTTTTATGTTTTTCGAATATTAAGACATTTTTTAGCAAATTTCTTATTTTTTTTTTAAATATTAAGAAATTTGCTCAAAAAGTTTTTTAATATTCGAAAAGACATAGAAAAATATAAATTATTCTAATTGAATTTTTTTATAAATTATTCTAATTGAATTTTTTTACTTAAACTAATTATAATTAATTATATATTAAATAATAATTTTTTATTTTTCTAATTGAATTCAGTTTTTATTTATTTAAATTAAATTAATATAATTAGATAATTAAATTATTTAATTATAATAATTAAATTATTTAATTATAATAATTAAATTATTTAATTATAATAATTAAATAATTATAAATTTGCAATATAATTAATTTTATATTAAATAATAATTATTTTATTTTTTTCTTATTCTAATTAAATTCATTCTTTCCTTATTTATGTTAAATATAATTAGATATTAAATATAATTAATTATATATTAAATGATAACTATTTCATTTTTCCTTATTCTAATTGAATTCATCATTCCTTATTTAAATTACATATAATTAGATAATTATATTACTTAATTAATAAATAAGTATATCACTAATTATAAATACACAATTATAAGAAATTTAGTAAGAACTCTTATATATAAAAAAGCAATTCCCATATGGCATTTTATAATAAATAAATTCTTGATAAAAATAGGTCATTTTATTAAATTATAAATATATTTAATTATCTGCTCTTATTGCATTACAATAATTTACAAGCGCAAAACAACAATAATTTATCTAACAAGTCTAATTATCAACTTGGGTTTCTCTCGTCTACCACAGTAATGGCATCCTTGAAAGCAAGACCACTCGGGATAAATGGCAGTACATGTTCTTGATGTGGTACAATAACATCAAGCAAGTATGGTCCTGGAGTTTCCAACATCTTCTTCATAGCTTCTCTAAGCTCAGTTCTCTTTGTCACCCTTGCAGCAGGAATATCACATGCCTCAGCAAACTTCAACATATTTGGAAAAATCTCTTCTTCTTTTAATGGGTTACCCAAATATGTATGTGCCCTATTAGACTTATAGAACCTGTCTTCCAATTGAACAACCATACCCAAATGCTGATTATTCAATATCATAATCTTTACAGGCAAGTTCTCTGCTCTTACTGTTGCCAATTCTTGAACATTCATTATAAAACTTCCATCGCCATCGATGTCTATGACAAGAGCATTTGGCCTAGCAATGGCAGCACCAATAGCTGCAGGCAAACCAAATCCCATAGCACCAAACCCCCCAGAAGTTAGCCATTGGCGAGGCCTTTTGTACTTATAAAATTGAGCAGACCACATTTGATGTTGCCCAACACCAGTACTAATAACAGCATTACTATCAGTCAATTCATCTAGCACTTGAATTGCATACTGTGGAGGAATCGCTTCTCCCAAATTTTTATAGTTTAATGGATATTTCATTTTCTGTTCATTAATTTCCTCTCTCCAAGAAGAGAAATCTAACAAAAACTTAGCTCCATTCTTCTTCAGTAACTTGTTCAACCCTTGTAAAGCAAATTTTAAATCAGCACATAATGAAACTTGAGGCAATTTGTTCTTCCCTAACTCAGCTGCATCAATGTCAATGTGAACTATACTTGCTCTGCTAGCAAAAGCCTCAACTTTACCAGTCACACGATCATCAAATCGAACTCCAAAAGCAAGCAACAAATCAGATTGATCAATTGCATAATTTGCATACATAGTTCCATGCATTCCCAGCATATGCAACGACAGGTCATCGTTACAAGGGAAACTTCCAAGACCCATTAAAGTACTAGCAACCGGTATCTTTGTGAGCTCAACAAATCTTCTCAATTCATCACTACAATTTAAAGACCCACCACCAACATAAAGAACTGGTTTCTTGGACTCAAAAATCAGCCTCACAATCTGCTCTAGTTTCCTAATTTCAGGACTTTTTGGCAATCTTGAAACATACCCAGGAAGCTTAACAGGCGTATCCCAATCTGGGATAATAAGCTGTTGCTGTACATCTTTTGGTATATCTACAAGAACAGGTCCTGGCCTGCCAGAAGATGCAAGATAAAATGCTTCTTTAATAATTCGAGGAATGTCCTCAGCATCAAGAACCATAAAATTGTGCTTCGTAATTGATCTTGTTACCTCAATAATGGGTGTTTCTTGAAAAGCATCAGTGCCTATCATGCGGCGAGGAACTTGTCCTGTAATGGCTACGAGTGGCACACTGTCGAGCAGTGCATCGGCAAGTCCACTGACAAAATTAGTGGCACCAGGTCCAGAGGTGGCAATGCAAACGCCAACCAGCCCGGAAGCTTTAGCATAGCCTTCTGCAGCAAAAATTCCACCTTGTTCATGTCTTGGCAGAATATTTCGGATTATGTTGGATCGGGTCAAGGCTTGATGGATCTCCAAAGAAGCACCTCCTGGGTATCCAAATACATGAGTCACTCCTTCTCTTTCCAAGGCTTCTACAAGAACATCACAGCCCTTTCTGGGTAACTCAGCGGGGGCAACAACAGTGGAAATGAGGGTTTCACGGGTAGTTGTTGTTAAAGGGGTAGTAGTAGTAGCCACAGCAGCAGCAAAGGTGGTTGGCTTGGGTTTTGGATCAGAAAGAGAAGCAGAGATGGAAAGAGAGCGGAGGTGGGTATTTGATTTGTTGTTATTGTGAGTGAAGATAGATAGTGAGGATTTGAATATGGAGGTTTTTGTGTTAAAGGGTTTGGGGATGAAGAGATTTGGAGAAGAAGATGAAGAAGAAGAAGTTGACGCCATTGTCAAGCTCTAAGCTTCTATGTTTTGAATCTTGACGAAGAGCTGGTGATAATGTGTTGTATATATATTGTATGGGAATTGTGTTGGTGATAAATAAAGAAGCTAAGTTTCCACAGGGAAACACGTGTTGGTTTCCAAATTGGAAGAAATAAAAAAGAAAAGAAATATATAAATAAACAAATAGATTTGTGTTATGATATATTATAAGATTTGATTGATATCTTTCCATATACATAAATATTCTAGTTTTCATATTAGTATTGATTGTATTTTCTTTATTAGAAAAACTTCTTATTTCTTGTATTTTCCTTATTGGAAAAGCTTCCTATTTCTTTCTCTTCTGTATTTTACATAAAAGGTTTAATACTATTGAATGGAACAACTAGAAAAACTATTCTCTTCTCTATATTCTTTGTTCATGTTCTTCTCCATTTTATTTATAACACGTTATCAGCATGAATCGTTCTACAATATTGTTCATAATTTTGAATAACTTGTGGTTTGTTACAACCCAGCTAAGGCGAAAAATTTGAAGAAATAAAATTCAAGATTTATGGTAAACAATTTTTATCTAATTAATTACTATTATTATTAATATTTATGTATCAAATATTTTTTTTTAAGAAAAAAAATTAAATCATTTTTTTTAAGAAATCGTTTGAACATATTGGGCTAATTAATTTGAAAAAATCATTTTTTTTCTTCTCTTTTACAATCATTTATTTCAAATCGTTTTTTTTTTTTTTTAGATTTATAAAGATTTGATATACTATTTAATGATTAATCAATTAAATTCTAGTTCCTGAAGAACTAGCATTATATTTTAAATACTAGTTCCTGAATAACTAGTATTATTTATAGTTCCTAAATAACTAATTAAATAAATAACTAAGCTAGAGTTTCTAGAGAATTAGTATTATATTTTAAATTCTAGTTCTTGAAGAATTAGTATTATTTATAATTCCTGAAAAACTAATTAATTAAATAACTAAGCTATGAGTTCCTGAAGAACTAATAATAATTACAGTTCTTGAAAAACTGGTATTCCCTATAGTTCTTGAAGAATTGGTATTCTCTACAGTTTTTGAAAAACTGATATTCTCTACAGTTCCTAAAGAATTAATATTCTATATAGTTCCTGAAAAACTAATTAAAATAAACAAATTCATTAAAGAATCATTAAATGTTCCTGAAGAACTAAATGCATTATCTACAAGTCTTTAAAATACTGATTTTATTATGATTTTATATTAGACAATGTTAATTGATGGGCCTCGACATCATGAGTAAGAATTATTTATACTAGTATCACTCCTTCGAGTAATCAAATAAATAAAATAGACATCCTTGAAAAATTGATATTTTATATCCCTGAATAACTAATAAATTTGATTTAAGCTACATGCATTGAATAAATTGGATATCAATAAAATACCTGCGTATGGCCATAATATTAAGGTAAACCTTTTTGCTTTGATTTTTTTGTTTTGGGTGCTTCATTGTTGTTTATATGTATTGGAATGATGGGTATGGCCTATTTGATTTACCAACCAAATTGCAACTTTTAGTTGGTTATCAATTATAACAACACATTTTATGCATAGTTTTAAAGTCATGGCTTATAATTTTTTTTTTGGCATAAAATCCGACCCTAAATTATTTATTTATTGATTGATTAACTTGCTTTATGGGAAAATGGTGATCTTGCGTTCATATTAATAGGTTTACTTGATTCATTAAATTGAGATTGATCCTACTAGTGTATATATTATTACATATCTTTCGGTCTTAACATCTCAACTCAAAATTTATTTTATGGACAATACATGTCTCATACATATATATACATATTTGTTAGTTGAATAGCCTACAAGAAAGTTGTGTGTGTTATATATGTTTTGAATTTACTTATGTTAATGTGTATTAGATGTGAAAACAATTAGAGATTTAAATGTGAGATGAGATTAATATAAATTATATAAGTAACATAGTTTTGTTAATTTGTGAATTGATGAATTTATTTCCGGATTGCATACATTGTTGGATTTATGTTGGTATAGAGAAGCATAATTAGTGCTTACCTTTTCTTGGTATGATAAATTATGAATTTAATGTTTGTTAAAATTAATATTAATTTATTTTCTGATTGGTCTATTTAGATATATTTTAAATATATGCAAATTAAGTTATTTAAATAAAGTGAAGTATAGTGAATTAAAGTTTGGTTGATAATTTTTATATGCTCTTGAATTCAATGGAAATAATTTTTGACATGAGTTGTTGATAATGAAATGCATTTAGATGCTAGCAAAAGTAAAAGCTATTATCTACTTAAACCTCATTTAAGTGAGGATTTAAAGGTTGAATATCTTACTGATTTTTATATTTTCTAGAAGAGTTTTAAAGATAGATATAATCACTTGAAATATGTGGTACTACCATAAACTCAATATGATTGGTTAAACCTACACCTATAAGACTTGAAGTCTATTTGAGAATATAATTTAACCATGTTTAAAATTACTTCACAGCTGAAATTGTGCTGTAATAAAGTTACATGCTCCTGTAGTAACAATATAATAAGTGAAAATTTATAAATATTATTTTTCTAGTGGTTGCAAAGAATAATTGTTAATAAGAAATTATCAAACAATGCCCACTAGTACAACTGTATTCCCTGAAGTGAATACTATAAATCATTTGGTATATAATGAGAATTCTAAAAGAATAATTGCTAATGAGAAATCATCAAATAATGCCCATTAGTACAACTGTATTCCCTGAAGTGAATACTATAAATCATTTGGTAAATCATGAGATTTTGAAAGAGGAACCGCCCATATAGAGAACACAACTCAATTCAATATTGATGATTTTATGTAAACTCCTTGAAGGAGTAATTTGCAAGGATTTTATAAGTTGTGTATTATAATGAGTTATTTAATTACTATTTTATCCCTAGTATACATGCACAATATATTGCGTTGAACCAGAAGTTCAAGCATTGAACTTATAGTTCAATAATTAAACCTTGAAAGTTTGGCATGAATGCAATTATGTACATTATATGTACTCTCCCTTGAAACTTGTATAAGGACATGAGTCATAAATTTTTTCTGTGTCATGAATATATTAAATCTATCTCAATGTGTGATAATGGGTCCACAAAAGAGACTACGAATTTATTTTGATGAGGCATATTTTTTGACATTAGGGGGAGGAAAAGCACCTGCAGTGCTAAAGAATGTCGAAAAATTTATTAGAAGAAAAACCTTTTAAATAATTTTGGTCCATGTACAAGTTAGAGTGAACCAGAAGTTCACAAAATAATACAGTTGCAATAAATTGCAACTTAACTGCCAAATGCATTTATAGATGCTAAAAGAGTGACAAAGTCTCATATTACAGCTGCTAATACCCTAGCAAGGGTTGTGATTCCAATTGCAAATAGAAAATCAATCAATCTCACTACACGCCAGAAGCGTGGATAGTAAATTGGAACTAAAGACAAAAATCCGCGGAAAAGAAAAGCAGCGCCACTCATAAAATCTCCTGAAGAGAAACCTCCTGAAGAGGAAGATCTCAGTCAAAAAGCTATAGCTAATTATGAGACACAGACTGAGACAACGGAACAATTAGATCCTCCAGATGTGGCTTCTGGAGTTGATGATCATATAAATGAAAACTATGAGATCTCAATTATTTTGTGATATAAGAAAGAGTTGATAGAAATTTAATTATCGTCGACGATGAATTTGCCTCAACAGTAGCTTTTGCTGTGACAAGAGAAAATATGGATCCATAATCTATAAGTATAACTGAATATTAGCATAAACATGATTGATCATCATGGAATGAGGCAATTAAAGTAGAGCTAGACTCGTTCTATCATTGATTATGAGAAAAATAATTCTCTTATTATGGAAATAATCATGTTCCGATACTTAATTAATATGGCAATTAATGAAAGGCTTATTGTACGCCTTATGAAAGTAATAAGAGTCCCAGAAGGACTAAGTATATTATAAATGAATACACATTAAACATATGACATATATTTCATCAAATTGCAAAAATCTATGTATGGATTAAAGCAATATGGACATGTGATATGATTATTTTGAGTAAATTTTTATTGAAAGAAATATATGTGAATAATACACTATGTCCATTTGTATTCATAAAAGACCATAGAATGGTATATGTTATTATTGCAGTATAAGTTGATTTAAATATCAATGTGACTCCTAATGAACTCAAATAAATATGTACTTGTTTGAAAAGTGAGTTTCAAATGAAAAATTTAAAGGAAATGAAATTTTGTATCGGCCTGCAGACCGATTATTAAGGAGTCCTAATACACCAGTATGCTTATGTAGAAAAGATATTTAAGCAATTTTTGCATGGATAAATTTTCTCTCTCAACCACACTAATAGGTGGTCCGCTTACTAGAAGTGAAGAGAGGCCCTTTTAGACCTAAAAAAGATAATAAAGAGTTGTTTGGTCTTGAAGTATCATATATAAGTGCTATATGGCACTCTTGTGTCTTGTAAATTGCATCAGGCCTGATATTGCATTTGCAAGAAAAAAATTCCTAGTTAGGTATAGCTTTGCACCTACAAAGAAATATTAGAGTGGTGTAAAAAGTTATCTTCAATATACTATTAATATTATAATTCATATTTGAACTTGGTCTATATGCAAATATTGGTTATTTGCTTAGTTTCTATGATGGTAGATTTTAGACTGGCTATGTATTCACTTATAGTGGTACTGTAATTTTATAAAGATTTTTATTGTCCTGAAGTACCTCACTAAAAGATACTCCCATTGTATTTTGAGAATAATGCAATTTGAATTGCACAAATTAAAGGTGGTTATATTAAGGGTAACGAAGTAGACATAAACTTCACCCAAATTCTTGTATATATATAAGCTCCAGAAGAGATATCCACCAAATTCGCTTGAGTGACAATTTAACAGACTTATGTATTAAGTTTTTACCTAATGTGGTATTTAAACGGCATCGTTTCATCAATTAGTATACGCCATTATCAGGGGGAGCGAATTAGTATATGATTGTACTCTTTTTTCTTAGTCAAGTTTTTATCCCACAGGGTTTTCTTGGACAAAAGTTTTAATGAGGCAATCTGTGCAATGAAAAAATAGCGCATGAAATATACTCTTTTCCTTAGATATGTTTTTTCCCACTGGGTTTTCTAATAAGGTTTTTAACGAGTTATATTCATAGCGCAAGTAATATCCTAAGGAGTACTACAAATAAATTATTATATGTGGATATTACTTAAACATCATTAAGTATACGATTTGACAGCTTGGCAGATTTGTTTACAAAGGCACTCCTTACAATCACATTTGAAAAGTTAGTCAACAAAATTAGCATGCGTCAGCTAAGAGATATTTGATAGAAATCATATTTTCATGAGGGGGAGATTTTAATGCACTATACTCTTTTTTCCTTAGCCTAGGTTTTGTCCCATTGGGTTTTCCTAGTAAGGTTTTTAACGAGGCAGTGTTATGGCGCAAATTCCTATAAGAATAATGTACTCTTTTTCCTTTACTAAGATTTTTTTCCCACAGGGTTTTTCCTTAGTAAGATTTTAACGAGACATATTCTTTGTAAAAGACATCAAGGGGGAGTGTTATGATATATTATAAGATTTGATTAATGTCTTTCCATATACATAAATATTCTAGTTTTCATATTAGTATTGATTGTATTTTCTTTATTGGAAAAACTTCCTATTTCTTGTATTTTCCTTATTGGAAAAGCTTCCTATTTCTTTCTCTTCTGTACTCTATATAAAGGGCTTAATACTATTGAATGGAACAACTAGAAAAACTATTCTCTTCTCTATATTCTTTGTTCATGTTCTTCTCCATTTTATTTATAACAATTTGAATTTAGTTTCCAATATATATATATATATATAATGAATTATAATTGATGGCTCCTAAAACTTAGAAATAAATATAAAAAGAAAATTGTTATTCTTATATGGTTATCATATATTTTTTATTAAATTTTAATGTAGTTTTAATTCATAAAAAGTTACATTCATGTAATCAGAATGTCTTTACTCTTTAACTAAAATTAAAAATTTTCAATTCTTAAGACTTCTCACTATAAGTTTATATTTATTAGATACACAAAAGACCCTCTCGAATGCACGCATATACAATCATATAAAAAAATAAGAGTATTCTTTTTTTTTTTATTACTTCGTCTTTATCTTTTTATTCGTCACTTTTTTTAATATATTTAAAAGAAGATATCTTGATCAACTTTAAAAAGGTAAATATTTTATATTTTTATTTATTTTTTTATCATTTAAAAATTAAATTATTTTATTTTATTTACTTAGTTATTGAAATTTAAAAAATATATATATATATTTTTGGATTGTATCCTATATGAATCATGAATAAATTATAAAAATTCTACTCTCTGCTTACTAGTTTAGAAAATGTATTCTCCCATCTGATGGGAAAGCTGAAGCACGAAGGCAATGGGTGCGTTGCTTGTTATTATTCCTCTTCAACATTGAAGGCATAGAGCAAAATTAAGGCAATTGGCCTACTAGAAAATGTTTGGTTGATGGTAGATGAGAAAAAGCCAAATTCAGAGTAAGCAAACTCATTTCTACCATTACAAATAAAAAACAACGTGAAAAATGTTTAGTGCAAAAAAGATTAGAAGATTTGGCAGGTGAGAGTGCGAGACAAGCAGTTGCATGGACACGTCCCTCTCTCGTTCCCACATGTCTCAATTAGAAAAAATTAGAATTTTTTAAACTCTGTTATTTTATGGTCTTGACAATGTTTTTAATCCGATGATTTTCATAATCCTTAAAAATAAAATTATATAAGTGTTTTAATTATTTTTTAATCATTGATATTGATTGACGACTCTATTTAAAATATTATTTTAATATTCAACGTCTCGGATTTTTTTTTTATTTTTTTCTTGATCTTAGAGATTTTAAAATTTTACATGAATACTTTAATAACGGTATTATTTTTAAAAATTGATAAATTCGCCATATTAAAAAGATGATCCAAATACCAATGTAGCATATTTTAAATGCTAATAATGGTATTCCAATGTGTTGATCTCTTGATAAATACATATTACTAACATGAATAAAAAATAATAATTTAATTCAAGTCTTCTTCTTTTGTTATAAATTAATAAAAATGAAGATCAAGACTTTAATCCAATAGTAAAATGAAATAAATTTATATGTTACACTAAAATTTAAATTTTACTAATATTAAACAATTTTTTAGTAATTAAAAAATCCAAAAAATATTTTAATTGGTAAAAAAGTTTTCTTTCGTTGATTAGAGTTTGATTCTTATAAATCTAAGATTTGAATGATAATTTCTAAATGTATATACTAAATATGAAAATTGCATTCTTGAATTTTCTAAAAGAAAATTTAACCCTTTTCTTTACATGTAAATTGGGTCCAAAATATTCCTAACACATTGAATTAAAAGAAAAAAAAAATTAATGTAAAAAAAAAAAAAGAAAAAAAAAAGTATATTCTGATTATATGTCAAATGGTCCTCGCGTCTTTATTTATGATTATGCTAATCAAATCTACTTCAAAAATAATTATTTTAAACATATTTACTTCAATTATTAGATTAATTAATTAATTATTAAATATAAAATTAATCTCTTACCAAAAATTACAATTTTTTTATTTTTTTTATAATTTTTTAATTGTGAAATATTTTAATTTTATAAAAATATAACTTATTTTATATAAAACAGTACTTTACGAAAAAGTTACTAATTTAATAAAAAAATAATTTCATAATTATAAAAAAAAAAAGGCTCTCTTATAAAAAATCATAATTTTTTTTATAAATTAAATTATTTTTTTCATAAAGTTTATAGAAAATAAAATATTATATTTTGTCTTAAAATAAAATAATCTAAGAATTTACAACAAGGAAATAATTTTATTTTATATATATATATATGTGTGTGTGTGTGTGGAGAAAAATTGCTCTGAAATGAATAATGTGAGTAGACATCTGCAAACTATAGAGGAAAAATGAGCTGAAAACAAATAAATGCACCACCCCCACATCCTACTCATAAAAGAAGAGCCAAGGAAAGGGCATGACCGCTCAGCCAAGCATCACGCTCTGGTCCACAAAAATTAGTTCCAACTGTGTATATTATTCTCAGCTCATTTTTCCTTTGTAGATGGCCACTCACATTATTCATTTCAGTGCAATTTTTCCACCACACATTAGAAAATTAAATTAATCACAACAATATATAGCTCTCTATTTTCCATAATTTTTTTAAAAGAAATTATTGAATGGAAATGAATTGAATAATTCATTATAAGGATTAATACAAGAGAGTATTAGAAAAGAATCAAATTAAGCTAAATTATGAGTAAACAACTCATTTCTACTATTACACAGAAAAACTAACATGGAAAATGTTTAGAATTTGAGGCATGCGCATGGTCACGTCCCCCTCTCGCTCCCCCGCACGTCTCAAATAGGAAAAATTATATCACGTGTATGTTAACTTTTTAAAATATGTTATTTTAGTGTTCAGATAATCTTTTTTGTCTGATAATTTTTTCAATTTTTAAAAGTAATATTATATTTTAATTGTTTTTTGGTTAACGAAGAGCTGATTTAAAACTCTTGTCTATCTTTATTTGTAAATTTTCAACTTTATTTAAAATTTTATTTTGGTATTTAGTAACTCATAAATTTTTCTTTTCATAATTTTTCTGACTTTAAAGATTTTGGAATTGCTAATATCGATGATTGAAAAGCAATTAAAAATACTTATATAGGATTATTTTTAAAAATGTATAAACTAATCATATCAAAAAATTATTCAGATATCAATGCACCATATTTTAAAAAGTTTAGACATTAGTAGTGTAATTTTTCCATCTCAATTAATATAGAATAAACATCTAATTGTGAAACTTTTATAAATTATTTGAAACAAATTAGGGATGGCAACGGGGCGAAATAAGGGCGAGGGTATCATCTCCCATTTTTATCTCCGTCCTCACCTCACATATAGGGATTATTTAGTCCCCATTCTCGTCTTTGCGGGGATCTCATTCTTTACTTGAAATTTTTATTTTGTTTTATTTTCCTTTAATTTTATATGTTTTAGATAATAAAATACAATGTATAAGAATTTAAATTTTAGATTTTAATCATATTTAAATTGATTTTAACATATTTAAATTAAAACTTATTTGTATATATATATATATATATATATATATATATATATATATATATATATATTACTTTTAAAAATAATTATGTAAATATAATATCGAATTCTCATGGGAACGGAGATCCCTGTGGGATGGAGAATATACTGTTTATCCCGCCCTATCCCTGTTAATGGGAAAGAAATATCCCTCGTCTCCACTCTTATGAGAATAAAAACCGGATAATCTCCGCTCTATTCAGGGTAAATTCCTGCAGGGAATGGAAATTTTCCATTCCATTGCCATCCCTAAAACAAATGAGTTATAAATATAACAAATTTCAAGTAGAATATATTTATAAAATTCTCATTTTTGGAAGTCTATAATTTAAAATATGAAATTCAATTGAATTTCATATTTTTATACTTACAACAAATCTACAATTGAATTATTTTTATTTTTATTTTCTAAAATATACTCAAAATAATAAATATAATTAAAAAAGCTAAAAAAATAATATCATATATTTTAATTAATATTTAATTTTAAAAATATAATAAAATTAGTTGAAAGAAAATAAAAAAAATATTTTAATTCAATTTAATTATTTATAAAATTTATACTTGTCATATTCAAAGCTAATAATAATACATATTTAAACATGAAAAAAAAATTAAATTCAAGTCTTCTTCTTTTCGTTATAAATAAAAATATGAAGACCAATATTTTAACCTAACAATAAAATAAAATCAATTTATATATGTACTGTAAAATTCAAATTTTACTAATATTAAATTTTCTTTTAATAAAAAAAGAACTCCAGAAATTAATTTGATTAGTATGTTGTAGCCAAAAGTTAAAAGAATGTTTTATAAATTAATTGTTAATAAATTTTATAATTAAAATTTTAGGGATAAAAAAATTAATTTTGAAATAAATTTATTCTCAATGTTTTAGAATCCAATCCAGGCCTGGGCATTGAGGCTCATCCTGCTTAATCAACACTATGTTAGAGAGTCTAACAACTTTTAATTGCATTTGTTATGGTTGAAGAAAAATAATTTTTATTTAAATTATATTTCACTTTATATTTTTCTTCATATATGAAATATATTTCACGTTATATTTCATTTTATATAAGAGTGATCTCATTTATGTGAAAGAATATTTACATAAACTCAATTTTAAAAAAGAAAATCAATAAATACATAGATAGAGAATAACAAATATATATTTTTAAAAAATGAAACATCAAAACTGCAATCCAGATTTGGTAATAAAATAAAATAATTAATATTTATATTCCTAGATTTAATTTAATGATAGTACATATTTCTACTACTAATCAATAGATTTAAGTTAATTTTTTTTATCATTGATTTAGTGATGAACTTAAATAATCACTAGTAAAACTAAGCTGCATTTGATTGTGGAGGATTGGTATAACTCGACTCTAATTTGGTGTTAGCTCGTGTATATATATATGTGTGTGTGTGTTATATATATATATATATATATATATAGAGTAAGGGGGAAAAAGCACATTTATTTATGTGCTCTTTATTATATTCTTAATAATCGTGTATTTAATTTAAGGGTAATATAATTTTTGACTATTATTTAACTATTTTTATTTATTTATTTTATTTTATTTTCCTGAATTTTTATTTTTTTTGATAAAATTTGATAAAATAATACAATTATAACACAGTTAGATTCGTGCAACACAGCTAGACTCCTGTAACAATTCAAATTTATTATATTATTCAATTAATGAACTAATCTATAATTATTAAAATTGGTGCATCTTCTAATTTATTTTATTATTCAATTAATAAACTAACCTGTAGCTATTAAAATTGAAATACAATCATAAGTATTAGAATTTAACAACAAAAGAATAATAATTAGTTTAAGACATTAAAATTATTAATCTTAATAGAACTTTATTTTCTTATGTTAATTATATTTTCTTCTCCTACTAATATTAAATTAAATTTGCTTTATATAAATATTAGTAGTGATTGTTTTCATCAATTAAATTTATAAATTTTTATTCTCATTAGTTTTATTCTTATTAGCTTTTTAAGCTATCATGGTAAACAATTTGGAAAATCAAATAATCGATACTCTTAAACTTTATGAAACATAATAGAGTATTTTATGAGTGGATTCTGTAGAAATATTCAGCAATAATGGAATTCAATTGAAACGATTAGTTTTAGTTGATATTAAGATTAGTATATTTAATTTTTTTTAATGGAATCTAATTTTATTTCTTAATTTTATTATGCTTATATATGTATAGTCGTTAAATTTATAATTAATACTAAATTTAAGTATATAATAATTTATTAGAAAATGAAGCACAATTTTAATTAGTATCCAAATAATGTATATAATACAAAGTTTTTTTTTTTATTTTTTATTAACGAATACATTATTTAAGCCATGTAATTATATAATCATAAACAATTACTACTATAATACTTTTATTGTTACTGTAATAACTTTACCACGTGGACAAAATTATTTTTTTTTTGAACTAATATTAATAGTAATTATATGATCGTAAACAATACATTATATATAATCATATTTATAATACACAGTTTCTTTTTTTTTATTATTTACAAATACCTTATTAAAGCCATGTAATTATATTGTCGTAAACAATTACTACTACAATACTTTTATGGGATGTCTGGTAGAATGTAATGAGACGTAATATAATGTAATCAAATGAATTTATAATATAAATTTATATTAAAAATTTATTTGATTACATTATATTACATCTCATTACAGCATTCTAAACATACTCTTATTATTACTGCTGTAACTTTACCATATGGACAAAATTATTTTTTTTGAACTAATATTAATAGTAATTATATGATCGTAAACAATACATTATATATAATCATATTATGGACTAATTTTATGACTTTCACGAGAAGAGAATATCAACAACTCCACATTGTTTATCACTGTATTTATTATAATAATGTATACACACAATTTTTCTTTATTAATAATACATTTTATTATTTTACAGGATATCAAAATTCGTGCTATAATATGGAATGATACAATAGAAGAATTAAATTTTGAGCTGGGAAAAATCAATACTGTTACTAATGGATCAGTTAAAAGAGTTAAATTGTAGATTAGAAAAATTATTTTTAGTTCTATGAAAAAATGCAGCAGAAAATAAAGGTGCACTAATTGAGAACGCATTTAATAATGATGATCAAAATGCCATCATTGTATTATCAAATGTCAAAATTTCTATTTATAATGGTATTTTTTAAATAAAAAATCAATTTGTTTATGATTTTATAAACACTTAACTTAAATTTACCTCTTTTTTTTTTTTTTTTACTATAGACGATCTTTAACTGTCAACATTGAAGATTAGAAAAATTATTTTTAGTTCTATGAAAAAATACAGTAGAAAATAAAGGTGCACTAATTGAGAACGTATTTAATAATGATGATCAAAATCCCATCATTGTATTATCAAATGTCAAAATTTCTATTTATAATGGTATTTTTTAAATAAAAAATCAATTTGTTTATGATTTTATAAACACTTAACTTAAATTTACCTTTTTTTTTTTTTTTTTACTATAGATGATCTTTAACTGTCAACATTGAAGACTAATACTATTTAAATTAATATAAATATACCAGAAGTTGATAAGCTACGAGATTCATAAGTATATTATTTTTAAATTTTATATTTATTAATTTTGGAAACTCAATGTCTATTAATAAAAGTACTAATATGATTATAATTTATAAAATTATCAGTTATGATGATATGATGTTAAATGATGATAAAAAGTGTTTGCAATCAAATATAAAAAAATTTAGATAAGCACTAAAAATGAGTATAAAAGAAGCAAAAAAAAAAAAAAAAAGCATTTCAAGTAAGTAACTAAATTATATTTAGATAAATACCTGAATTTGCTATATTTATATAGTAATTTTTTCAAGAAAAATTTGTAGGGTCTTGAATGTTCTTTAAAGGCAAAATTGAAGAAATTGAAAACAAACGTACAGCTTGGTATGAATCTTGCACAATATGCACAACTAAAGTTTATCCCAATGAATTGGAAGGAAAACAAAGTTGTAAAAACTGTTGTGATGATAACGCTAAATATATTAATAGGTATTGGCTTTCACATTAATTATATAATAATTTATTAAAATATTTGACATTAATTATATAATGATTTATTACATATATGTTTAGATATTGATTATTATTGTTGTTATTTTATATCATAGATATATGTTAAAATTATGAGTATTTGACGAAGACACGAAAGCTTATATAACTCTATATGAAAATACTCGAATATTGATGGATTGTTTAGTTGAATAATACAAAAAATCTATAGAGGTATGGTTTCATAACATTTTACATTATGTTAATATAAAATTTAATTAATCATATATTTATTATATCACTTTTAATTTTAAAATTTTATTATATCTTACTTTTGTTTATTGTAGGAAGAAAGAGACCATAGTAAATTTTACAAGAAATTAATTAGCATGAGGGAAAAAGAATATTATTTCCTTGTGAAATTGACTAAAAAAAATAAAGAAAAGGAAACAAATCTTAAGACTTTCATTGCGGAAGAGATTTAATAAGTATCAATGATAGAAGTAAAACTAATAAATATTGAAGAGAAAGAAGAATATAAAGAAGTCCCACCACTAAAGAAAAAGACCAAGATTGAAAAAGATTAAAAGAATTATAATTTTACCAATAATGTTTTCTCTTATAAGAAAAGTAATTTAGTTTTTGCTATTATTAATAATAATTGACTAATTTATTTGTTTAGTACAATTGCAACTTTTAAATAAAAATAATAGTTAATTTGTTTTTTTATTACAATAAATTACGTTAAATTCCTCCTATATTTTTTCTATAGTTAGTTAACCATGACAGCTTTTGAAATTCTCACTTATTTGATATTTCATTACTGTATATTTATAAAGAGTCAAAATTAGATTTAAATATTTTATTTATAAAATTTATAAAAGCTCAATTTTCTCAAATTTGAAAAAGTTTTATTTAAATTGATAGAGAGATTGAGAGAGAATATTGAATAATAATATCAAATATAACAATAAAAAAAGGTGTGGAATGTACCAATGAATAGTTTTTAAACACATTATTACTAAATGACTTGCCACTACACAAATTGGAAGTAAAAGTTAATTTCCTATAATATTATTCAATTGAATCATGATAGCGTATAAAAAATTTAATAAAAATATTATATATGTTGAAATAACAGTAGGACAAAATGTAGAAAAATAAGTTCTAATGCTAAGAATACAATTGTCACTAGTTGAAAATGAGGAATATTATTTTCATTTTAAAAGAAACAAGTTTTCTTTGCGTTTTTGTTTTGCAATGACTATTAATAAAGTATAATAACAAAAAATACCTAACATAGATGTGTATTTACTATGAATAATTGTATTTATATTATCAATAGGTGTTTGAGCGGCTATTATGAAAATATTGGTCAAAAATAAAAAGTTAAATAAAAAGAAAGTTAATGACACTAAGAACATAGTTTATAAAGAAATTTTGCTATTTAACGGGTAATATAATTTAAAAAATAATATCACATAATATTCATTTAAATTATTTATATGTTATTTATACTAATATTTATTATATAAATAATTTGCAAATTAAATTTATTTTAAAATGTGTCGTAACGAGTTATAATGAAAATTAACATGTGAAGCACGTTTGAAAAAAACTAGTATATATAAGAAAAGATAAATTCAGTACATATAAAAGGTTTATGATTTAGATTTCATTAATTAAGTACCTATAACTTCTCTATATTTTCTAGATTAGTTTTTTAGCTTATTAGAATTAATGATTAAATTTTCTTAAATTATATGATTTCTCTCAAGACATAATAAAAGTATTCATATTAACTTTATCTCTACTCTCATGATCACAAATAATTAATACAAAACCATTAAATTTTATGAAATTTTTTTTAACAATCACCAATGAGCGTTCTTATCTCTAAATAATACATATCATAAGTCTAATTTCTCAATGAATTAGTATTATACCATTATTCTCGCTATTTTACATAATATCTTTAATTTATGCAATTAATGGTAAGTTAATTACAAGCTTTAAGTACTAATATAAAAGATTAATTCCAATAATCAAACATAGATAATTATATGTAAATCAAAAGATTATATTTAAATTCTAGATAAGAATTATTCATAATTAAGAAAGAAAAAATAATATACAAGGAATTTTAGAATAGAAGAAAACTTGATAGAAAGAATGACCGAATTCTACCAACTATTGAGAATCCTACTATATTTATAAACAATAAAAATCATAGGTTTAGAAAGTTTA
Source organism: Reutealis trisperma (assembly GCA_947687605.1). Lineage (NCBI taxonomy): Eukaryota > Viridiplantae > Streptophyta > Magnoliopsida > Malpighiales > Euphorbiaceae > Reutealis > Reutealis trisperma. Next base: position 764,278 of record CANTUT010000393.1, read on the forward strand.
AAATGTCTTTGAAATTTATGAAAAATCAGAATACTAATTAGTCCTTAAAATGGATTTGAATTAGGAACAAAATCCTTTTTCTCTTGTGAAACTCTCTATGCACTATTTCACCTTATTTTTTGAATGGTAGATGATCGAATTAGACTTTGAGATCTTCATAAGATTTGTAGCTTTATCTTAACTTTCTAATGCATCTTCAATGGCCTTAATCCAATGTTCGTAACAAAAATTTAAGAAAGAAATTAATCAATACGAACTAAAATGTTTTAGTTTGCATAAAAAAATTTATTATGAGCAATTCTGTAATTTTGAATAAGTCTAAAATTAAAACTAATCTTAAGAACTATAAATCTTTGAATCAAACCCTAATAACTATTTTCCTTAATACGAACTCTAATTTTAATTTAAGTTATTAAAACCAAGGTGTTTTCTATTATTACTTTGTTTTAAAACAAAGTAATATACTTTGTTTGCCAAAAAAATATATTTTTTTTTATGAAAAATTATAATTTTATTTATAATTTTTCATAAAGTAAATTATTTTTTTGCAAAAAAAATTTTAATTTTACGAAAATATAATTTATTTTATACAAATTAATAATTTGAAGAGAAAAATAATTTTGTAATTACGAAAAAGATATTTTTTTTTAAAAAATCACAATTTTCTTATAAATAGCATCGTATAGGTAAATATTTAAATTACTTTATTTTAAAATAAAGCACAAAATTTTACTTTTTTTTATAACCAACAGAATAGTAACAAATTATAAATATAATTAAAATATTTAAAGTATTGTAATTAAATTAACTAGTTATTATATTTTACTAATTAAAAATGAGAAATATTATATTGATTGAGCTAGTATTTTAAATTTATATACCTATAAACTTTACGAAAAAAATTTAATTTACGAAAAAATATAAATAAAATTGTGATTTTTCGTAAAAGAGCTATTTTTTCATAATTACAAAATTATTTGTTTCATAAAGTTATTGTTTTACAAAAAATAAGTCAATATTTTCGTAAAATTAAATATTTTTTTGCAATTGAGAAGAATTATGAAATAATAGTTTTATTAATGAAAAAATACAAATAAAATTATAATTTTTCTAAAAAAATAATTTTTTCTGAAATAAAATAAGTTATTTTATTTTTAAATAAAATAATCATAGAATATACCTTAAAACCAATTTTTTTATAAATTAATGTAATTTTTTTAGCGTAGCAAAATTTTCCCCTAATTGTTCGTTGATTGAAATTTCATAAACCTTACCCTCACGTGAATAAACCGCACACGTGGGAGCTCTTCTAAGGATAAGCGTTCGTCGTTCTCCACCTCTTCTCCTCTCTTGTTCACTGTAAGTTCTTTTTTTAAACCCTAAAATTCTCAAAATTCAAATTAATTATTCAATTTTAATTTTAATTTTGGTTATAGCCAAGAGAAACAATGGCAACCACAGCTACTGCGATTAGCTTCAATCTAATAGGATCATTCAAAGGTCTCTCTCTGTCTTCAAGTTCTTCTTCTACCTTTTTCAAGGGCGAGTCAGCCTCCTTCAAAGTCGTCCCTTCTAGAAACTCCATTTCATTCCCGTTAAAGCCTCGGTTTCCATTGACGATTGAAATGGCTCATAAAAAGGGAGCTGGGAGTACCAAGAATGGCCGTGACTCGAGAGGCCAACGTCTCGGCGTCAAGATTTTCGGCGACCAAGTGGCCAAACCCGGCGCGATTATCGTCCGGCAACGCGGCACCAAGGTGTGACCTTTATATTTCTAACATTTGTTGTTACCATTGTAATTGAGTTTTGCATTTTTAGTTTGAGCTTTTGATTTTCAATCATAAAACGGTTACTTACTAGCACTCCATGTGAATCCAAGAATGAACTCGACTAATGTATGCTATGTTAAGATTAAGAATGCAGAAGAAATTCAGTAAAAGTTTCCTATTAGCACTTAAGAGGGTAGGGGTTCATTTTTGCTGTTGAACTTGAAAAATATGAACTTTGACACTGCTTAGTGCTTGTGTTTAAGTCCCATTAGACTTGGTTGTGGAGAAAATCCTGTCTTCTGGACAAGCTAATTTCAGTGTTGTGCCTTTTAAGTTATGTCACCTCTCAGCTCAGTAATTTCCCCAATCTTATCTAATGTACTTGAAATTCCTCTGTTCACAAAATATAGCCGCTGATGATGTTGATGACCTGTGTATTTTTTCTTTTTTCCATAACATTTTTCAGTTCCATCCGGGGAAGAACGTGGGGCTCGGCAAGGATTATACCATTTTCTCCTTGATTGATGGACTTGTAAAATTTGAGAAATTTGGACCTGACAGGAAGAAGGTTGATTTTTGAGTTTTTAATCCTTAGCTTGTGTGATTTAGAGGACTAAGTATTGCAAATTGATGCACATTTTGGATTTCTTTCATTGGCAGGTGAGTGTTTATCCACGACAAGTTCAGCCTGAAAATCCCAACAGCTATCGAGCAAGGAAGAGAGAGTACTTTAGATTGCAACGAGAACGTAAAAAAGCAAGAAAGGAAGGCATTGTTGCTGAGCCACAACTAGTACTTGCTTCTAATGTTGATGCTACGGATGACAATCCTGTCTGTTGATTCTGAAAGGAGCTATGCCAATTATCTTTCTCAAACCATGCAAATATTGTTTAATTCTAAAATGCTTTTTTGATGTGTTCATTGTTGCTGTATCAAATATGCAGATTCAAATTCCTTTTTCTGCTAAAATAAGGTCGGTCTTTGTGATTTGAGTAAGCTACTTCACCATTTTATCAAGAGAATGTTGAAGCAGTGTATCATAAATATCTTGAGCCTAGCATTTTGATTTGATGCAACTGTTGATGGTATAAAATTAGTGTGCTTCTTCATAGTGTAAACTGTGGCAAATAGTTGGGCTTTCTTTACTCCATTAGTGGACATTGTTACACCATATATTTCGGCTTTTCTTGTTTAAACTTGCTATTGCATTTAACAATATCAGAAGGCAATAAATAATAACGAGGGCTTGGTTTTTTATTCCAACTTGATTAAGGGCATTTCTACACATAGGCAGTGACCGAATGGCCGTTGCGCTTTTCCAATGGTCCCTGCAGCCTTCAACCCATAGGCATAGGGGACAGCTTGGAATCGAAGCAGGAAGGATCAGGGGATGAAAATTACGCCTGGTGTCTTACTTTCGTTTATTTCTTTATTTATCAGTAATGACAAACTAATTGGAGAGTCAAATGCATAATAAGACCTTTCGATCATCCTCGACTCTACTATTTTGCAGTAACAGAACTGGGCTTCAATTTGGAACTGTTGTCTAAATTTTTGTTGATTAAAAGTATTAATTAAAATCATTAAAATTCATTTTTACGGTAAGTTTTTTTATTACGATAATAAAAGTGTCAAAACTCGGATGAAATCTAAAATAATACATTTTTAGAAAAATTTCAACCAGCCTCAATCCTAGATGACTCGAACCAAAAGAGACAAAAAAAAACGAACCGTTCCGCAGGCATAGATCTGACATTAGTTAAATGTTTACACTTCAGAAAGATGAAGTCTTTATTATATTTCTTTTATATGCAATTTCACAGCTCTTCCTGAATGCCATGGACTATAAAAAGAAACCTCATCAAAAGAAAATAATTAATCTTTTTTTTTATTTTTTATTTTTTATTTTTATTTCCGTTCTTTTAAGTGAATTAAAAACATGTTGGTTAGCAAATTTGTGGGGTAATTCCAATCAGACAACCAGGTAAAAGAAAGCGGGGGAAATTTAATCACAAAATCCTTGATCTTAGAGTATCGGTCGAACAAATAAAATGCAACTTCAACACTAATAATATTCCTCTTCATTACATCGTAATTTTTCTCTGGTCATTGTAAATCAAGCTACCGAACCACCATTTCCATGCTGGCAATCAAATGTTACCTGCAATATTAACAAAATATTAGATATTCCATATCAACACAATAATCTTAGGCCCTCGACAAAATCAAAGCACATTCTATGCTATAAACACCCCAGAAAAGTTTTACTCCAAAGACGAAAGACAAACACATGTCTATGAATATGCTGCAGTGTTTATGCATGTACAATAAGCACAATTATCCATCATATCACCATATCATTGCATCCTCTTATTAGGGCATGAACACAAAGCAAGTGCAAGAAGAAACTATTATCTCAAAATGTTGACCAAAACAAATCTAGAGCATTGACACTTCTCTTTATGCTCATCGCCTGAAATCCATAATAAAATATAACCAATTTCTCCAGTTTTTCAGAGGCAAGTGTAATGATCTAAGTTGGATCACAAGCATTTTACCAGGTATTATAATCAACCACACTAGGGGCACTATCCATGGAGTTTGCACTTAGAAATATTAACAAGTGTTAGCTCATATGGAACTCTACATATCAAGATGGAATAACCAATATTTTCAAACCTGATCTGGTCTTAAAACCGGTGAAGGCAGAAGATCACATGTCAAAAATTTAACTGAAAGTCGAACTGAAATTTCAAAAAATATCATAAATTTATTATTTATATGTTAAAAATAAATCTAATATAAATATAATTAGAATTAACAAACATTATCTAAATAATTAATGAATATTACTTAGAAGAAATATGAATTTGAAATTATTATTTAGAAGATGTTATTACAAATTAACTCATTAAGCAGCCATTTTGAGACCCAATTCAGGTGGGTCTCACTGATTGATAGTGAGAAATCTACTTTGACTTATATTTTCCTACGTAAAAAAATATGAATTTGAACATGTGTTCAAAATAGTGAATGAATGAATGATATTTTGAAATTCAAAATAACCTCTAGTTGAGAAAAATCAGGTAGAAAAGCGAGTTATCCCGCATTGAAAAATGCAAAGTTGGAATGGAGTATATATTGAAAGACTCCCATTTCAATGCTAAGAAAATAGTCAAGAAAGCTCTCTCTCTCTCTCTCGCGACTGCGCAGGGAGAGGACGATGCAAATCCATGGTCCGAACTGCAATTTCAATGTGTAAGCGCATGACCTACATACATGAATGCTAGCTTGATTTTGCAACTTATTTTTTCTTCAATGGAGTTTTTTTTTTTTTTTTTTTTTTTTTTTTTTAATTTGACAGCGAAAATGAATATATATATATATATATATATATATATATGGAAAATTCGAGCCGCGCCAATTCGCCGAGTTTTCCCCTAGGCCATGGAATACTGGGTTTTAGGTCTGCTTCGGACTGGCCCCTGATTTTTCCAATCCAACTGGCCGGGCTGGATCCGAAAACAACGGGAATAACAAAATTTTCCTAAGCAACTGAACAAACTCATTAGATACTAATTGCCCATTTCATTAAGGTTCAAGATGAATATACTATAAGCACACATCACATCTGTTCTGCATGGAAAATATTTTGGTTCTGTGCTGGTACAATTACAAAAGTTAATGTCATGCATCCGTCTTAGGAAAATTAACTAGTGTGAATAAACCAACCATTTTCAACTATTCCACAAATCCTCCAATTAAAAGTCATCGAAGCATATCGTGACTGCAAGTTTTTCTCTCCAAAAAGGCAATATTTCTCAACAAAGAAGAAAATTGCTTGACTTGAATTCCTCTATATAATGCACTAACCAATTAGCATCAAAGAAGCACTAGTAGAATTAAGAAAAGACCTTATATTCCTAAGAGAAGGAATTAAAACAAAAGGATTCCAGGGGCAGGTGGGAGTGAGGATGGGATATGATGTGGAAAAACAACAACATTGTGTTTAGATGATGGCATTTGAAATCAATAATATATAGGTCTCTGTAATTGTTTCTATTCATAAAGTTAGGTTAACATTCACAAATGTGAATTAAAAAAAAGAAGAAGGTATATCTAAGATGAATTTCATATCATATATATGAATCTAATTGATTAAAGATTATGCTATCTTTCATTAAAGTTAGTTAAACTGAAATCAAACCCTAATCTTTTGCTGATACATTGTATAAAATTTTGAATATATTTATACATAGCATATAACTTTAGAACATTGAAAAATTGCATTTCAAATAGTTTTTCTAACAAATAAAGCTAGATTAAGTCAATCCATATGGCCATGCAAGTTCCAAAGAAATAAAAATGTCTCAGTTTTCCTAATCACAGCTGAAACCTAAGCTTCAGCCAACAGATGTTCAAACAATTCCAGGAACCAAAAGCAGCAAAATAAAATTCAAATTTCCTATTTTCACGTTCTCAACTCTTAAGCTATGTTTAGATCATAAAATAGCCAATGAATAAAATAAATATTTCATATGAAATAGTTATTCTAAATTTTGTTTCAAATTTTAGACAAAAATACAAATTTCACAATTTTTATGAAATACATATTCCACAAAAAATTAAAGAATTCGTATTCTTTAGACTATAGAATTGAGTATTTCCATTTTTACCCTTAAAAAATATTGGCAAGCTCAAATTCACTACTATTATTTTATTTTTATTTTTTTAGATTTTCATTTTCATTTTTTAAATTTTAAGTCAAATAAAAATTTTATTTATTATGTATTTAAATTATTTTTTAAATAAAATTTAGTAAAATTATATTTAATTTATTATTAATAGTAAAATTAATTTAAAGAGATATTATGGTCATTTATTTGAATAGAATAATTATTTTATAGTATAAACTAAATTATGAAATTGGAAAAATTATTCTATAGTTATTCTATTTTTGTGCATTCTATTTCGTGAACAAACATAGCCTCAAGGTTTCAAAATTTCAAAATAATCATGGAAAGCCAATTACAGGGACTAAAAACTTAACATACCTAACTAGATCCAACAATGATATTGTTGATAGGAATGAAGATCAATTTCACGAAGAAACCAACAAATCCCATCACCACAAATCCAATTGCCGTACGGAACGCCACCTTGGTAAACTCTAATACACATAAATAGCAACAAAAACGCATCGTTTTTAATCAAAATTCACAGAAATCAACATAACAAAAGTTTCTAGGCTGTAAATCGGAAAAGAGAGAGAGTTTGAATATTGAATAATAATAACCTTTGCGATCGGGTTTGTGGCAACGCTTGACGAGGCGAACGCTGTCCTTGGCGAATTCCCTGATTGGATCAAATACGGTATCAATCGCGTCCATTTTTCGATTCTTTTCTGCTCTTTCTTTGTTAAATGAGAAAAACAATGATTCGGATCTGAGAAAGTGACGATGAGATTGAAATGTTTCATTTAACGGATTTAAGGAGATATTGATTGATTTTTCTTTTTTTCTTTTTTTAATTTAAAGGGACCTAAATGCCCCTAATGAAATATTGTTGGACAAATTAGTCCTTGCCTTATAAACGACATCGTTTCATTGCTTGAAGTCAGTTTAATGCTCAAATCTGAGCAATAGAGGGGTCAAACACCTAAAATTGTTGATCTACTAATTTTTATGTTTAAATAATTCAGTAGAGGAGCCTTCAATTAATCCAAAAACAAAAAAATGTAGCATTTTTTAAGGCTTAGACCATAAAGTTTTCTGTTCAGTTATAAATTGATCAATTTTTTGCAGTACCAGTTGCTTAGAACCTAACAAAAATGATGAGGAAATGATCTCAAGTTAGCTTTTGTCTACTTTTCCCACAAGAGCTGTTTGCTTACCAGAATTGCTACAAGGGATTTAGAAATTTGAATCAACCCTTTTTGCCTCTGAAAACGAAACATTAAAATGGAAAAGAAAATCCATTTCAGCCAACAATCTATTACTGCTTTTCCTCATTCCAAATTTCATTTCAATTTTCAACTCCGCAAGTACAAATCATCCTGAGGTGTTAAATTTAACAGAAATGTTATTACCAGAAATTAACAAGCAGTAAATTTGGGGTTAAGACAAAAATAGACAGCTTGTCTCCACTAATTCAACTTCTGATGTATGCAAACACGCATCTCATCTATAGCATTTTAGTATTGGTAGAAGACAGCAACTTATTTACAAAAGAGTGGCTATCTCTTTGTTCCAGTTTGTGTGTTATTATCTCGCTGAATAGCTCGGGGGACAAATGTGAGACCACGAGTGTGGCGACGACCAAAGCTGACAGAAGAAGGAGTTGAATCTGAAGTGCTTAACCTAGATACAGCTGAAACAAGGCCATCAATGGTTTCACTTTCTACTTCCATTTTGCTTGAAGTCTCCTCCCTCTTTTGAACAACCTGTTTACGCTGATTCTTCTGTCTTGCTTTCTTGGATGGATGAGCCTTTTTGAAGAATTCAAATGCACTGGGGAATTTATGCTTGTCCGCCAAATGTTGTTGCCTGCTTTTGTAGTTCTTGAATTTCAAATCACAACCTTCCACCAGGCATTCATACTGTAACATGAGAGCGCAGGAACATCAGCATTGAACAAAACAGTAACAAGAAAATGCACTGCACATCCAACTAGTTGAAGAAGTTTTGAGATTACGTGAGTTCTAAAGAACACAAGTTTAAATTCTAAAAGCTGCAAAGTAGATAGACAAACAAGTTATGACCAAGAATAAAAACATGAGCTTTCATACGTAATAGGTCCATCCATCCCTACAGCATAATGCTACTCAATTTTTATTGCCACATGCATTTTCTATTTTCTCTCTTTTAAGTGATTCTAGTAGCTTGTGAGGGAGTGGATTCCTTTGGATCATTTATCAAGTCATTAAAAGTGAGTTGCACATTTTGTAGGTCTTGGAAGCATAGGGCCACTTAGATCATTATGCTAGCACACAAGCCAGATCACAATTACAAAATACACAAATCACGTACCAAAACATATGATAGGTAGTTTTATTTTAGAAATTCATTTAATCTATTACATTACATCCCATTACGGTCTAGCAAACGCACTCTTAGAATATTGGTTTAAGGTTCAGTGGACATAACAAACATGAGGATTAAGGTGCGGATTTTGCAAAGGAACCACAATGTTTTAGATTGGATTATGCAAAAAAATCAGAACTCAAATACAAAAGATAAATAACAAAGATACCATGGCATATCCACGCGCAACTTTTGCCTGAAAAAATGAATCATGTGCTTCAGATACATGCAAGCTGAGAAGGCGTGATGTTGGGTAAACTCTAGAGCATACTGAACAGGATGCAGTGTGCCGTGCATTGTAATGGTTTTCAAAGGCTTCCAAGGATGTTAAGCGGGCACCACATCCAACAATGGGACAAAACAGATCCCTGCTAAATCATTGGTTTTGAAGTTAGCACAATTAACCAAAACCAAATTCTATCACTCGCAAATGAATGTTATATTCCAATAAAGTGAAAAATGAGAAAATTAAATCAAGCCATAAACAATACTATAATTGCAAAATAAAGTGAAAAAAAGAAAGAGAATTAATTAAAGCCATTGATTGATACCTGCCATCTTCATTCACCAAATTCTGCAACCGATGCTTTTCATCTTCAGTTAAATCCAATGCAATCTGAGAACTCAAAAAGTTTCAGACAAATCCTTTTACGTTCTAGAAGAATTCATGAACAAGAAGCTCAAGATCAACAAAAGGGGGAAAGAAAAAACCTGTTTGGCGAGTAACTCCCTCTCGATGTTGCCATAAACAAAGAAGGGAGAATCAGGGCCAAAACGTCGACGAATTGGTGTCCAGTACGGAAACCCTAACTCTCCTTTCGCGTCTATATCAACAACCATCGCCATGGGGTGACCGTTTGCCAGTGTCAGAGAAATGGCTTTTGAGTTCTGATTTCAAAATCAACTTCAACTGGAACGTTGAGCCTGAAGAACCAGTTTCTAGACTCATGTGGATATACCATTGCCATTTAGTGAGAGTTTCGTTTTTCCTGGGCCCAGCCCACAAGCCCAAACTGAACCTAAGTTTGCTCCAAATTCCCTGGGCTTCAAAACTTGGATAGATAATTGTTGTTTGAATTTTTGAAATGAGTTTTAAATTTTATAGTATATTAATTTTTAATATTTTTCTTTTAAAATTTAAATTTAAATTTAAATCTAATTTATTTTAAATTCATACTTATACTTGATGTATTTATTTCATAATTAATAAAATCTAATTCAAATGAAAAATGAGTTAAAATAATAAATAAATGACAAAACAATTATAAAATTTCATAATTCGATGAGAAATATTAATAAGAAAAATTTCAGTTTTTTATTCAAGTGGAATATGAATTGACATTAAACTAATTAACTTGCAAGTGCTTGTTTATTATTGGGCCTTCAAAAAATTATCATTTCATTGAGTTGGTTTGCCTCTTGGGTGCATAAATATACTTGTCATAGTAATAGTAATCTTACACAACTAAAATTTTATTTAATTATATACATTACAAATTTATTTATGTCAAGCCAAACTTAACAATAGTATTATATATACCACTACATAATACAACTCTTAAATATTGTATGAATAAATAAACATCGTTATCATTTCTTAATTCCAACCAATAAGAAAATTATATATGTTGACAGAACAACATGGGACATGATAAAACAAAATAAAATAAAATAAGACTGGACAAATATTTATTTTATTTTGCGTTTGTTGCAACTGAAACTAGACTATAAGTTTATTTTATTTTGTGTTTGGTTATCACAACACAAAATTGAATATTATATAAAAATTGTCTCAATACACTTATCTTTTTTATTGAAATGTTATTATGGACACACCAATCTATATAGGAAAAAAAATAAAATTAACTTTTCAAAAAAATAAAAGTATTTTATAAATATTTACACAAAATTTAATTATAATAATTTTTAAAAATTTCTCATGTTTACTTTTAAACATGAAGAATTCTATTTATTGAGAGTATTTCGGGAATAAATTCTTTATTAATTGACTCCTAAGAAAAAATAAACAAAATAGTAAATTTTAAAACAAAATAAGATTATTTTTATTGAGGAAAACTTGGAAATAATTTTTTATAAATTGTAATCCAAAGAAAAATAAATAAAATATTAAATTTTTAAACAAAATAAAATTATGTTTAATGAGGTAATTTAGGAATAAATTTTTTATTAATTGAGACCTAAGAAAAAAATAAATAAAATATTAAAATTTCAAACAAAATAAAATTATATTTATTGAAGGTAATTCAGGAATAAATTTTTTATTAATTGAGATCAAAGGGAAAAAATATTAATTTTTTTAAAAATAATGTTTATCGAGGGCAATCCGAAAATAAACTTTTATTGATTGAGTCACAAGAAAAAAAGAAATAAAATATTAAATTTTCAAAAAAAATAAAATCATATTTATTAAGGGTAATTTATAAATGAATTTTTTTATTAATTGAGTCCAAAAACTAAATAAGTGAGTTTTCCATAAAATGAAAGGACTAAAAAAAGGAGTAGGCGGATAAAAATCAACAAAAAAAGATTTTTGTTCAATCTTGTCCATATATAAAAATACACCAAATACTAAATAAATTAAATTTGTTCAATCTTTTCTAGACCTAGCATGCAAAATAAATGTAACTATATTTATTAATTTCTTGACTAGTTCTTAAAAAATAAAAAAAAAGGCAATTGGTAATGAATGGGTCTTCTTATATAGGCCTAAAGACTTATGATTCGTACAAGTAATTAGCCATGGACTTGTTCCAATTTGTTTTATTAAGTAAGAAACAAATATGAATATAATATTGCCAAAAAAATTGAATGCTCCCTCTCCCTCAAAATATCTGTCGCTTTAAGAAAAAAATTATTTCAATTTATTTATCATTATAAGATTTCAAAAATATATTTATTATTTTTTTTTAATTTTACCTTCTATATATTTATCTACTAAATATTTATATTAATTATTTCAGTTTTTCTACATTAAAATCAAAAAATGATATTTTAATTTTTTTATTTAACTAAAATTATGACAATTTAATAACTTTTTAATTTATATGTTAAAATTTTAAACAACAAATATTTTAAAATTGAGATAGTAAAATATAATTAGTTGTCATGGACTAGCAAAAGTCTTAAATAATTACTTTAATTTTTACTTTTTTAAATTCATTTACTTAACTTTTTAGCTTTCAATTTCTTTAAATTTTAATTTTTATTTAATTTTTTAATTTTATTGAAAATTGGGTGGTTTTTTACTTCAACTAGTCGCTGATTTCTTAGTTGTTGAGAGGGTTGCCCAAAAGCAGGATATAAGACACCCAGTAAAACTAACAAGTAAACCATATATAAAGATAGCGACCAGAGTTGATGTTTCCATTATTATATAATTTCAAAACCACAATGTATAGATGATAAGATCACTTATTTACAACGGAATGGTATACAAAGTCAACATATCTCAATTAATACAAATAGAATTTATGGTTACACAAAGCGTATTGGAAAATTTTGAGAATCGAACCAAATTTTAGAAATTTCTAAAATTAAATTTCTGGAATCATATTGTGATATAATAATCTCCGTACTAAATCATTTCAATTTTTTGGATGATTCGGTATGGAGATTCGAATCTAATAGGATGGTTCGGTATAGAACAAGACGAAATAAAGATCTGAAGATTTTTTATTTTTAAATAATTAAAATATATGTATTTCATCTTAAACTAATTTGTAATATCTCAAAATTTCTTAAAATTTTTATTATATTTTTACCTTATTTATGATTAAAATTATAAAAATTAATGCTTAAAATTGATTGAAAATAAACTATAATATATGATAGTATAAATTTAACATTATCACCAATGAAATTATATGTCTCAATAGTAAAGGAATAATATAATGATCTTAAGTTTTTGAATTGTGAGATTACAAATATAAATCCATTAAAAAATAGCATCAAATTTATACATAAAATCATTACATTACTTAATTATTGACTTAATTAATTATATTGATTAATTAAAGAAATTAATGAAATTATCACTGTTTCAAAGTTGTATAATCAAATGAATATTGTTTTATTATTGCCCAAAGTTAAAAAATTTCTCATAGAATAAAATAATTAATTTTTTTTTATTTTAACCATGACATATTATTAATATTAAGATTATACAAATAATTAATTTTTTATGAAATTTTAAAACAACATTAGTATTATACAAATTATTAATTTTCTTTTCAAAATTTTATTTACACTTATAAAGTTACAATGTAATAATTAATTTGAAAATGAAATTTTATAATTAATAAAAAATAAATTTTACTTATATATTATTGAATTTCCTTAAAATGTATTGTTAATTTAATATCAAAATGTGTGTGTGTATATATATATATATATTATTGTGAAGTTTTAATATTCAGATACTGATAGGAGAAACACAGATTTGTTACTGTGTCATTATCATTCCATGCTCACAAGCAAGAGACGTTCAATTTCAAGGCCTAATCCCATCTATAAAATACCAGAAAAACAAATAGGAACTACCAATAATTCATATATTCAATGAACTGATAAAGAGCCTTCATAATAATTTTTTCTAAGATCAAGAGCAAAGAAAGGCATGTAGAAATATTCTTGAGGTTTGACTTATAATAGGCATTACAATGTGTATTAATTAATTAAATAAAAAATTTTATATATAGCCAACATCATTAATCAAAACCAATGCTTAATTATATATTTCAAAAATGCATATAAGAGTGTCATATAAAGGCATTACAATGCAAGAAAGTGAGATATGTTGAATATTATATGGCTTAATCTTATTGGATGATCTTCTACAAGAAAATGACTAATCTCCTACTACATCCACAAATATAAATAAAATCACATGTTACAGCTTACAAGAATTAATATTGTATATTGAAATTTTCTACTTGTTCTTCTATTCTATTTTTAATCTTCATTTCTTGTTTATATATATACATATGTGTAAGACTGTAAGGTTCAAGGAGTTCAGGGTCAAAATAAAAAAAAAAAAATGAAGGCAAGGAGAGGTTTTATTTTATTGGTAGTTTTGATTATGATCATAACTAGAAGAGGAGAAGGACAATTAACAGAGAACTTCTATAGCTCAAGCTGTCCAAATGTGGAAGCTATAGTGAAACAAGCAGTCTCTAAAAAATTCAGTGAGACTTTCACGACAATTCCAGCAACTCTTCGTCTATTTTTCCATGATTGTTTTGTTATGGTATGATATTAAGATATATGTGACAATCCATTTTCTTGTTATGATTCGATTGTATTTTTACAAATTGCTTTAATTTCTTGATAAAGGGTTGTGATGCGTCAATTATGATTTCATCACCAAATGGAGACGCAGAAAAAGATGCTTCAGATAATCTTTCTCTCGCAGGAGATGGTTTTGACACTGTAGTAAAAGCAAAAGAAGTAGTTGAAGCTCAATGTCCTAAGACAGTTTCATGTGCAGACATTCTTGCTATTGCTGCAAGAGATGTTGTAGTCCTGGTACGTATATAATTTTTTTTTTTTTCAGAATTCTTAATTAAGCACCAATTAAGACTTGATTAACTGTGTTAATATTAATGTGATCAAAACTCATCAGGCAGGAGGTCCTTCATTCAACGTAGAATTGGGGCGTCGTGATGGTTTAATTTCAAAATCATCACTTGTGACAGGAAATTTGCCAGAACCTAATTTCAGTCTTTCGCAACTTAACACTATGTTCGCGAAAAACAACCTTACCCAAGTTGATATGATTGCTCTTTCAGGAGCACATTCAGTAGGATTTTCTCATTGCAATCGTTTTGCAAATCGCCTTTATTCATTTTCTCCATCATCTACTGTTGATCCTTCTTTAGATCCAAATTATGCCAAGCAACTGATGGATGCTTGTCCTCGAAATGTTGACCCTAGCATAGCCATAAATATGGACCCAACAACTCCACAAACCTTCGACAATGCTTATTACCAAAATTTGGTTGCTGGTAAGGGTTTGTTTACTTCAGATGAAGTGCTTTTTGCAGACTCGGCATCTAAATCTACTGTCATTGATTTTGCTAATAATCCTGGGGATTTTAATGGAGCTTTTGGCACAGCTATGATAAAGCTTGGTAGAGTGGGAGTTAAAATGGGCAAACAAGGAAGAATAAGAACAGATTGTACAGACCCAAATTCTTAATTATTTAATTTAAAAGGAGCACATATATATAGACTGTACTTGTACAAAATGGAAAAGAATGAAAATAATAATAATAATAATAAAACTTATTTAATCTTCTCAATCTTATCATTCCTTATTCAAATATCAATAAATCATACTTTGTAAGATTTAATGCTAATTTATATTTGTATTAATATATTGATATATCATCCCAACTTGAAATATGAACAACACAGAGGAGTTTTAATGAGAAAATGGAACTGATACTGATTATGTAAAAATGACAAGAGAAAAATCATTAATTGTTTGTGCAAATATAAGACAAAAATATACAACATTTCAAAATTCCAAACCATAGTCTGCTGTAACTAAATGTGGCTGCAACCATGTTAAAGATATTACAAATAAAAAAAGGGACAAAAAAACAATTTCTGAGACCTTATGTTAGAGTTGCTCTTGGAGTATGCTCAACTCTGCTGGCCTTTCTAGCAAATGTCTTCCAGAAAATATGAGAAAATCCTCAAAAACTGCTTGGAGTATACACACACCACCATAATTTTATAAACTAGCACAGGTATGAGAGCTTCGTTTATTTCTGTTCTCGAAATGATCCACCAGACTTTCCATAGAGGTTTGTATAGACAATCTTAGTCCGATGCACAAGAATCATGCTTAACAAAACTGCAATAATGCAGAATCCTGACATAATCATGGAAGTAAGGAAGAAGCATATGGCACCTTCACATTTGAGTGGTTCATCCAGATGAAGGCCTGAAATGAGTGATCCTGCAGTCCACATATTGTGATGGTGCTCGTCAGCTTGTCTTTCAGCTTCTCTGTCATATATTCTGCTGGCGATTAGACCAGAGAAGACAAGAGAACCTGCAGGATTTGCTAGAGTGAGGAAATTGTACAAAGCTCCAAACTTTTTCAAGCCAAACAACTCAGATGCAGCAGCTGGCACAATTGCCCAGTGAGCCCCATAGCCAAGCCCAATCAGTAAAGTACCAATGTACATTGCACCAGGCCACCCAAAAGCAAAGAATACATGCCCAATGGCCATAATAAGTTGGGCAACAGCCATTGCCACAGGTCTTGGATAAGCATAGTCCCTGAATAATATAAAATATATAAGCAAGAAGAATAACCTGACATCAAAATTCATATTGAAATACATTCAGCATCCAGAGAAAATGAAATCAGTTCTTACCTCACAATAACCTCAGAGAAGTAACCCCCACCAACACGGCCGAGAAAGTTCCAGATGCTGATCATGGAAACAAATATATGCGTATTATCGTAACCTAGAGACTGGCTCATTTGACCCAGGTTATCAATCACTGTCAGCCCAGATCCAGAGCCCAACAAAAGGGAGACAAAAATAAGCCAAAAGTCTGCCTTAATCAATGCCTGCATCAAGGTGAAATCCTCGCCTCTGCGCGGACCTCTTCTCCTTTTGACCCTAACTGCTCCTTCTGCAGCTGCTTGGAATAATTTTGCCTGCAACTGAGCAATTCGTTTTTGCCTCTCTGATGCTGGAAGCAAGTCTACTTCCCTAGGCTTCTCATCTTCCAACTCACTGAATATTACTTCAGGGGTCTCTGTTTCAGATTTTCCTGCTTCTTGTTTCTGCGGCTCGGGTAGAAGGGTCTCTTCTACTGAATCGCTAGGTTCTTGGTTAACGGCCAATGAAATAGGAATCACAATGGGAATCAAAATGAGAACAAATAATATCACTGTAAAAATTGTGACAACAGTGTGGCTCACACTAACTAGGTCTTCAAGAAGCATGACCCCCATCAAGTAAGCAGCCAATAGAAGGCATACACTATATACAAATGTAAAACTTTGGCCATCTGTTGGTCTAACTTGTCTATGACCCCCAACAGGTCTTACAATGAACATTAGAGCAATAACTACCATTGCTGGCCCTACTGCAACCATGAATATGAGAGATGCATGGTTGGGGGAATGGATCATTGTATATATTTGGGTCAAAATTGCACCACTTAAGCCAGCAAAGCCTTTGAGTATTCCCACCACAGGACCCCGGCTTTTGGGAAAGTTTTGTACACAAGAAACCAGTGCAGCTGTATTGAAGTAGGTTTCGCCATTGTTCCCAATAAATATAAGAATGCACATCTGCATATCAGAAACATATTAAAATTGATACAAATTAAGATAGGACATAAGATTGAAAAGTTCAATTAAATCTATTCGGCCAAGTGAGAATGTGAAGAAGAAGATGGAAAATAATCATTTGAAATTAGTTCCTGTAGTGGACTGGGAAGTTAACAGGTGATTATTATCTGAAAATTTTACTACTGTCGCAATATCAAAAGTTGAGTAAGTTCTTTCCACAAAAGAGATGAAGACGGGAAATTCCAATGTATAGAAAAGTACATTTGGTAGGGGATAAAAGGTTCACTCTAAACAAGTGATGAAACGTTTCATTTCCTATGATAAACAAAAAAGTAACATGTTAAAAACATGAACCTGAATCAACTTAATGTTTGGAACAAGTAGAACATCCAACATTTATGTGGAAGCATAAAAAAAAATAAAAATAAAAAATAAAAAGAATGAGTTCATACGTCATGTAAGAAAAAAGTTAGTGTCTATTATAAACTGGAATACTTTGGCAAGATTTGTAATGATAAAACATGAATGGAAGGGATAATTTGTTTTAAAAGTTCAATCTATATGCATTGTTAAATTAGAACTATACTCACTCCCTGACACCCAAACAACTGTTGTTGTAGAATGCAAAAACCGTTTCATTTCAACAATTCAAAAGATTTTTGCAAGTGATATGCACCTAAGATGTCAAACACTTCAATTTTTTTTTTTTTGAATCCCTCCGGAGGTCATATAGAGAGCATATAATTTGGAGATGCAAATAAATGTCCATATGACAGTTGAGTAGAGAAAATAAAATATTTTCCAATATAACGATTTCTGCCAAATCAATAGAAAACGCATAAAAAAAGAATTCCATAAAACCAGCTCAATTATTGCAAGAATGTGCCTAAAAGCATAGCTTATTTATTGCTCTCAATAATAATAGGGATACTTATAAAACTACAGAGATGCAAGAGCAAAAAGAATTTGAAAATATCAGTAGTGAAATTGCATCAAACTCATCTCCTCCCCTTCAAGAAGAAAGCAATTAATGACAAAATGCATTTTAAAATTTAATTAAAATCCATAAAATAGATTTTAAAATTTAATTAAAATCATTATAGATCTAATGCATGAACCGGAAACAATAGGAAAAAAAGAAAAAACAAAGGAAGAAAGGATGGCATGTCGGAAGATTTTATTAAATATCATAAAATTGCAGGCTGGTCAACTTAAAGCAATGCAAAAAATAAAATATAAAAATAAATAACAAGAAGGAGATAAAGGACTTGAATCTCTTTCTACAAGATTGTTCACAATGATCATAAAATTTCAAAATAACAGTAGACACAAAGGCAAAGCCAGGAAAAAAAAATCCAACAAAATTGTAGATTTATTTGAATCCAATTAACTCAATCAAACTTTGACAAGTCATATTGTTACAAGAAAAGAAAATGATAAATGATGAAAAATTGAAATGCAGAGTATCCAATTTTCAGCAAAGAAAAGCAAAAAGAAAATTACTGAATTAAATAATTGGACAAAAAAAATTGATCAATTCAAATCATATATAACAAAACAAACCATAATAAGAATCAAAGATTAATTAATGGGTAATCAGTAGTCAGTACTCACAGCCCACAAAGGCAAAACTGGAGCTCTACCGGTAACAACAAGCCAAACCCATCCATACCCAACAAGATTCTGCAAAGCACCAACCAACAAAGCACCCCACAAAGGCAAGATTTCAGATAAGCTACCAGCTAAAAACCCAACACTATCCCCAAGATCCTTAGCCACACCCAAACTAGCAAGCTGCTTTTGATTATAATTCAAAGAACTCTTTATAACCGGTGATATACTTCCAAACAAATACCCAATTCCAGCACAAGATTGTATCCACATTGCAGCCACAAAAACCAGCCATCTATTATTGATAAAGGCAGAAAATTTATCCTGCAAAGTACCCATTAATTACCAAAACAACAACAAAAACAAAATCTCTATGATCCTTTGGTTAAAACTAAATTCTTCTTCACTTTCTTCGAAACGAAAATTGAAACAAAATAGAGAAATGGGTAGTGTCACAGAAGGGTTGATACAGTTTATATATCATAAATGAAAAGAAAGGAACTTTGGAGTTTTTATATGCAAAACAACAAAGAGGGTCACTGAGAAATGATGATATAAGATTATGCTGTTTTTTGTGGCCGATCGTGGGGAGGTGCGTTGTCTCTGCTATTAAAATTTATCCATTTTGAACACACAAGAAGACGCATCTGTATTCCACGTATTTGCAGAAATGCCACTCGATTTCTGATTCCGGCATCTCATATTTGTACTTTTTATATTGTATTGTATTTATACGGTTAAATAGAGTTGAAAGTGAAATTGAATATACGCCATGATAATTATCGTAAATTTTGCTCACACAGAGTGACTCATAAGAATACCTTGAGAAAAAATTACATATATATACTGATGAAGGGTGTAGTATTTTTCAATTTAAAAAATAGACATAATAATCATGAATTGACATGTCAACACGTTAAATATAATATATATCTCATAATTTAGATAATTAATTATTATATTCATTATATGATATAATTATTATTTAAATAAAAAATTATAATTGAAAAGTTAATAACCTAATACAGTAGAGTAATTTTTTTGAATTTGATTTATATTAATTAAATATAGAATACATTCTTTTGAATGGTGATTCATAATTATTGTAATAATGATAATTCCTATAATACTACTAAATTTTTTTAATTAACATTTTAATTTTTATATTTACTTTATTAAAAAGTGTAAAATTTTAAGAGTTTAGAATGTCTTGTAATGTAATAATTTAATTATATTTTAAAATTTAACAATAAAAAGATTATATGATAAATTAAGATGCTAAGAATTAAGTAAAAAAAAAATTGTAATTAAGGATTAAAGGTTGGAAAATAATAAAATTAAAAAATTAAAATAATAATTTTGAAATAATTAAAATTAAAATGTAGATTATATATATATATATATATATATATATATATATATATATATATATATATATAAGTGCTAAATATTTTCTCTTTTTTATTTTTTCCTATTATCTTTTTCTTTCTCATGATGATACATAAACTGTATTAATTTTTATAGATATATATTATTTATAAATTTAATTTATGTATCATAATAAGAAAAAAAAATTAAAAAAGATAAAAAAGAAAAAATATTTATCACTTCTAATGAATATATATATATATATATATATATATATATATATATATATATATATATATATATATATATCCCTCTTACAAGTTCTTGACTATTTCTTGTCGGGGGAAAAGCGAATGGATCCAATGAAAGATCATTTAAAAATGGTTTATCACACTGCCATTGGCACGACAGACTCGCTTTTCACTAGTCTGTCTAAAAAAGGACATTGACCTTAATTCAATTGTGCCAAAAATTCAATAATGTGCTTTCCATGAAATGAAATCTAATTATAAATTATATGATTCTTAAGATGAAATTTTTTATATAATAATTAATAATAACAATAACAAGTGAAAAAAAAATTCACTACTTAAATTTGAAAATAATAGATAATAATTTTAAAATATCAATTAGTTGATGGTAAGTTATATTGGTTTGATTAACATTTTTTTTTGTATAATTGTAGCTGACATAAATTTATAAATAGGCATGTTGATGTGATTACATGTTTGATTATTCATTTGGCTTTTCTTAGTAAAAATTTAGATTACGTTTGATACATTATGTAATATAATTAAATATATTTTATATATTTAATTACATTACATTATATTACGATCTATCAAATGTAGAATTAAATTATATATAGTCAAGTTTTGCTTCTAAATTTTAGGATTATTAAAGAAAATTCTGTTTATGGTGAATCTCCAATAATGTAACTAAAAATAATTAAATGTATTGCATTATATATAATTTATTATAAATGAAAATTTTTATTTATATATCAAATATATATATATATATATATATATATATATATATATATATATATATATATATATATATATATATATATATATATTAAGTTCAAATATTCATTCATTTTAACAAGCATTTATCCAAATTTATCATATTCTTAATTGTTTCTTTCTCTTCCAAAAAAAAAAAAAAGATTTATGTATTTGTTATAGAATATAATTAGGAGGGATCAGTAGGATATAACCTACACATCACATGATTAAATGTGCATGTAGTTGATTTCCAATTCACAAAAGATTCTTGATTCTTGATTCTCTTTTAATATATTCATGCACATTTCATTTCATATTGCTCATTGCATAAAATCAAGAATTCTAACTTTAACATTTTCTTACCCTGTAAGAATTTTTAATATAAAAAAAAGTATTTTAAAAATATATATTTAGGTTCAATTTCTTTTTTTGCTCTACCTATCAATTAGAGATGGCAATAGAGAAAAAAATCTCTATTTTTCACAAAAATTTATCCCGAATAGGGTGAAAATTCTTCGATTTTTATCTCTATGAGGGTGAGAGTAGAAATGAAATATATTATTTTCCCATTAGCGAGAACGGGACGAGAATAGAGAATGTATTATCCGCTCTATAAAAATCTTCGTCCTCATTTCCATGAAAACCTAATATTATGTTTACGTAATTATTTTTAATAATAACATATATATATATATATATAATTTTTTTTTCTTATAAAATTTCTCCATTCATTTTTCGCTTTTGTTTAGTTAGCTATTCACGGTGAGCGATTATTAGTTAGTTGATGATGACTAGTCATTGCAATTAATTATAAAGTATTTAACAATTCAATTGTAAAAATTTACAAATTCACAAACATGTACATAATATTTTTTATATTATATGATAACTACTAAATAATAATTTTTAAACTCAAATGAATATAATTTTAATTTTATTTTCAAAAAAAAATTAAAATATAAATTATACATAATAAGAATTACATATTACTCATATATAAATGTACATTTAAATAAATATTAGATCTTATATAAATATAATCTAAATAAATAAAAAATTATAATTAAACATAAATATTGATTTGACATACATAGCAAAAATAATAAAGATATAATTAAAGCAAATCATAACAATATTCAATTGCTACAAATAATTAAATTAGTATTTATTATAATATTGTTTGTGTATAATTATGATTAATACATTTTAATTAAATTAGATTAAAATGTCTTTTCTTATAAAAGTTAGTTGTTGGACTCAAAAATTAGGATTTCTACTATGGTATAATATCAATAATTACAGCATCTCCAATAATTCTTTTTATTTTAAATTAATAAGAAATAGAAAACTCTATTTAAATCTAATAGACTCTCTTTATTTTACTATTCATTCTACTTTATCCCATAAATATTAATAATTTTAATTTTTCAATTTTTTCTTTTTAAGTTTATCAAATAGAAAAATGGTATAAAAAATATTTGTAATAAAGTGCATAAAAATTTTATACTATTTTAATTAAAGTTAAAATAAAAAATGATATTTGACTATCTAAATATAAAAAATCAAACAAATTCTTTTCTTTATTTTTAAAAGATAAATAATCTATTACAACTTTATTTTTTTAGATGATCTTTTATAACAAAAAATTTAATGCATGTAAAGTATTTGCTAAAGATACTTTTTGTGGTTGAATACATAAATTGTGCCTATTAAAAATTTTTTACCAAACATTTAAGTTAAGATGTACCCTTAACCGCTAAATGTTGGATTGATTCCCTAGGAATTGGCTGGATTTTATTAAAAATGAATTGGTTTCTAACTTTTCAAATATACCATGTGAGAAAAGCCGCCAATCTCAAGCTATCAAGAGAGCTGTCTTAGGGCAAAAGAGAGCGCACATTCCTCCACCAACCGCATAAGTTACCAAAATCATTTGGGTTTGAGTTACACCTGAGAATACTATCAAACCACATGACACTTGCATAAGGATAGAAGAATATCATATGTTCAATATAGTAAGGCTCCCTTCTAGACAAATCACACATATCAAAGTTACAACACTTTCTACGAAATAAATTATCTTTTATGGCTAGAAAATTAGTTGTTGCCATCATTAAAAAAAAAATTATTTTCTAGGGGACATTTAGCTTCTAAAAAAAATTTTAGAAGTTAGAATCTTGTCACGATCCAAATTCTAAGCTGTAACTGTCATAAAATTCAGGGAAACATAAAGTTACCTAAATCCGTAGAATACCATTGATCTTATTATCATCTTACATATCTTATTTAACCATCTCTCTCAAGATTATAACTATGTTGTTCATTGCCAATTCCCAATGACTACTTTAATTATTTCATTATACTCAATAAACTTTAGTTTCATGCCATGATTAAAAATAGAACATCATTCTTAATTATCCACGAATACTATCCATACACTCTTAACTAATATCATAAGTATACACATACTTAATACATGTTATCAGTTACTCATACTGTTCTTAGACATAACATTCATTTACACTATATCTTTAGTCACCATGGAGCTCTAAGTTGCATGTCCTCAAAATGACACAAATAACATCTTCATAATATCTTTAGCAAGTTTCAAGAGGGGAAACATGGCTCGGGGTTTACCTTGCTAATGATTCACCATGACCTAGAAAATTATAAACAACTACAAAATGAAACTAGCTCAGTGAGTACAAAATAATATAACGCAACATACAAATAATATAACATGTTATCATTTGGGTTAATTCAAGATGAAAAATGTGATGTTAATTAAAATTGGCCATGTTGAACATTAAAGTACATTTTAGTAGAAACAAGAATGTTTTGGAAGCGGAAAGCTTCCCATACGCAAAGCTAAAGAGTGGCGGCTTAAGCAAGCCTTGCTCACTCACATATATCACATTATGCAAGATTGATCAAGTCTTACGATTAGGCATTCCCTTCTAATAGAGATTGGATACTCTTGCCCTACCTGCAGGCTTATACCAAATGCACATGGTCCGATGTATTACTCCATATCAAAAGGGTTTTTTTGCTTATCATAGGTATTCATAAAGGGCATGTTCGAAATTGGTATCAAGCATTCAATAACAAGTAATTGGCATATTAAACATTAGGTACAAAATGGCATCAATGTAAGAGGCTCTTTATGTTCAATTTATCGTACAAGAAAGATTCAAAGGCTCGCATTCCATGGCAATACATATTCAATGTCCCTTTTAGGCATGTATCAATGGTATCATTTCAATCAATAGTTGCAAAGAACATGGTGCAATTACATTACATTATTAAGTACTCACCTTAACGCCTTTGCTCCTAATGACTATTCATTATTGGCTAGCTCAAAGTCCCTCATGAACTTGAATAATCCCTTTGCCTTTTCCTTGTCGTTCTACATATCACATTTCAATCACATAACAATTAGTAACTAATGACGTTACTAACTGTATCTTTTGCTTGCTCATTGCTTTAACTTATGATAGAAACATCCTAATTGTATCATATACATACTCATTCTTATTCCTAGTCAATTCCAAGCTAAATATCCCATTAAATTTCAAGAATTCAAGTTTAAGTCT
This sequence comes from Reutealis trisperma, assembly GCA_947687605.1. Classification (NCBI taxonomy): domain Eukaryota; kingdom Viridiplantae; phylum Streptophyta; class Magnoliopsida; order Malpighiales; family Euphorbiaceae; genus Reutealis; species Reutealis trisperma. Next base: position 789,052 of record CANTUT010000393.1, read on the forward strand.
CAAAATTTTCAAATTACTCCATAAACCCTAACTTATCCCATCTATGTCAAATTTGGGAAAAACTCTCAATTCCTCATCAAACCTCCAAATTAGTTGTAAGAATATGAAATTGATATAACATATAAGACATATATTCACGCAATCATCACAATATAGTATTATATACTCTTCTTTTAATCATGTTTATGCTTCAAAGCTTCCCAAAACTTGAATCATGCTTCCAAAGCTCATTTTACCCCTTTTGAATCATTTTCCTTCATCTAAGATCATTCAAAAACATATCTTATGCGTGACTATCCTAGGTTGGCTGAATCCCATATATGGTGCAAAAGAAATTCTTCAAACAACTTAGTCACTACAATCAATCTTAGAACATAAAAAGAAAGAATAGGCATAAATTCTCACCTTGATTATGCTTTGCTAAAACTCTTGTTATGAGTAGGATGGAGAGAGTTTCTTCTTTTGGTCTAGAGTTTTAGTGTAAAGAAAACTAAATGAAATTTCTCTACACAATCTTGCCTATATATGTATTGGATTGGATGGTGAGAATTTTTCAAGATATATCTAATGGTTAGGAGTTAATCTTAATAGATGGTTAAGATGGTGTTAAGATGGAGGGCTAAGATTCTCTCTACAATGGTAGGGGTTATCATGAGATGTTGGGTGTTTCAATTGAACCTTGACTCATGTAAAGGAAGAGCAAGAGTTCCACTTGGTTTAGAACTTGACTTGGTAAATTTTGGTGACTAATAAGTTAAATATCAAAGGCTTATTCTCTACACATCTTTTGTCTATTGTCTTGGCCTACCCTTTTCTTGTTCACAAACTTGGATGTTGTATCATTCTTAAGCAAGACTCATTGTTGGGTTTGGACCTTCCCATGTTGGGTTTGGGATCCCATTATATCAAGACCCATTAACAAGCCATAAACCCATTTATAAGCTTGGAAGTTCCTTTTAAATTCGTTTCCTTACCTTTCATTGTAACTCCCCAATTTACCTTTCCTATCTTCTTCGCTTACAACCTTAACTATCATATGGACTCTATCTAATTCATTTGAACATAGTTAATTATCATAAAACCATGTACCAAGCAAACATCACACATTATATCATAAGGTTACTACTTGATTTCCTATCATTCCCATATCACACTCTCATTCAAAGATCTAATCTTTTAGTGTCATTTGCACTCAGAGAAAGCTATAAAACACTTAAGTATTACATTTAAAAAGAACTAGTGGCAGTAGAAGCTGCTAAAAGTATATTAAAGTGTCAGCGACATGGGCAGTATTCTGATTTTTTTTAGGCCTTTGGACCTTATGTTACATAGACTTTTGTTCTGTGTTTTATTTGGACTTTCAGCTCATTGTATCAAACTCTAAAATGGGTAGTTTATGTTTGGGATGTATGTCTTGTGAAAATATGTCTGTATCCTTTCTTGTGGATGCTTTGTCTAATTGTATTCACTTGGGTTTCACATCCTCTGCATGAATAAAATGATAGATCATATTTGGCTATATATATATATATATATATATGTATGGGTATTTGCCTTTTAGATTAGAGAAGTAGTATCCACATTCTTTTTTAGGACAAAACAACATGATTTCACCGAGAACTATATTTTTTTTTCATAGAGCCACACCAAATAATCTTCATCGGCTGATCTTGATACTAGGAGAGAAGCTGAAGCTATTCTAGTGAAATTGAATCATGATACTCACTTATATATGTAATTAATTTCATTTCCTCTTTGGGAGTTGGAATAAAAAAAGAAAAAAGAAAGGAAAATTGAGTGGTATAGAGTTATCCATGTTTGGGAGTTTAATTAATTTAGATATTAAGAGGTTTTTTTTTTTTTTTTAAGCATCATAGAGGAGAAATCAATTATAAGTCTATTATTCAAGAGAATATACACTTATTATTAAATTATGTAACGGTATTTAAAGATATTAAGAGATTAATTATTTTTTTAAAGATAATAAAAAAATCAATTTTTTTTATCTTTTTTTTAAAGTAAAATAAGTTTCAAGTTTGCGATTTTAAAAGACAATAAATTTGAAAATTATTTAATTAATTAAAATTATTATAATTAAAATATATTAATATATTTCTTTTTATCATTGAAACTCGGAAATCAAACTCAATAATTAAGTTGCATCCAAGAAATATTTTATAATAATCTGTTGAAAGTGAGGTTAAATAAAAATACCAAATAAACCTATAATTATCCAATATGTGCCCAAAAAAAAAAAAAAAGTCAAATCAAGTATCTTAAGCAAAATCTTCTCCTTTGTGTAAATTTCTTATGGTCTGGACCACGACCTGTCGTGCGAGAAATGTTACTCGGGCAAATAAAATCTTTGAAAATGAAATTCTTAATTAAAAAAATATTCTTTTCCCTTTGTCCCAACTCCCAACCCCTTCCTTTATTGTTGATTACTAAAATAACATTACAACCTCTTTATTAATGCCAGGGAGACAAATAGCAATGTCTTTTTTTTAAAATGATATTGAGTATATTTGATATTATTATTTAAATTACTCTTGTGAAAAATATTATACTGAAAATATTGATAAAATTTATAAAAATTTTAAAATAGTTAAATAATATTTTTAATTTCAAAATAGACTTAACTAATTTATGATTTAAACTTACGAAAATATAAAGATTCGGTTCATCTAATCTATAAATTTATTTATAAATTATGATTCATTGTTCGACTTATGAATAAGTTCAATAGAAAATAAAATAATTATTCCATAAAGAAAAATACAAACTCCCAATTAGTCACAATAAATTTCAGAACCAATCCAACCAATTTCATTCAACCATTCATAAACATTATATATATATATATATATATATATATATATATATATATATATATATTATTAAGCTATAATAAAGGATCGAGATATTTTCTTTACTCCTATATATATATATATATATATATATATATATATATATATATATATATATATATATTTATAAGCCAAAGAATAAAATATCTTCATTTATTTTACAACATTACCCTCTAATCCTCCCAGTATAACTTTGTCAACAGCGTTGAAACTAGCTTGTTGCCAGCCTGTATGATTGAGAATTGATTTGTCATTTTCTCAATAAATAAATATAATAAAAATCACATGTAAAATATGTTAATATTTACAAGAAAAAAGTGAAACAAAAAATATCTGTCATTTTGAAAAAGAAAGAAAAGGTAGCATATGTTATAATAATTGCCGATGTTATGTGGTCATATAAATGTGCTAAGCTGAGACTGAAAAAATAAAATAAAATGGTTTATAAGGGTAAAGTTGTAACAGCAATACAAGTTATCACTTTCATATGTAAAATATGCAATTATGACGACAACATCAAGTAAATTATTAGCTACCCCAATTACAAGGTCTTACCGTTAATGATACCTTCGTAAAATTGATTAATGTTGAGATTCTAGGAGGGTCTCTTTTTTTTTTAATTTTAAAACTCTTATCCATTAAGGGAATATGAGTATTATTGGATAATTTATGTGTAATTATTATTTTGCATTGTATATATATATATTTAGACATTATCTATGTTGAAAGTTAGATATTTGGTCACGTATTACGAATTAATCTGAATCTATTTTAATTATAAAATAAAAAAGATAAAAAAAAATTTTTGTAAATTAGAATTAAATGAACATATCCGAAGTAAATAAGGTTGCGACAATATAATGCATATCCTAGTGATTTGCATTAGACTTAATATTGAATAATCAATAATATTTTTGGTTTTATCAATAAGTACGTGATTCTATTTGATTTCCATTTAATCTGTGATATATAATAGTCTGTTAGTTAAATATTAGTAAATATTAATAAATTATGTATAATTAAGAAAAAAAAATTCCTAGATTTTTGTTGAGAAAAATGAAAAATCATTTACATCCCCCACGTCATGCTTCTATTTATAGTTTAGAATTTCCCTGAGAGGGAAACATGCTATTTTAACTAATTGCAAGAGTGTCGGCCAGAGTTTATGAATATGTGACTTCAAATTGAATGCCAAATGCGTCTATTATGACAATCACATAACATTAACTATTTTGGATTAAAACTGTTAAGAAATGTCCTTTCCAGCCGCAAACGGCCGGTTATACAAATCCAACATAGACAATTTTCTCTATCTTTTTCCTCTTCTTATCCAAAATGATATATATATATACATAGCAATAGTTGGCTATTGGTCAATTAATTCATTTTTGGATTTTGATTGTGACCCATTATTGTTCCGTCCAAGGGGCATACATATGGGAATGGGACATTAATTTCTCCAACAAGATCTTGGTACGTATTTGGTATAGTATAGTATAGAAAAGTGTATATATATACATGTATGTTTCTTTGTCGTTTAATTAATTCGTGATCTTCTCCAACAAGATGCTTATGGTTATTATTATGTTTATCTATTTTGTCTCTTACTATATTGCAATAACTATTTAAAATTGCAACCCCTCAATTGGCAATTTGGCATTAATTTGATCAACCCATGTGGTCATTAATTAAGTAATAATTATCTAAGCACTACTACAACATGCTACTTATTTATTTTATTCCAGATCAATACTAGATTCAGCCCAACCCTAGTGGCCGATTAGAACTTTCCTAAACCATATGCGTCAATTTAATAACTAAAAGTGTTTTAAAAAATTAGACCGTAATCAAACTAATTAGATTATTGGTATGTGATTTAACTGGTATGATCGATTAAATTAATTGTCCGATCAATTAAATAAAATTTATTTATATATTTTTTTTTAGTTTTTAGTCTTATTACTATTAATAAATTGGTTTGAGAGGTTAAAAACCAGCAAAAATTGATAAATCAGTTAAAAAATAATTCAATAGAAAATCTAATTTTTTAAATAAATTGAATCAGACGGGTCAGCGATTCTTAATTCAACATGTTGAATTAATAAAATCGATTCAGTTTTTAAAATTCCAATTAAAAGATTCATGTGAAAACTTGAAATAAAAATCTAATTAAATTGGATGTTGAGGATTTTTTTTCCTTTTAGTTTTTTTTTTTTAATTAATTGGACCCTAAATGAAGTTACACTTTGCTAATTTATAATTTTAAAAATAATAATACTGAAATAAAGTTAATTTATCAATTGGATATTGATTAGTGATAATCATACATAATTACTGACTTGTGATAATTTAGTGTTGAAATTTATTTATCGAAACTGTTCATTTGAATTAGAGGTCTCAAGAATTATAAATTTATGAGAGTTGGAGTTTCATAGTTCATATAATTAATTTGTTTATTTTCTTCGTAGCTGAAGATTTTATTTCCTTGTAAAATTCTATAAATGTAATGAAATTTCATACTTTATTCATAAAATAATTCAAATAAAAAAATATCTTTTTTTTTTTGCTAAATAATAAAAAAATATCTTTGCTGCATTTATACTTCAAGATATTCTTTTCATTTACTTTATCAATGTTTTTTTTTTTTTTTTCTGAAAAAAATATAAAAATAATTGGTATGGGTGGCCCAACAATAAGTATAGTAAGATAAAGGTCGCAATTGCTGAGCTGGTTTGATCCAAACCCGAAAGCAATAAAAATATCCGACAAATGAAATTAGGGGATAAATATAATGCTCCGTAGCTAATAAAATGAATGGCCGAAAGAGAGCCAATTTATTATTATCAACTATGGTCAAAGTTTTTATTTTATTTAAAAAAAATTAATAATGCAAGAATTTTTACATTATACTTGATATAAAGTTGAACTAGTTCCTTTATATAGGTATTATGAATTTGAATTTAAGTTTTAATTAAATGTAAAATCATAAAAAATATATACATAATATAAAATTGTAAATAACTAATTATTTAAATAAATTCTCAGATGAATGTGAGCTTTTCATATAAAAAATTATAACAAATATTATAAATATTTATAAAAAATTTTAAAATTTCAAAACCAAATCCACCAAATTAGCCTATAAACCTTATGTGGATGAGCTAATAGAGAGTGGGGTTGGGGCTAAGGTTTTGACCTCCAGTATCAGTATTGTAGTATATGTGGGGGAATATAAAGTTAGCGTGCTTTTCAAAATTATCATAATTTTGTGATGTGTATATATTTATTTTTTGCAATTTATAGACCCGAAACCATAAAACATTATAGTCACAGGTCAAAATATATTGTTTCATTTAAATAAAAAAAAATAACGCTAATCCTCTTATCTGGTGAATGCGTGTGAAGGCTCTATCTTCTTCTTATTCTTCTAGTGGACATGTAATATATTCTTTTTTGAAATAGTGAAACTCAATTTTTTTTTCTTCTTCTTCTTCTTTGAAATTACTTTGATTTTTTTGTTCTTTTTTTTCTTAAAGCTATTTCTGTCTTCTCGTTCTTCATATTTTTTTCATCATCCTCATTTTTTTTTATGAGTTTTTATATTGTTTGTGTAAAATTTTTGATTTTGTTAATTAAAAGTTTGATTGCTTGGTATTTTCATTGATGAGGGACAAAAAATGATCATATATAGGATTCCTATTTTTCTATATATTAAAAGGAAATGTATTTAAAAATCCATGATTATAAAATATTCATATTACTAACCCAGCTCACAATTTGTTATCCAAATCTAAAAGGGATACGTACATAAATAATTCAGATCCAATCTAACTCAAGAATCTTCGTTTAATTATATATAGAAATATTATATATAAATACCTTAAATGTAAGCTATTAAGAGGTAAATGATTTTTAGATCGTCTTTACCTTAATATTACACATAAACCACAATTCAAGTTTGTTCTTTTCTATTTGATCGAATTTATATTGATCATTCATTATTTAATGTTAACCTTTAAATTATCAAGTTTGTTAGATTTAAAATTTAAGTTCATCACATATAACTACTAAATTCATTATATATAAAGTTTATATTCATCATATATCATATGCAAATTCATTATCTTTTACTACCAAATTCATTATTTAATTATTCTATAATTTAATTTTATTCATTCCTTATATTTAAAATTTTCATTATTTAATATTTTCACATATAATTATGGGGTTCATTAGATTTAAAATTTAAGTTCATCACATATAACTATCAGGTTCATTAAATATAAAATTTAGGTTCAGCATATATCACATACAGATTCATTATTTTTTACTATGAGATTCATAATTTAATTATTCTATAAGTTAATTTTATTCGTTTCTCATATTTAAAATTTTTATTTTTCAATATTTCATATATAATTATGAGATTTATGAGATTTAAAATTTAAATTCATCACATATAATTATCATATTTATTAGATATAATATTTAAGTTCATTTTATATCATATATCGATTCATTATATTTTACTGCCATATTCATAATTATATATCAATACTAAATTATCTATTTTTTTTATTAATCAATAGCTAGTTTTATCACATCGATCAAGGAGAATTCAAAGCAAATGGATTAATTAAAAAATAATTTCCAATAATATCATATTGAATTGTTCAATAAGTAAGAGATAAATACAAAAGAAAAGCAGAAAATCTAGGTAAAGGAAGAATTGTATAACATTTGCAAGACCTAATACTAAAAGAAGAAGAAAAAGAAGAAGAGCAGAAGCAGAAGAAGCAACACGTTTTTAAAATTTTATGTTTTAATTAAAAAATTAAAAAAAAGTACCAAATTTTTTATTTTAATGAAATGATATATTTTGTATCCAAGTCTAAAGTGCAAAATGAACATGGATTCATGATAATAGAACTCTTCATTTTTTGTCATGTATATATTTATACATTTAAAAAAAAAAAAAGCCTTTAAGCCTATTATTATATACTTACCCATACGTATTCCACTTTTTTCCTTAAAAAAAAAATTATATTCTACTTTGATCTGCATTTTATTTATTGTGTCAAAATCTCGTGATTAAATAAAAAATAAGGGTGACAAAGACATATAGAAAAACTTTGATTGTGTATCCATTATCTAAATGATTTTTTTTTGTCAAAGATTACCTAAAAGATTATGATGTTGTCTGAAAATAGATTAATTAAGTATATATCTAACCTAATTCATGGCCATTTACTCAGCTTTAGCTATTCCATTCTATAGTGGAGCAGCAATATTTAGTTATTTGCCAAGACTCATATCCTTGCTGATGGTTGGAAGTACTGAGGCCTAATTAACTAAGCTCCCACTAGCAAGGTGATCAAATCAATCAATTCTTTAATTGCATGTGAAAATAATTGTTTCATTTTTGTTTGTGGTAATGTTCTAATTAAGGAAAAAGATTGTGAATTGGGTTGGGTAAAAATAAGATTTTGAAAATCATAACTTGTTTTTAAAATGTTTCTCGATAAATATAAAAGAAATAAATAATAATAATTTTTTAAAAATATTTTCTAATATCTATTTTTTTAAAATTTTAAAAAAGAAATCTGCAATGATATTAAACATTATAATAAAATTCTTTTTCGTTATTTTCGTCATTTTATTGTAAGATCTAAACAATAAAAAACTAAGAAAATACAAGTTAAACAGAGAAAGTAAAGAATAGTAGTCTCTCCGATACTGGAGAGTAGTCTCATATGAAAACTTAACAAAATAATAAAGAATTATGTGAAAAAGTGAAGTTCCAATCCGATGAAAGTTATATATATATATATATATATATATATATATATATATATATATATATATATATATATATATGGGTTTTATAACTAATCTTGTTGAATGTAGTTTTTTTTTTTAAGCTAAAAATGTTGAATATGGTTCACTGTACTTCTTTTTATTTGAAAAAAATATATATATTGAAAACTTCTTTTAATCGGGCACAAAACGGGCATACTCATACAGTCGGAGTACTACAGAAATTGTTACTAACATTTTACATACTTTCACGAGTCAGTGATATGGTACTACAAGCTACTCTAGCAAGAGTCAAGTAAATATCTTATCCTTAATTGATTTCATTAATGTACAAGCCAAAAATTTTCCCACAAAACATATGCCCTTTGCCTTTAGTTATTGTCTGCCTAGTGGCCACATCCGTCGATAAAAGAGTAAAGCGAGTTGGGTAGACTGATTGTTATTGGGTTCAGAATGGCCCAGTAATTGCTTGGTCCACTAGTCCACACTCCATGCATGTTTGGCCCATTGCTGGACTCCATGAACCCATGCCTTGCAACCAAAATCCACTTCATCATCAATTGAAAATCACCAATTTTGGTAATGTGGGGACATCACATCACTAGTGGCAACATTCTTTTTCTTTTTCTTTTTTGATACAAAGTCCTTTAATTATTGTGGCATGATAATGGAAGACATCCATCAAAAGTAAAATAAGAGTTGCTTTTGCATACTAAAATAAATAAGATAAAATAAAAGAATTAGCTTTTCAGAAAGAATCATAAACTAGTTAGATTTGTGCTTTAACTTAATTGTGAATAAGCTTCGGTGTTAAGGTTGATTCAATGGTACCAATGAATCTTTAATTAAAGTGGTATTAAAGAGTTATTTTTAAAGCTAAAATTTCTTATATTTAAATCTCAATCCGAATTAAATTTAGAAAAAAATAAAGTTGATTCAATGATGTAAAAATTATTAATGCTATTAAAATTATCTCATATCGCTAATTTAGTGACTTTTATAGTGTATATAATGTAACTTACACACTCTCTTTCTTTAAACTAATTTTTAAAAATAAGTTATATCTAAACTCATTTAATAAATGCTATCTGAAAATTACTTTTGACTATGTGAAATTTCTTATCATATTTTCGTTTTGTACATAAGTTTTCCAATTAAAATTGCATTATGTAATCCTTTATCAATAGGTTTAGAGAAATTTCCCCTTTTCACTAGATAGAATTTTCTATTTTACATGCTAACATATAACCGATAAGGTCCTGCAACCTTCAATCATGAAATAACAAATTTGAATGTCTTAGGTAGGTAGTGAGCTTGTACATGTTTTTGTTGGGAGTTAAAACAGTAACTGATGCTAACAATTGAGTATTTACGAGGAAGTTTCCTTTCTGATATATTGCCATGTGAATCAGAATTGCTTGATCCTCTAGCCTTCGCTTTTCCTAGTCACCAATCCTTATTTGTCTCATCTTCTTAAAGCAATACTTCACCTTTATTATAATCTCCCATTTGTCCCAAATTTCCATTATTTTCACTCGAGAGAAACAGAGAGCCAATCGGCAAAGAGAGAAAACGATGTCGGATTGGGGACCAGTGTTTGTTGCAGTGGTGCTGTTTATACTTTTAACACCGGGTTTGCTGATTCAGATACCGGGTCGTCACCGATTCATTGAGTTTGGGAATTTTCAGACAAGTGGAGTTTCCATATTGGTTCACTCTATTCTCTACTTTGCTTTAATTTGCATTTTCTTGTTAGCTGTTGGAGTCCACATGTATATTGGTTGAATTTGTATTCCTATGTTTACCGGAACTCAATTTTCTTGTGTGGCAAATCTGAGGATTTGAGAATTAAATGTAGGAAAATTAATAATTGTTTGATTTTAACCATCAATGGCTTAATTTATTTCATTTCAATTGATTGTTATGTTGCTTGTGATTATTGCTTAATTGAAATCATAATATATTATCAATTTAATCAAATGATAATATGGATTTGAAGATTTGCTTTTGGCATTAAAATGTCAATCTCTCATTAGTTTGAAAATATTGAATAAAATGAATTTTTATATTTAATTTGATTTTCATGTTATACAGAAACCATTTTGTTCTTTCAAAAATGAATTTCTTTTAGCTCTTTAACCTGCAAAAGGCAGAGAGAAGTATAACAGCAGGGAGCTGAGAAATAGCATTTTTGACAATATGCAGGTAGCACAGATACTGCAAACACGGAAACGGAAACGGAAAATAAGAAAATGATATTCTTAAAAAATTTAGGAAACGAAATATAGAGAAATATATATATATATATATATATATATATATATATATATATACACACAAAAAAATACTAAAAATAATAATTTATAAATAATAATAATAATAATAATAAGTATTATTATTAAGGAAAAATTAAGTTAAGAGTGAATATTTTTATTTAGGAGTTGATCTAGATAAGTTGATTTTTTTTTTTCTGTTAAACTTGAAAAACGGTTTCCGTTTATAAAAATGAGTTTCTAATTTTTTTAAATTACAAAAACGTCACTGAAACATTTCAATCAAGTTTTCATGAGTTTTTAGACATAAAATATTTTTGAAATATGAAAACATGATTTTCCGAGAGTTTCCGTGCAACATAATGAAACTCATCACATTTTGAAAAAGTAGGTCTCTATGAAGAAAGTTAACCATCAATTATCAATAAATTGTTCCACTATCACTGATTAACTTGCTAGAGATGGTTTGCCAAACTTCCTTTTACGGTGGACAGCGAAAAAAAAAAAAGAATGAAAAAAGGGTGAAATTAAAAAAAAAAAAAATCGTTAGTTTGATTATAACGATTTATATATCAATAAGTTATGGTTAAAATTTAAAATTGCAATAATCTTAACAAGTACAGAGATAAAAGAAATTTACTTCTTAAAAAAACACTAATTTGCCTTATTCAAATGAAAAAAATTTATGTACGTAGTTAGCTTAGTGTATCATAGATTTTAGAGGTTTATAATTATCATGTTATAATTTCGGTAAATTATTTGTCTATATCAAAAGCCCATTTGTTTTTATTCATCCCCTCGTTAGTACCTAAACACTTTTGGATTCATCCTTGTTAGCTCCCTCAGGAATTCAAACACTTTTAGTTATAGGCTTTAATCTTTTAGAATCCAAACCTTCCTAATAATGCATGGCATCTTAAGTTCAATAGGGCATCTTTGCAATGCATGATGATGACAATGGCAATTAGAAGTGAGTATAACCGAACCGAAATGGAAAAACCGAAAAATCGAACTGATCAATTTGATTTGATTTTTTATAATATCGGTTCGGTTTCAGTTTTTATTTTAAGAAATTGAATTAAATTTCAGTTCGGTTTGGTAATAGCAAAAAAATTTTTGATTATAACCAAACTGGCTATATATATATATATATATATATATATATATATATATATATATATATATATATATATATATATATATATATATATATATATATATATATATATATATATATATATATATATATATATATATATTATAATTAGTTTAAATGCTCTATTATAATTATAGAAAATTGAGTTTTTTATTGAAAAAATAAATTACTATTAATTATTTTTTGGACATATATATATATATATATATATATATATATATATATATATATATATATATATATATATATATATATATATAGGGAAATAAATAGGTTTAAATGCCTTATTATAATCACTATTATAAATTGAGCTTTTTTTTGAATAAAATGAAATAGTATCAATTATTTTTCACTTGTATTTTTTTGACTTATTATCATTATCGTTATCATAGGAAATTGAATTTTTTGAATAAAATAAATTAATATTAATTTTTTTATTCTTAGTTTAAGAATATATATGTATATATTATTTCATTATCATATTTATGAAAAAAAAAACCCAAAAAAAGCCCAGCAACCAAAATCGGCAAACCGAACCGAACTGAACTGAACTTTTCAGTTCGGTTCGATTCAGTTTTCACTAAGAATTTGGTTCAGTTCAATTTTAGGAAAAATTAATTTTAGTTATTTTGATTCGGTTCGATTTTAAACTAAACTGACCATTTGCACGACCCTGATGGTAATATAGACACTTTCCTAGTTTTTTGAGATCCAATATCTTTTTCTTAAAGAAATTTTTACTTTGAAATTCACATTGTATTATTGTGACCATGATAATGGCAATGTAGACACTTTGTTATTTTTTTTGGGGTCTAATGTCTTTTTCTTAAAGAAAGAGTTCAGTTTTTTGACTTTGAAATTCACATTGTATTTTAAACCAAATTTATCAAAAGTACATTTTTGTGAAGCAAGAATGTTTCCAAGAGTTTAGCTATCAATAGATAACTTTCTCAAAAGTTCTTTTGAGTCATTTAGCTCACTCTTGTTTTGATTATCCTCACAATATAACTTTTCAAAGGAGTCTTTCAAATCTTTTAATTAAGACATGAATTTTTCATTTTTTTTAAAATGCTCATTTAGGTTTAATTTAGGTCCTTGCAAAAGTTTTTTATACTCATTTTTCGAATGATAAATTATTTTCAAAACAAGTTGTTTCTTTGTATTTTTCATAAAATTTTTCATTAAGTCATCAAATGCATCTTGCAATTCATCAAATGTGTAAGGTTTAAAATTTACTTCAATTTCTTCTTGCTCATCCTCTTGTGCCATTACATAAGTTAATTAGTTTACTCATCTTATGCATCCTCTAATGATTTCTCATCACTTGAAATATCACATTCACTCCAAGCTGCATAAGTCTTATTTTTTATTATTATTTTATGAATATCTTCTTTCCCTCTTGTCTTTCTTTTTCTTGTGTTTAAAATTGGAACATTATTCTCTAATGTGGCCTGATTTCTTGCATACATAGAAAATCACCTTATGTTTTTTCTCCTCCACTTGCTTTCCCTTATCTTTGTTAAAGCTCTTTTTCTTGTGTTTGTCTTTGAAGATGAACTTGTTGAACTTGCAAAACTTTCTAGCAAGAAGTAGCATCCCTTGCTCATCATCTTCACTTGAGAATTTTTTTTTTCCTCAATTGAAATCTTTGGAGCAATAGACTTCTCTTTCTTTGAAGTACTTTCTTTATCCTTCTCTCTTGTCTCTTACCACTTGTTTTTCTTCATTTCATAGGTAATAAGATTTCCAACCAACTCTTTAAGTATCAATGATTTCAAATTCTTGAATTCTTTAATTTTATCCATCTTTGAATCATACTTCTCTAGTAAAAATTTCAAAAGCTCAGTGATTAGCTCTTTTTTCAACGCCTTTAAGGTCATTCACTATAATAGTGAACCTCTTGTATATTGCCCGCCATCATTTCATCCTTTTTCATGGTGAAATTCTCAAAACTTGTGGTGAGTATGTTCAGTTTGGTATCCTTCACTTGGCTAGTGCCTTCATGAGTCATCTCTAACATATTCCATATTTCATTTGCCTTTTCATAAGCTAAAAACTCTATTGAATTTAGTTTCATCAAGTGAGAAAATAGCAAATCCATAGCCTTGTCATTCAATGCTAACTTCTTCTTGTTGTCAGCAGTATAAGTGGATGGATCCTTAGGTTTGTTTGTGCTTTCTTCCATAGGAATCAAAGGAATTTTCTCTATCACTCCTAAAGATCATATCCTTGAGACCTCATATAGAATCTCATCCTAACCTTCCATTAATTGTAATTTGTACCACAAAAAAATGGAGATCTTGTGCTATAATGTCCTTCTTGGAGGGGAGTTCTTGGTGAACTTGCCATAATGGAACTCTAAAAATTGTTAAATTTTATGCAAATATGAGCATAAGTGTTGATACCAATTATTGAGCCCTATATGGCAATAATCATTGGGAGGGAGGGGTGCGTGAATAGGTGTTTTAAATTCTAATGCAATTTATCAATCTATATGTAATGAACAAAGCAAATGCAACACAATAATAATAAAAAGAGATAGAGAGTAAGAATATTTTGGCTAGTTTTATAGTGGATCAAAGCAAAATCTTATCCTACGTCCACTTCTCCTAAATCCTTTATTTAGGGTTCCAATATTCAAGGTTTGCACCCAATAGCTCTTATACTTTTAGTTGATATGGGATTTCGCCCCTTTGCACCATATTTTCGAGATTGCACCTAAACACTCAATCAATTACAAAACATTTGAGATTTAATATCTCTTAAGACTAGTACAAAGATATTACGATTGAAAGAGTTAGAGTTAATAGCTTTACAAGAATGACCAAAAGGATTTTAGTATGAATACGAGGTGTTCTAAAATAAACGAAGGATAATTTGAAGTTTTGGAGCTCAAATTTCACTTAAATCCCTTGATATCACCCTTTTTTCACTTAAGAACTTCACCTGTATATCGGTTTTCAAGTTAGGTTTAAAAATATTGCTACTATGAAGTGAAAATGACATATAACCACTCCTTCATCATATATATCCACTCCTACATCGTCTTTAATAGCTAAAAATCTCTATAAATTTTGCTTGAAAATAACAGGTAACGTTTGTTATTTTTTTAGTATCATTCATTAATTTGCTTTGGTAACATTAATCACTTCTGTGAACGAACATGAGTTTCTACTCTATATTAGAAGTCCTAATTTCATCGCGATAGTAACATTCATTACTAATTGGTTGCCTTGATGAGTAATGCTTGGGATTTTCTTAAATGTTGGTGATTTTCTTTTGCAGCATGCATTCAAATTTAGTAACGAGCATGATTTTACTTTCTATTCCAAATTCTTAAAATTTAATCAAAATTAAAGCTCATTATGCTTTAATAATAAGCGTTACCACTTACATATCAGTAAAAATCACAACAATTATTAAGTGTTTTAAATGATTTAATAAATCAGCAAAATATATTTTGGAGACAATAATAACGGGACTATTTTTTAATTGATTTTAAATTTCACACTACTATGTGTTCATGACATAAATTTGTCGATTAAGTCTATCTACATTACAGAATTTCTACATAAAATTACTTGAACCCGTATGATTAAATTAGTTATGAATTTTTATATTCTTACGATCAAAAACTTTCCCTGGCTAGAAATCAAAATCGATTAGAAGAATGATAAAAAAAAAAAAAAATTGAATTGGGCTTGATTTCTTGATTTAATCTGCTTCAATACAATATGTATAGTAAATTAACAACTAGTGACATAAAAGCTACAAGCATAAAAACCATATATATGTACAAATTAAACTTACAGGCATTCTATATCTGTTAGTTTATTTCTCATTTAAAAAAAAAAAAAAAAAACAAACAAACAGCTTAACTAATCTAGCTAAGCTACTATAGCTAGATGTGAGTGATCAATGCTTTAATTAGCATAATTTAGACATAGAGATGGACATGAAGAATAACAAAAAACAAAATAAGAAGCAAACCATAGATAACGGTGTGAACAAATATGGAGGCAATACTAGTCTTCATGTTCATGAAATCAAGTGGTCTTTCCTTCCCTGGGATTTGAAGCAACCATCCTGGTGATAAAAATGCAAAAAGCGCGGCGGCGATGAGCGGAGCAGCCCAATCGTTCATAATTCTTAAAATCTTTCAATTTTAATTTTGGCTCTTGAAACAAACCTCAAATTCTTAAAAAACAAGCAAAAGAAGAATCAAGAAAGAAAGAAAGAAAAGAAACTCCTCTATTATGGAGGGAATAGGATTCTAATTATTAATAAAGTTGAAGCATATGAAATATGTGTAGAGTTGCTTTTTGGATTGTTGGATAAGGCAGGCAGAGGCAGAGCATCTCTTTCTTTCTATAGGTGCCAATTGCCAAGGCCATGGGCTATGAAGTTATGAGCAGTTGATGCATTATTGTAACTTTATAATCAATTTCAGGGTCATATATATATATATATATATATATATATATATATATATATATATATATATATATATATATAATAAAGCATAGGATTACTTTGTGGCAGGCATCATCACCATCCGTTATTATTATTAATACCATTTATTTTTTCAATTTCCTATGATATTGCTTATGTACTTTTCCAAGTGAGGCCCACTGCATGGGCTAGTTAACAAAAGGATCCATACTATGTGGAGAGTGTCACTAATGAGTTTGTAGAGTTGAAAAAAAAATAAATAAATAAATAAACCTAAAGAGTTTCTAAACAGTCGGTATAAATAAAAGTAGAAATAGTGATCTAAATAAAAGTATTTTATCAATAGTAAATAATGGATCATAATTTTTATTTCAAAAAAAAGTTACGAAATCCATTTTATATGAAAAAATGTTGTTTAAGTCTAGATGAGCCCTTTCAATTCCAAAATTAGTCATTAAAATTATTTATGGACCACTTTTAATTTTAGATTCTGTTTTGTAATGAATTATGTCCTTGTATTATTTTAAAGTTTTAAAGACATATATAAATTTCCATTTTTGCCTAAAGAAATATGATAGCATTAATAAGGCATTTTGCCCAACATTAGTATAAAAATTTTAAGTACATCAGTTTTAACTCAATAATAAAAAACCGTAAAATTACTCATGAAAAGATTTATTAGCCTTGGACCTAAAGTCCAAACAAAAAGCAAGTGAGAGGGTTGAACAATAAGTCCATTGCTCCTAACAGCCCTAATGTTGGAAAACCATCCAGAAATCATTGTTGGCATCATCGAGTACCGCACCAACATTTACGATCGGTGGTTCACATCCAAAAGCGAAGGGTCCAGGCCGATCGAAGAGAGATTGTACTAAAAACTTTGAGATACCACCTTCCACTGTATCAAAAGCATTCAAAGCAGTGGCTTGATGATGAATTTTCCCTCTCCTACCATATGAGGACCAAAGCCAAAGGAGAGGTATTAAACTACCATGAGACTTGAATCTTAGTAACACCCAAAGCAAAACAAACAAACATATCCATTATGAAAAATCAAGACCAAATTTACACGTATCCTTCTCCTTCCACCAACAAGAGATTGAAATCCAAAAAGAAACAAGCTTTGGGAAGTACATGAGATGAACATCACCGTAGAAGGAAGCGGTATAGCCAGTACAAATACTAGAAACACATATTTTCAAAAAATCGATATAAAGAGAAAATACTTCAATCCACAAAAAATTATAAATAATGTCATTTAGATTAACAATCAAAAGTAAACATGCAATGAAAAGAAAATGAGGGAGGGAACTTTATTATTACAATCGATTTACTTTAAATTACTGAGTTAATTCTCTTTTAACGCTTCCACGCTAAGCCATACTATATTATTTGAAGAAAAAATGAATTTAATTTAGTTGATAATAGAATTTTATTTTACAGTTTGATATTTAGATTAATAAGTATATAAAATTTGACTTTTTTTTTAATATATATTTTAACTTTTAAATATACAAACTGCACATAAGTAGGCCTTTAAATTTATAAAAAAAAATAATTAATTTTAATTGATACAGAAATTCATCTGAGAAAACTTCTTACAATGATTTTCCCGTCTTCATCAAGTGAAGTGATGAATAGGCTAATATTTTAATTAACATTATTCTTGTATTATTTTTTTTATTAAATGAAAAAATACCTTTTTTTTTATTTTATTTTAATGGGCAAGACTTATTTTTATAGTAAGATAATAATAGGAACGCAATTGATCGCCTGGTCCCACACCTCCTTAAAATGGGGTAGGTGGCCGATTATGATGGCTTTAAGTGGATTTAGATTATTGGCCTTTTGCACTATTTTAGATCCAGTCTTGATATGGCTCGCTATTAAAGTATTAGTTAGAGGTTTTCAAATTGACTGCCTTTAATTGTATTTATCCCATAGGCCCCATATTGCCAGCTATTCGATGCCTTCACTTTAGTACTAGAAACTTCAGCCATTATTAATCTTTTAAGATAATCTTAAATGATGTATACATATCTGATAAAATAAAAATAATTATATAATTTTTTTTAAATAATTTATAATTAAAATAATAATAATAATAATAATTTATTTATTTATTATAAATTTATAATTTATTTATATCTAACATTGTACTATATTTTATTTAAGAGTAACTTTATTTTTATAAGACTGAGTGTAATGTATTCCAACTATCAAGCAGCAATAATTTATAGAATTTTATTTTTAATAATTTTTTTGCCAAATATTTTTAATAATTAAATTGAATGAGTTTATTTTTATTAATTGTATAGATGTCAAATATTTGGAAAAAAAAAAAAAAAAGAATAGATGTCAAATTAGATTGGTAGCTAGCCAATAAAATCGCACGAACCGCATTGATTTTGCAGAGAACAGGATCAGATTCTATCAGGGAGGGGGGCGCTCTTTTATATATATATATATATATATATATATATATAGTGTATTGTACTATATTGTATTATATTATATTAAGTACAAGGATCAAGTATATTTATGAATATATTTTTATTAATTTTTGACTAATTATTTTATAAATAAAAATTAATTTGATAATTTAATAATTTATTTATTTATATAAATAATATGCTATTTTTTAAAATAAATAATCATTATTCAATTAGAAAAATAAATATATAATTGATATGTTATTTTTTAGAATTAGTAATTGTTAGTTGATTAAGAAAATAAATAATTATATTAGTAAATATGTTTATTCCCCTCTCCCTTCCATATATTTATATATAGTATAGATAATAGAATAAATGATTTTAACTTAAATATATTCAGAAAAAATTGGATTAAAATAATATTATATTTAGTAAAATTTTGAATTTAACAATATTTATTTTTTAAAAATAAGAATTTACAACATTTCTGAAAATATTTTAATATTCATTCCTATAGAATATTATCTACAATTATTTTCAAAAATATAGTAACTTCAATAGTTATATTGATTATTATTTGTTATTGTTTTATATCATAGGTATATATTAAAATTTCAAATATTTAATAGAGATATGAATATTTGTATTGATGAGGGACGAAAATGGCTTTTATATTGAGTATGGGCTTCTTAGACTAAAGGCCCATAACTGCTCTAGGCCTCCACAAATTCTAAAAGAATGGTTGAAGCCCACTGGTCAAATCCCAATGGCCTTTAGGCCCACATTTGCTTTAAGCTTAGAAGTTCTATGTAAACTTACTTCGCTTCACTCACAAGTAACTTACTGAGCAAGTTAGGTCCGAAACTTATAGTATAGATGTCATATCAACTAACATAAAAACACCTTCTTAAACGGCTCACCCTATGTCCTGACACAGTTCTGACCAAGCGTTCCTGAGGATAAGATAGCGAACATGCACTCACTACCTCTGCACTTACCGTGCTAGTCAAAAGGACTGAACAGTAGAGAACACCCCTCCTCATGAAGTGGTGTTAGCTTTATCTCACACGGAGTCATACAAAAGGAAAGGAACATCGTGGAACTAAGGTAGATGAAACTCTACACTCTCTCACCTCCTTTCTGTTACTAAAAATACTCTGAAGTCCAGAGAGAAGCATATCTCTAGCAATTGGTATTGTAGCCTTACTAACTTGACCGTCGGAGAGTCTTTACCAAGTGAGAGCCCTGGCACTCTCCTGATCTTTCTTTTCTTCTTTGCAGATCTATCTTATAAGGCCCAATTTTGAAGACTCAACCCACTACTTCATCTTGATCTCATATCGATCAAATTGGCACCGTCTGTGGGGAACGTTGGCTGATCTTTTGTTATCACTGCACTTCATCTAAATTTGCAAAGAAAACCCCTCGTTATGGAAAACTCAGACAACCTTGAATCTTCAACCCTCTTAAATCCTAGACATTCTTTTCCTTCACCTACTGACCCTCCTACAGCAACCCCTATCGACTTAAACACCTCACTCCAGCTCCACCTTTCCCAATAGAATACAATCGAACCGAGTCATACTCTCTTGAATCCTGCTAACCCTGACCTAGCTCCTACTCTATAGTTCATCAATACCATGGCCGCATTTGTCAAGGGTTCTCAGTAGCAGACTCCGCTAGGATAGACTCTCACTACTTTCCTTGAAACTACTCTTAAGAGGAATATAGCTCAAACCTTGGAATATGAAAGACAATCTCAAAGGCCCATAAAAGTCAATGAAGAGCAATTGATGGACCTAAGAGCTAACCCTGAAGCGAGGCCTGAAGGAAGACGTAGGGATGAGGAAAGTTCAACGAAGGAAGAGGGGAGTATTGAAGCTTCGCTTCCAAGAAATTAACGTGAGCATTTGCATGGAAAAAATTTTCTTGCAAGTGATGCAAAGCGAAGCATGGGGTAGAGTAGAGGAAGGAATGAACGGAAGGAAAGAAAAAATGGAGAACGAGAAAGCTTTGAGAAGCACTCGAAGGGGAGAGAGCAGAATAGAGCACTACAAGAAAATCACGGTTACCGACAAAATTTACCGACAGAAATAATTTCGTTAGTAAATTTATTAAATTACCGATAGAATACCGACGACACATGAAATTTTTTTTTTTTTTTTAATTACCAACAAACTACTGACGGTTTACTAACAATAAATTACCGACTATAAAATTTTGTTGCTAAATAAGGTGCAAAAAAATGGCGCAAAAAGTTAGCAACAATTTACCGACTAAAATTTTGGTCGGTAAATTTACCAACCAAAATTTTAATCGGTAAATTAAAAGGCAAAATTTTCTTTAATTCAATTACAAAAGTTTTCTAATTTACCAACAATATTATTCTGTCGGTAAATTTACCGACCAATTTTTCAGTCGGTAAATTAGAAAACAAAATATTTGTCGAAAATTTTTTGAAATTACCGACTAAAATTTTGGTCGGTAAATTTACCGACCAAAATTTTAGTCGGTAAACTAAAACGCAAAAATTTTCTTTAATTTAATTACAAAAGCTTTCTAATTTACCGACTAAAATTTTAGTCGGTAAATTTACCAACTAATTTTTCAGTCGGTAAATTAGAAAACAAAATATTTGTCGAAAGTTTTTTGAAATTACCGACTAAAATTTTGGTCGGTAAATTTACCGACCAAAATTTTAGTCGGTAAATTAAAATGCAAAACTTTTCTTTAATTCAATTACAAAACTTTCTAATTTACCGACTAAAATTTTAGTCGGTAAATTTACCGACCAATTTTTCAGTCGGTAAATTAGAAAACAAAATATTTGTCGAAAAAATTTTTGAAATTACTGACTAAAATTTTGGTCGGTAAATTTACCGACCAAAATTTTAGTCGGTAAATTAAAACGCAAAACTTTTCTTTAATTCAATTACAAAAGTTTTCTAATTTACCGACTAAAATTTTAGTCGGTAAATTTACCGACCAATTTTTCAGTCGTTAAATTAGAAACCAAAATATTTGTCGAAAAAATTTTTGAAATTACCGACTGAAATTTTGGTTGGTAAATTTACCGACCAAAATTTTAGTCGGTAAATTAAAACGCAAAATTTTTCTTTAATTCAATTACAAAAGCTTTCTAATTTACTGACTAAAATTTTAGTCGGTAAATTTACCGACCAATTTTTCAGTCGGTAAATTAGAAAATAAAATATTTGTCGAAATTTTTTTTTGAAATTACCGACTGAAATTTTGGTCGGTAAATTTACCGACCAAAATTTTAGTCGGTAAATTAAAACGCAAAACTTTCTTTAATTCAATTACAAAAACTTTCTAATTTACCGACCATATTATTCCGTCGGTAAATTTACCGATCAATTTTTCAATCGGTAAATTAGAAAACAAAATATTTGTCTAAAAAATTTTTGAAATTTCCGACTAAAATTTTGGTCGGTAAATTTATTGACCAAAATTTTAGTCGGTAAATTAAAACGCAAAACTTTCTTTAATTCAATTACAAAAGCTTTCTAATTTACCGACAATATTATTCAGTCGGTAAATTGAAAAATAAAATATTTGTTAATTTACCAATAAAAAATTTTAGTCGGTAAATTAAAAAGCAAAATTTTCTTTGATTTAATTAAAAACTTTCCTATTTACCGACAAAAATTTTTGTCACTAAATTTACAGACTAAAATTCCAGTTGGTAAATTATAAAGAATTTGTTTTAATTTACCGACAAAATAATTTGTCAGTAAATAAAAATTTTGGAGGGAAATTTCCCTCCAAATTTTCATTTGATGTTCAAAAAAAATTACCGACAGAAATTTAGTCGGTAATCAGTCGGTAAATGAAAATTTTGGAGGGAAATTTTTCTCCAAAATTTTCATTTGATTTTTAAAAAATAAAAAAAATTACCGACAGAAATTTAGTCAGTAATTTGTCGGTAAATAAAAATTTTGGAGGAAAATTTCCCTCAAAATTTTCATTTGAAAAATTTACCGACAGAAATTTAGTCGGTAAATGGCGTAAAAAAAATATAAAAAGGCTCCTTCTCATCATTTTTTTCCCACACTTCTTCTCTTTCCCTTTTCTTATCTTTCTTTTTTTCTTATATTTCTCTCAATTTCTTCTCTCTATTTCTCACAAATAAAATTTCTTTTTTTTTCTTTCTCTTTTAACTATTTCTTTATTTTCTTTTTCATCACTTAATATTTTCATACTCTTTAATACTTATATACTCTTTGTTTCATATTCTTTTTTTTTCTATTTTATTTCTTAAATTTCAAACCCTTCAATACAAAAAATCTAATAAATTTATTTTAATTTATTTTTAGTTTTTATAATTTATTATTTATATTTCTTAAATTGTTTATAACATAAAAAAGTGTTAATGTGATTTTTTAAAAAATAATTATTTGCTATCTTAAATTTATTTTTTTATTAAATTTTTATATAAATTTAGTAAACAAAAAATAAATTTAATAAATTATTTATCTTACCTTTTCGTTTTTACTCTTATTATTTTCTCTCTTAATTTTAACTTCTTTTCATTCTTTTTATAGTTTTGAAATATAATTTTAATTTAATTTTTTTAATTTAGTCATTTTTTATATTCTTTAAGCTTCCTAATTTATTTTATAACTTTTTATTGCTTATTTTTCATGTTCACTCTAAAAATTTTAATTTTTTAAATTATTATTCTTATTTTTTGAAGAATATGTATTTTTAAAAAAAATAAAATTTTACCGACGGATTACCGACAAAATATTTTATTTTTTAAAAATTAATTTACAAAATTACGATGTATTACCGACAAAATATTTACTTTTGAAAAATATTTATTTAAACTTTACCGATAAATTACCGACTAAATATTAGTTAGTAAAAGTGTTTTTCTGCCAATATTTTATATATTTACCGACCCAAACTTATCAATTACCGATGGAAAATATAGTCGGAAAAACATAGCGACAAAATAATTTACTAATTTACCGACCAAAATTATATTTTACCGACTATATTTTTAGTCGGTAATTTGTTGAGTCGACTATTCTTTACAAATTTACCGACAAAAATAAGACAGTATACCGACAAAAATATCCGTCGGTATTTACCGACTATATTGTATTCAGTCGGTATTTTTTTTACCGACAATGAAAATACCGACTAAATATTATTGTCGGTATATGGTCAGTATTTATAAATACCGACTAATTTTCTATGTTTACGGCAAAAAATTTAGTCGGTATTTAACGCTTTTTTTATAGTGGAGGAGGACGTTTTGTTGATAATCACCCATCACAAATTTAGGATAGATCACCCGACATTAGCAACAGTCATCGAAGGAAGGAAGAGGAAGTGAGAGATGTTGTGAATAAGTTCTTAGAAGAAATGAACCAAGGTTCTAATGGGAAGGCTATGGATAAAGCCTTGAAGCTAACCCTGAAATCTCCTTTTACTAGAACCATCAAGGATTATCTTATGCTTGGCAAGTTCAAACCACCTATATTGAAAAAGTACAATGGAGAGGCCGATCTTAGAGTCCATATCATGTACTATAAACACACAGTTAAACTTTAAACTACAGATGATGAGGCTTTATGCATAACGTTCAGAGGATCGTTAAAAGGAGCCACAACTAAATGTTTTGATAGCCTGAAAGAAGGAAGTGTTAGTTTTTTTATGGAACTAGCCAAGTCCTTTATGCATCAATTTGCCTTTAGCATCCTAATAGAGCGAAAGACCTAATACATGGAGATGGTGGTGCAAAAAGAGAACGAACCCCTAAGGGACTATATGGCTCGTTTCAATCGAGAAGCCTTGAAGGTTACCCATTTAGATCAGGCACGAGCAGTAGAAGCTTTGCAAAATGGGACCTCCCATACAGATTTCCTCAAGGCACTTTATCACTATGCTCCTCGTACTCTGAAGAATGCAATGGCACTGGCTCAAAAATATATACAACAGGATGATGCTTTGGCCTTCAACCAGATGACAAAGCGAGGAAGATTGAAGATCACTCTTAGGGAAGAGCCAAAAGTGAAAGGAGAAAAGAAAGTTGAAGAGAAGCAAAAGGAAAAGTTGTCTAGCAAAAGGAGGAGAGGAAGAGGGTGAAGTAATCAACCACACCCCAACTTTGATCTAAGTAAGTACACCCCTCTCTATGCTAGTCCGGCGAAAGTCTTCGCGACCTTCAAAGATCAGAATATATGTGCTCGTCCCAAGCTTATGGTAGCTCCTCTAGAAAAAAGAGATCAAAGCAAATATTTTCTCTTCCACAACACTCATATCACAACACCAATGATTGCAGGTAGTTAATGGAAGAGATTGAGAAGTTGATTAAGCAAGGCTATCAGGGAAAGTTTGTAAGGAGAGAAGAATCAAGCAGAGCTAGCCCTAACGGAGGTAGGGGAAATACCCTAAGAGGGTTAATGATGGTTTGACAAGGACATCCATTGTATCACCGGAGGACCAGAGGAGGCTCGTGGAAGTGGCAGCAATGCAAAAGCTTTAGCTAGATAGAGGAAAATACCTGAGTACATCTACTACGAAGGGACAAGGAATAGAGCAGAAAGACCAGGCGAAAGTACCCTTCGCACTCCCCATGCAGACCCATTGGTAATCGAAGCAATTATAGCTAATTATATGGTAAAGAGAATCCTAGTAGACGAAGGAAGTTCAGTCAATCTTTTGACAGAAGAGGCATATTTGAAGATGGGTCTCAAAGAAGAGAGCCTAGAGGAAGTAAGTCACCCGATTCGCACCTTAGATGGAACAGAGATCCCATCAATAGAAATAGCCAGACTTCCATTCACCATTGATATAGCTCCTGAAAGTGTGACAACCATGGGCACTTTTGTTGTTGTTAGAACACATTTGACTTATAATGTCCTACTCGACTGACCATTGCTGTATAAATTGGATGCTTCGATGAACATCAGGCATTTGAGAATGACTATTCTAAAACTAGATGGAGGAGTGTTCTATGTCTATGGCACTCAGATTGACAGGAAGAAAAGAGCAAAGTAAGAGAGCAAAGAAGAGCACGACTAAAGCCCTAGTCGAAGAAGTAGCTATAGTTGAAGCTTCTATTCCTGAACAGCAAACTGAACCCATCGATAGATTGCAAAAATTGGCGGTTAAAGAGGAATTTTAGGAGTTTCTAATGGTCAACTCATCTCTAAAAAATGAACAGAAGCTGCTCACGCATCAGTTTCTAAAAGACCATACTCACAATTTTGCCTAGTCTTCGACAGAGATGGGGGGAGTAAACCCTAAGGTAATAATGCATCAATTGAATGTTGATCCAGCCTGCAGGCCAGTTAAATAGAAAAAGAGATGTTTTGGTATGGAACAATAATCTATGATCGATCATGAGGTGGACAGGCTTATGAAAGCAAGGTTTATCAAGGAGGTGCAATACCCAGAGTGGTTAGCGAATGTGGTGCTAGTCAAGAAGATAAACAGGACCTTTTGAATGTGTGTAGATTTCACAGATTTGAATAAAGCCTGCCTAAAAGATTCCTTTCCCTTACCTATGATCGATAAACTGGTAGACTCAATAGTAGGTTATGAATTTTTGTCATCCTTGGACGCAAAACAAGGATATCACCAGATCAAAATGCATCCAAATGATGAGGAGAAGACTTCTTTCATAACAAAAAAAGGCATTTACTGTTATGTATCAATGCCCTTCAACTTGAAGAATGTAGGAGCCACATACCAATGCCTAGTCAATAAGATGTTTAAGGATCAGTTGGGCAAAAATTTAGAAGCATATGTGGATGATATGATTGTGAAAAGCAGAAGTGTTGAAGACCACATCCGTGATTTAGCTGAAGTATTAGGGATAATGGATGATTATAGGATGAAAGATAATCCAGAAAAGTGTGCATTCTTCATTTAGGGAGGTTATTTTCTAGGATGAATAGTCAGCTAAAAGGGAATCGAACCTAATCCAGACAAAGTAAAAGCCATCCTGGATATGAAAGCTCCTAAAAATGTGAAAGAAGTACAAAGACTAACAGGCCGAATAGCCGCGCTGAATAGATTCATATCCAAATTTACTGAGAAGTACCTTTCTTTCTTCAAGAAATTGAAAAAATCGCAGATGTTCGAATGGATGGAAGAATGCTACGAAGCGTTTAAAGAATTGAAAGCCTTCATGAGTTTAGGACATATCTTGAGCAAACCCTTGCCAGGTGAAGAAGTACTAATTTACTTGTCCACCTTAGACCAAGTAATCAGTTCAGTATTAATCAGAGAAGAAGGAATGGTCTAGAAGCTGATTTACTATTTCAGCAAATTCCTACAAGGAGCAGAGTTAAATTACTCTCCGATTGAAAAGTCAGCATATGTTATAGTATTCTCTTCCTGGAAGTATAAAATATACCTGCAAGCTCATCAAGGAATAGTGGTTACAGACCAACCATTGCAGCGGGTGCTCCATAGGCCTGAAGCTTTAGGGAGGATGCTATGTTGGTTAGTAGAATTGGGACAACATAGACTGCACTACAGAGCAAGATCAGCAATCAAAGCCTAGGCATTGGCGGACTTCATCTTCGAATGTTCCTTCGACCCTAAAGATACAACAAGGGATCGAAGTTCGAAAAAGGAGAAGCAAGCGAACTCATTGATGGTCCCCTCGGATCTTCAATGGGAACTCTTTGTAAATTGTGCCAGCAGCAAGGAAGGAAACAGTGTGGGCATTGTACTTAGAAGTGCTCAGGCGTTCTTACTAGAATAGACGCTAGGATTAGACTTCGAAGCTACTAATAATATTACCTAATACGAGGCCATGATTCAGGGGTTGCTCTTCGCTGATTTCCTCTCTCTAGAATAACTTGCAGTATACAGCGATTCCTAATTGGTGATCAGACAAATAGAGGGAGAATTTGACACTAAGGAGTCAAATATGGCCAAGTACCTGCAGAAGATGAGAGAGATCATACAGAGGATGAAGGATAGAGGAGTCAAGCTGCACTTCCAAAAGGTCCACAGGGAAAAGAATTGCAAAGTAGACAATCTCATCAAATTGGTTGCTTCTCACCCAGTTGAGCTTCCTCAAAGAGTATACTTGTGAACCCTCAATTTTACACTCTCAGCATCTAACCGCAGCCTTAGCACTTGTTGAATTTAATGCATTGCACGGAGCTATTACGGCGGTTCCGCTAACCAGTTAGCGAGTAAGGATTTGGGGGCAGCGCCCCCAAAAGAAACTTTTTAAACTTCATTTACATTGCCACCAGACATACAAATTTTTCAAACTCCATACCAATAACCAATCTCTAAAAAAAAAAAAAAAAGAGAAACCTTGAAAAATGTGCCAATGCCACTTGGGGTGCGGCGCTGCGTCAGAGCTGTGCGGCGCCATATGTCCCTTATGCGGCACACAGCAAGAACCTGATACAGCACCACACAGGCCTGGTGTGGCGCCGCACCAGGTTCTTTGAGTTTCTGATTTTTGTGGGCTCCACCTGTGCAGAAAATGACATTTTCACCCCTTTCAGTCTAATTTTCAGCTATTTCTAGCCCTACACCTCATAGTCTTTCACATTTTCATTACCTAAACTACCCTCACCCACTTTTCCTATAAATACCCCCCTCCACTTCTCATTTCTAGACATCTCTTGAATTAGTATTGATGGTTATCTATTAATTCCTCTCTTCTTCTTCCTCCAACCACTCTCTAATTAATTAATTAATCTTTTTAATTAATTAATTATCTCACTCTAATTAAGTTAATTAATCTTTTTAATTAACTAAAACTCTTTTTTTAAAATTAAAATTAATTAATTAATTAATCTTTTTAATTAATTAATTAATTACTTTTTTCCAAAATCAAATTAATCATTTTTCTTAATCCACCTTTCATCCAAATTAATTAATTAATTAATCACTTTTTTTCAAAATCAAATTAATCATTTTTCTTAATCCACTTTTCATCCAAATTAATTAATTAATCTTTTTAATTAATTAATCTTTCTATCCTTTTCATCATATTAATTAGTTAATTAATCTTTTTAATCAATTAATTAATCCCCCAATCAATCCAATCGCCCGGTCTCTATAAAATAGAATTTCGGTCCGGTAAAACTCTCCACCCACCAAAAGTCAAGGTATCAGCCTTTTTCTCTCAAACCCAAATCAAATCAATCAATCTGATCAATCATTAAACCCCTCCACTTAATCGTGGAACGAATTACGTGGATTTTGATCCTCATTCAATGAGATACGTAGGCATGTTTGGAATATAAATCCAAACTTCAAATCTAAATCTCTAGCAATCTCTTTTTCCCTTTTTAATTTGTAGATATTTTATTTTAATTTTCACCTTGCACTCGTGTCATATTCATGTGTTTTATTTGTAATTATTAATGTCATTCATGAAATCAATTTTCAAGTCAAATTAAACTTAAAAGTTAAATTCAGATTATTTAAAATAAAAAACCTAGTTCCCGAACTCAACCTGGATCGAGATTAGTGATTTTAATCCTTGGGTAAATTAATTGCAAAATTAATAAATTGGAGTCAACTGGGTTTTTCCTTAATTTTTTCTATTTAAAATAAATTAGGGTGGCGACTCATAAAACTTATTTTTTAAAATCTACTAAATCCAAACCCGAGAGTTCCATCGTGAATCTAAACCTGAATGAGCATCCCTGTTTCTTCTAATAGACTAGGCCAGTGCTCAGGCAAGGCCTTACAATACCTGGGCGCCTTAGCCTCCTCTAGCATTAAAGAGGGGGAAGAGGTCATGGAAGTCGAAGAAGAGCCATGTTGGATAGATCTTATTAAACTCTACCTAGAAAAGGGAGAGTTGCCTGAAGATGACAAGGAGGCCAGAAAGATCAAGCGAAGGAGTGCTCATTTCTCCCTACACAATGGGATACTATACAAGAGAGCCTATTCTTTGCCTTGGTTAAGGTGTCTAAGACTGAGCGAAACTGAATATACCTTCTGAGAAATACACGAAGGATCCTGCAGAATGCACATTGATGAAAGATGCTGGTAGCTAAAGCAATTAGACAAGGGTATTATTAGCTAAAAACAAAAGATGAAGCCATAGCATTCGTCAAAAAATGCCCCTCATGCCAGAAGTTCGACAGCGAAAAAACACTTCCCAGCATCAGAAGAAGTCTCTATTCTAACTCTTGGCCCTTCGCCAAATGGGGGATGGACATAGTGGGACCCTTCCTAGCAGTATTGAGATAAAGAAAGTTTCTCTTAGTAGCAGTTAAATACTTCATTAAATGGGTTAAAGCTGAAGCTTTAGCCACCATCACTGCTGAAAAAGTAATCAACTTCTTATGAAGAAACATTGTGTGTAGATTTGGTATCCCATACCAACTCGTTAGTGACAATAGCAAACAGTTTGATAATGCTAAAGGGAGGTCCTTTTGTTCAGGGCTCTAGATCAAGCAACATTTCTCATCTGTAGCTCATCTTTAAACAAATAGCTAGACAGAAGTGACGAATCAAACTATATTACAAGGCATTAAACAAAGATTAAATAGGTATGGCCAAAGTTGGGTGGACAAGCTACACCATGTATTGTGGCCACACAGGACTACTCCCACATAATCTACAGGAGAACCTCCTTCAACTCTTAAATGAACCTCCTCGTGGACCTTGGCCTGTGCCTCTGCTTCCTCTACTTTTGATTTGGCCAAACGCAGCTCTTCCTCCAATCTTGAACATAGCTCTTGCCTCTTTTCTACAGTCCATTGGGTGTCTTCATAATGATCCCTCAGCAGACCAAAGTCTGTCCTCAGAATTTTGTAGTTGAGAACTGCTTATAGCAAACAAACAATAATGATCAAGAAACTGAAATACAATTGAAAATTATAATCAGAGTAGAAGTAAATGTACCTTCTCTAGCAGAGCTTTCAGCCTGGCAAGAGTATCTGCCACTGACCATAAAAAGGTGTAGGGGCAGGACACAAAAAAGATAGGGAGGCAATCACAGTGATAGAAGGGGCAGGAGCTGAAGGGGCATCAGCGAGGTAATCAACCCCTTTAGATGGAATAATGCTTACTACAATTGCCTCAGCGGGTCCTTCTACCCTTTATTTCTTGGCAGGTGGAGATACCTCCACCACTGATACTCGCTGGGGGGCCTTCGAGGCAGAGCTAACCTCCGTTGCAGTAACAGAGGATGAGGTAGCAGTCGCAGGCCTTTTTTTATGAAGGAAATCTCTAACAGTCAGCTTCTTCTTTGGTGGACAAAGATGAGAAACCTTATCAGCAGCAGCAGTAACCTCTTCCAAATCTCCAATCGAAGTAGCAGTTGAAGGTTCCTTTAGAGCCTCAACTTCAAGGGTAGCAGCATCAATTGCAAAAAGGAGCCTCAAAAGAAGGCTCCTGAATAATGGCACCCACCTCGCTAATGAAAACTGCAAAAGAATAGTAAAGACATCAACAAACACGAATAAATGAATGATGCAACTGAAAATGATGAAAGAAAGGCATGAATTTGCCTTTGAAGATGAAGGTCTTTCCTTCGACCACCTTCTTAATAGGTGAAGGAAAAAGCTTCTTGAGGACTGTTAGGTCAGGGAATGAGATCCTTTGCTCCTCAACAAACTTCTCCTAAGCCTTCACCTCCTCAATACTAGGAGGTTTCCCAGGCACAACTTTCTTGGACCACCTCAAATAGCTCCCTCTGATGACACGAGGATCTCTAGAAGGCGAAGGCAATGGTATAAAAGGAAGGCAGAAGTTATCTGCCCCTACTTCAATCTCTGGAGCATTGAAGTCCTCCACCATCTTCGCCAAATGTGCCTCAAACTCGGCGTTAAGAACATCCATCAAAGCTTCTTCTAAGTTTGCCAATCACTCCGCCCCTTAAGAAGAATGAGCAATGACGTTGAGAATGTTAGGCACTGGAGGTCCCTTCACCTTCAACTTCAGAGGAGGAGGTGGAAGTTTTCCCTTCCCTCTATTGCTAGCACAAAGAGGTAGGGGTGGAGGAGGAGGAGCATTGGCAGACCCAAAGATTAAAATTCCTCTCTGGGTGGTGGACTTGGTGGTAGTTGTTGTAGCTTGAGATAAAGAGACTCCTCTCTGCACAATAGGAACAGAATAATTAGAAGCCTTAACAAGTCATTTTTGAATGATATGGATTAACTTCACGTTCACTTCGTTTACCTAAGTCCCTTATGTTCTAATAGCTAAACCCTACCCAGCGGGAATGCGCTTCGCCAGCCTTTCCTTGTGTACCTTCGCTGGTTTGGATTGGGAACTAAAAGAGGTATGAGTCCAAAGCCTCCTTGTAAGAAGATTAAGAATAGGAAGCTCGACCTCTTCATTGACAGTTCTTAGGAGAACCCCTTTTGTTTCTTTCAAAATATCCTTGTAATGCCCAAGATCTTTGGCCTCCATTGTAATCAAAATAACAACCACAACAGAGTTAGCAATTTATCATCTTTCGTTAATTACGCTATGGTGTATAATTGAAGAATTATGTCTTATGTCTCTCAATAAGAGTCTAGGAGTAGGGAGGCCATGTTCGTTCTCTACGTAGAAGGAGGTCATCATTCTCTCAGAATTGTAGACGAAGCCTTGGAAAACCAAAGTCTTCAGGTCCATCTTCTCCTCTTGGGATAGCTTATTAGGCTAATCAGCCAGGCCTTCAGTTAAATGTAAGAAGTGGGCAAGGAATCCAAACCCTGGAGATTTATCACCTAGGCCATCTATAACTTTGACCAGGCCAAATTTGCCCTTCCAATCCTTCACTTTGTTCTCTTTCCCAAAGAAGAGGCTTCGTTGGGGCTTTGCAGAAGTCATATAAACATTAGGGGACCTCTGCGCACTTTGAACCCTGAAGAAACATTAGAACAGGCAAGCGGTAGGATGAATCTACAAGTGAAGATCAAAACTTCAAAGAGATGCGTATCCCTTATTGAATTAGGAGTCAACATCATAGGATTCACTCTACAGTAATTGAAGCATTCAACCTTGAAGTCGGTTAGAGGAAAAAGAAGGCTAGCCTCCAATTGATGATAAAAGATAACGTAGTGGCGGTTATCTTTAGAGAAAGCAGCTTTAGAGTAACTCGAATAGACCTTTTTGTGAGCTTTAGCACGACAAAATAAAAATCGGCTGCTGCCCTCCAGATTCTGGCCAAAGGCTAGGAATTCAAATGTCTTGCCAAAAAGGGCAATTTCTCCTTACACCTCTTCCAAGATCTTTTGGTAGTGGGCAACACTAACCTGGTCCCTCCTGGGAATATTTTCCTTCCTTGGTGCCATCGGAATATAAGAAAAGTTTGAAGATTAAAGAAAAGAAGCTAAAGAATAGAGAATGCAAAAGATCAACAAAATCAAGAAATATAAATAGGAGATTTGAAGTGAAGAACCAAAGGGATATATATAGGAGAGCTTCCTCAGTAACAATCATCCCAATAATTAGGGGTATTAAATGGCAGTTTAAAATTTAAAACTTGTGGAAAACTCAACCATTCATAAGAACACGTGGCAAAATGGGAAAAACGAAGAGACACACATTCAATGCACGTTCATATCAGCTGTCCATGCATTGAATGACTCTGCGCCTTTTCACCTACCCCACGTGGGTCACCCAAGCGAAAGATCGTCTTAACCAATCAAGTCCTTTCGTCTGGACGAAAGCCACCCTTTGATGATATGAATCAAATGATCGAATGACGTATATTCAATGAAGGCCTCTAAACTTGTGAAGCACAAACCCCTTACAATAATTGTTTATCGAAGCTAGACGAACGAAAGGATACTTTCGCCCTTCGATGCGGAGATAATCTCTTCAACCCATACTCCTTTAAATAATGCTACTACTATGGTAAACTATTTTACTGAAGACTCGATCCTTCATCCTCGCTTTAGTAAAACAAGGGGGGCCCTAATGAGGGACGAAAGTGGCTCTTATATTGAGTATGGGCTTTTTGGACTAAAGGCCCATAACTGCTTTAGGCCTTCATAGATTATAAAAGAATGGTCGAAGCCCACTAGTCAAATCCCAACGGCCTTCAGGCCCACATTTGCCTTAAGCCTAAAAGCTCTCTGGAAACTTACTTTGCTTCAGTCGCAAGTAACCTGCTGAGCAAGTTAAGCCCGAAGCTCATGGCACAGATGTCATTTCAACTAACATAAAGACACCTCCTCAGATGGCTAGCCCCATGTCCTGACACAGCTCTAACTAAGCGTTCCTGAGGATAAGATATCGAACATGTGCTCACTACTTCTGCACTTATCGTGCCAGTCGAAAGGACTGAACAACATAAAACACCCTTTCTCATGAAGTGGTGTCAGCTCTATCTCGCACGGAGTCATACAAAAGGAAAGAAATAACATGGAACTAAGATAGATGGAACTTTATACTCTCTCACCTCCTTTCTCTTACTAAAAATACTCTGAAGCCTAGAGAGAAGCATATCTCTGGCAATTGGTATTGTAGCCTTACTAACTTGACCGTCGGAGGGTCTTCGCTAGATGAGAGCCCTGGCACTCTCCTCACCTTTCTTTTCTTCTTTGCAAATCTATCTTATAAGGCCCAATTCGGAAGACTCAGCCCACTACTTCATCTTGATCTCATACCTATCACGTATGATTCTATATAAAAATACTTGAATATTGATGAAATATGTAGTTGACAAATATAAAAAATTTATAGAGTATGGTTTCATAATATGTTATGTTTTGTTAATATAAAGTTTAGTAAATTATATATTTATTATATAATATAACTTCTCATTTTAAAATTATATTATGCCTTATTTCTTATTTATTGTAGGAAGAAAGAGACCATAGCAAATTTTACACGAAATTCATTAGCATGAGGGGAAAAAATATTATTTTCTTATGAGATTAACTAAACAAGATCATCTAAAAGATAAACTTAAAGTTTTCATTGAAAAAGAGATTTAAGATGCATTAATGATAGATGCAAAAGTAATAAATATTGAAGAGAAAGAAGAAGATGAAGAAGCCTCATTACTAAGTAAAAATATTAAGATCGAAAAAGATTAAAAATTTATAATTATAATATTATTGTTTCCTCTTATATAAAAAATTATTTATTTTTTTTTATTTGTTTATATACAATTTCAATTTCCAAAATTTATTTGTGCATACATTTCGAATACAACACAATACTCACAAGCTATACAACTTATTCTAGAAACAACATACTTCTTCATATATAATTCAGTACATTACGTGACTGTGAAATTAGAAATAGTCAAATTAGATTTAAATATTATATTTATAAAATTTCATGAATGCTCAATTTTTTAAAATTTGAAAAAGTTTCATTTAAATTAAATAGAGAGATCGAGAGAGAACATTGACTAGTGATATCAAATATAACTACAAAAAGAAGGTGTGAATTATACAGAATAACAATTTGTAAATATATTGTTACTAAATAACTTGCTATCTTATAAGTTGAAACTAAAAGTTAATTGTGCCATAATATTGCTCATAAATCTAGATACATCTAATAGATTATGTAATGGAACAATGATGATGTGCAAAAATTTAGTTTAAATGTTATACATATAAAAATAACAGTAGGACAACATGAAGGAGAACAGATCGTATTGCTAAAGATACCACTATATCGACTGAAAATAAGGGATATTATTTTCATTTTAAAATAAAAACAGTTTCATGTGTATTTTTATTTTGCAATTACTATTAATAAAGCATATGGACAAATAATAATAATATAGAGGTGTATTTATTATGAATAATTGTATGTTGCATTATCAATTTCGGCATCCACTTTAAAGGTACTAGTCAAAAGTAAAAACTCAAATAAAAAGAAAGTAACTTACACTAAAAATATAACTTACAAAGAAATCTTGCTTCTAATAGGTATCATAATTTAAAAAATAATATCATATAATATTCATTTAAATTATTTATATGTCATATAGTATTTATTCTAATACTTAAAATATAAATATTTGCAAATTAAATTATGTTTTAAAATGAGTAGTAACGAGTCATCAGATCAACTTGCAAAGTACGTTAAAAAAAAAAAAACTAGTATATATATAATTATATATAATTGTCTTCCAAGCCGGATCTAAAATTTATGATTTGTGATTTGTAAAAAATTATTTATTTATTTATTCTTAACTATATAATTTACTATTATTTATAAATTTTATGCTTACTTATTATCAATTATATATGTCACGCCCCAAATCCAAAGGCATGTGACTGGCACTAGGACACAGAAAATGCACGTGGCTACTAGTGCCCGTAGTAAGCCTAACCAAAACACACAACAGAAGCCCAAAACTGAAAAGGGCTATGGGCCCAATTGGGTTAAGCAGATCCAAAAGAAACACAACATAAATTAAAAATCTTATTGGTCCGACAACTCGTTTATTTCATAAATACAGTAAATTACAAAAAGTTCCACTTAACAACAGATTTCAACTCTGCAGGTACATAACTGAATGATAAACAATATACAAGTACAGAGTGTAACATTGCGGAGTTCTAGAGCTATATTAACAATTATACATATATTACATAGAATTCTTAATACTCAGTATTACAAATTACAGCCGGAGAAAAATTGACAGTTTACTCAATTACAATTTCTTCTCAGGCTCATTCCCTGACCTGAAAACCACGAAATGAACAGGAATGAGCATTCGACTCAGGGAATGATACTAGCTAATATATTAAACTGGTATCCTACAAATGGACTCTAATGCACATGTTATGTTCTATGTCACAAAAACAGACAAGTTATACAATTAAGCAAGGATGGGATATGGTCCACAGTACCACACTAATACTCAATAAAAGGAGTCGATCCCCTCATACTGACTCTCTAAATCCAATAATCCATCTCTTATGTCCAATGGGCCCGACCAGCGCTGGTCTGTACCAGGCGGCCCTAACCTGACTGATAGAGGCCCTAGCGATGAGTAGGCCCGGCCAGCATACACTAGTCATAGCTCATCTTCTCAATCTATCATAATCCCAATCATAACCATAATCATAACAAATCTATAATATCATATCAAAAGTTCCTAGATGGTACTGCATCCTCCCAACATCCATCCGTTAACCACAATCACAATACAACACAGAATATAAATTATTGGGTTATCATTTACAGTCAAATGTTATATACTTATATATGCAGTAGTAGTGCATAATATACATATATATACACACAGAAATGCAGATATAAATGAAAATAGGATAATACATTAGTGAGTATCACTCACCTAGTTGACAATGTTTTTGACTGGCTTCCTATTGAAGTGCAGCCTTAGAACCTGGAAGACGTTAGACACCGACACCTTGCAACAACGGATATCATTAGGATAAGAATCACACTTACTTGACACAACTTAAAGATTACTGATATTCTAATCGAGGTCTCGACAAAATCGTACTGAACCCAAAGACAAACTTGACAACTTAATAATACTCTAAAGACTGCTAAACATAGAATAACTTATTTAGCGACTGAAATACAAGGATTTCGGGTTAACCTTCATAAATTTCGATCATACAGACGTTGAGGATCGCGTCAAAACATTGAAACAAAACTGCTGGTCTGTCCCACGCACCGCCGCCACGTGTCGCCATTGCTGGTGGCGGATCTGGGAAAGCTCCACACCAGCAGATTTACCTCGATACCAGGATCACGAAAATGGTCACCACTTGCCATCACTCGCCCACTAGCCGCCAGAAAATGCCTCAAAAGGTTCGGGTTATATTTTTCGATCTCCTCCTTCGGTGATCCTCAAGGGGCAAGGTAGGTGCCAAATTGAAGCTCTCATCCTCAGGAGTTGAACGAGCCCTACCTTGCTTGATTTAGCTACCAGAGTCGGCCGGAATCTATAATTGAAGTCTCGGTGGCTGGCGGTCCTTCTCTCTTCGCGTGCGCCGCCGTGCGCCATCTGATCAGGGTGCTGCCACCGTCTTCGAGGTCGCCGGACAGTGCTTTACCTAGCGGTGGTGGCGATGCTCGCCACGGCCAGCCAGAACCCGCCCAGCAGCCCTCTCTCTCTCTCGGCCTCTCCCTTTCTCTCTCTTCCTTCTCTGCTGTTTCTTCCCCGTTCCTACTTCTCCAAAACAGTCCCGTTCCCTTACTGACCAATCACAATGTCACCTTTTTCTTCTTCTTTTAACTTACTTAAAACACAGTTATATATATATATACTAAACCTTATAATAATAATAATAACAAAAATAATATTAACAATAACACTAACAATACTAATAATAATACCAATAATAATCATAACAATAATAATCATAACAATAATAATAATAATAATAATAATAATAATAATAAGAAATATTTATAATATACATATTAATTATAATAATTTACATATAAACTTATATATATATATATATATATATATATATATATATATATATATATATATATATATATATATATATATATATATATATATATATATATATATATATATATAATACTATGGACAGTAATAATATTCAATTAATAAAATTTATTTGTAATAATAGTAATTATAATGGAAATCCAAACTTCCGATTAAAAATACTATAATTAAACTTATAATATTAATTAATACCTTTATTAATACTCAAAATACAATTTCTCCAAAAACCCACATTAACGCTTTCATAATAATATACATATATAATACTTAAATAAAATTACCATTAACAATACATATTCAAATAGTATGAATATTTATAATTTAGTAAAATATAACTCTAATTCTTATTTTAATAAGAAAAATAATAAAATAATACGTTTCCGTACCAAAAATAAAATTTTATAAAATAAATGAAAATTCAGAGTATTTCAATATAATTCATTTTTCTCTAGTATTTTATAAATTATATTTTTTTAAGCTGCCGTGGATTTTCATTTTTATTGATGAGGTTATTTTATTTTATATTTAATAAACATAAATATCTACAAATCTGTTAATTGTCTTTATAGATATGAATCTTATTTTGTTTTTATTATTCTTCAGTTTTTATTGATTTTGCTATTTTTTCTATGAGATTTAGTGATTTTTCTCTCATAAAAGATTTTTGTGCGTCTTATTTTATAAAAGTTTTTAACGTATATTCTTTCATAGATGTATTAATTTTGAATTTGTTATTGATATTCAAGTAATCAAACTTATTTAAAGACATGAAAATCAATTTATGGAAAAAAAAACCATGAAATAGAACGTGTTTCCTATTGCGTTGCTAGTTTTAATGATTTACCAATACGAATGGAGATTATTGAATGAAATATTACCACCAATACGATTGGAAATTATTAAAATAAAATTCAAATTAATTTTTTATTTTGATATTTTTTGTTGAATGATTTTATATTTTTATTTTCAAATTAAAATGTGAAAGAGATATTAATGTTTTTCCTTATTATAGAATTTATTTATAACAGAAATTTATCTACGTTTTGTTATTGCCATGTGCAGAAAATATACCTTTAAGGAAAAGCTGCGATATAAACTCATTTATTAAAAGATATAATATATGTCTCATATTCACTCTTAGATTAAATTTTGAATTATTTAAATTTTAAATTAATTTTTATTATTTTTTTAAGAATTAATATATCCAATTAATTTTCAAAATTATTACATTTGCTTATATAAAATAGTCCACTAAACAATTAAATAAACTATTAATAAATTATCAATAAATACTTATAATATTACGTAAACCTAAGAATATTTAATTCTCGAAATCTCAATCTTAAGTTTTACTAAAAATTCTTTTTATCTGTATATTCTTCAAAAAACAAAAATCTTTTTATCTATATTTTTTTTATATTTTTATAATTTTTTAATATATCTCATTAAAAAAATTAAAGAGATATTAATTATTTATTTTCAATTTTATTCATATTATTAGCTAGATAATCCATTAATTAATCCTGGCTTAGCGGTTTTACCTGCACCGACTTTAGACAAGATAAGCCCAAGAAAATGACCGACTGTCCTAATTATTATTAATTTATTTTCAGTTATACCTTGTTTGTGCTTTATGACTACTGGTTCCAAACTTGCAATTCTCGCATCTCTAGTCCGTTGTCGCTCTCACTCACTCAGTCCTATCCTTGTCACCATAGCCTTATGCTATCTGCTAAATTAAACTATTGCTCACTGCTCAGCACTTCACTTTAACAATTTTAAATGGCCGATTGGGGTCCTGTATTAATAGGTGTAGTCCTATTTATTCTATTAACGCCGGGACTTCTGTTTCAGATACCGGGAAACAGCCGGACACTGGAGTTTGGTAGCTTGAAGACCAACGGAAAGGCTATTGCTGTTCATACTCTCATCTTTTTCGTTCTCTATGCTATTCTCATCTTGGCCGTTCATGTCCATATCTATACTGGATGAGCCGGTAAGTCCATGATCAATCGAGATCTGTGATATATACGTGTGTTCCTTTTGGCTAGAAATTAAGAGATGGCGTTTTGTTGTAATGGATTGTGTTTTTATTACGATGTTGGATGCTAATTTGATCAATAATACTACAAATTATATGCATCAGATCTTTAATTTCATTTGGTATTTGGAATTGGAATACTGTACATGTTACTGGATTTGACAAGATGCTTTTTCTTTTTGATTGTGTGGTGGAGGTGGTGGTGGTTGCCGCCGACGTGTGATCCACCCAATTTTTCTAGGGGCCCAGTGACTGTGCCTGTGTGTCTCATTCTATTGTATACATTATCTTTGCCTAAATCCCTGTAGCTTAGGTTTGTCTGTTCCATTAATGGTCAGGTTGACTCAGACTTGACTTGAAGTCTATCCAATTTGGATCCAGACCAACCGCCGGAACTGAAGAAAATCATGTTTGAGATGATCTAATCTTTATTCCTTCCAACTTAGATTCAAACATAGATGATCTAAATGAGAAAAATAAAAAATAAAAAAATCCGAGTGGATGGGAAAATTTGAATTTGACCGGCTAGATCCGAACCCAATAACCAGCTTAGGGTCCCCGTTCTTATTTTTTATGAACTAGTCGGACCGTTTACAGCACTAGGTTCGTTATTACCAGGCTACTTTTATGGTTGGTTAGAGTACATCACTGGATTTGGTGATGTATAACAGTATAATGCAAGTTGGGCAACTGGGTCTGCAGCATATGACAAATAGAAATTGAACAAAAGAAGTGTTGTAAGGGTACCATACTAGTGGGCTAGCTAAATAGATTGAAAAGGAGAGACATGTACCTCACATAATAATAACATATTATTAAGCTAGAAGCCCACCATTCAAATTAATACATTTCAATTCAATGTGTTTAGGACCATTAAGCTAGTACTCCTCCATTATTAGTAGTAATCACTAGTCAGTACGTATTAAGAATGAGAGAAACATTAGTAAAAGAAAACATCATATAAGTATATTTATGTGATCTTAGCCTCGCTGTAAAAACCCAAGTCTTCTTTGGATATATTGGATACATAATTGGTTAACATGTTTGATGTGAAGTAAAGGAAACTAGAGAGGAAGATGAATTAAAAGGGTAATACAAAAAGGAAAGAAAAAAGAAGCCAAACCTTGGCTAAAATGGCTATCGAGTAGTGTTTTTGGGTCAATTAACATGTATATGAATACCAATTGCAACGATCAAGATAGTGATTATGCAAAAGTATATAACAGCATGAATCAGAATGGCTATTCCACTTGTGTGCATGTTTCCAAATTCTACCACTCGTGTTCTCGCTGGTAGCTGGAATAATAGCCCTGGTGACAGGACAATGAACAAAGCAACTGCTACAACAACTGGTCCCCAATCAGCACTCATATTCTCCCCCCCCTTTTTTTTTTCTCTTTCACAGACACGCAAACACGGTGGAGATGTAGAATTTTGCTAGAATCTCTTCAAGAATGCTTGAGAAAAGACAGTGATGTTGTATTCAAATATGTAGGAGGGTTCTTGAGACTAATAGGACTCATTTTCTTGGTGATTAAGGAGATGGGGATGCGAAACTTAGTGAAAAAGAAGTAAGGGTAGGTTTAAAAGAGAGGAAAGGTATGTGTCTGTAGTGGGTTTCCTTTATGGAGATGGAATGAAAGAAAGAAAGGAAGAAAGAAAGAAGCCAACTTTTCTTTCACTAACTTCTAATAATTGTTCACTTGAAGGCTTCTTTTTTGCTTAATTGCTTTAGAGATTGATGAAGATGAGAACCTTTATTAAAGAAACTATATATTAAAAAGAACAAAAGGGGCTTGGCTAGCAGGTGGATGACTGGATGTGTAAAGTTCCTCTTAATTCTTAGTTGTAAATGCAAATGCTTCCTAGCTATATTTTACTTTTTTGTTCTTTTTTTTGAAATGCTACTTTTGATATTTAATGTAGAGCTAATAGGCTGAAATGAATGTAACTTTTCCCTTTAACATTTCTAATGATAATTTTTGTGATTTAGGAGATTTGAACAAAAAAACTCTCACATTTTTCATACTTTTTAATTTGAAATTTCGTAGTTTTAAAGATAATTTGGATATCATTGAATTAAAGTTGGTTTGCTATATTTTCCCTTAATATTATATACAGATTTTTTTAA
The DNA here is from genome assembly GCA_947687605.1 of Reutealis trisperma. Taxonomy (NCBI): domain Eukaryota; kingdom Viridiplantae; phylum Streptophyta; class Magnoliopsida; order Malpighiales; family Euphorbiaceae; genus Reutealis; species Reutealis trisperma. Next base: position 831,614 of record CANTUT010000393.1, read on the forward strand.
TTCCCTTAATATTAAGAAGCCTGACTCCTTTCACTTGGCTTTCCATGTTTTCTTTATGGTCAAGAAGCATTACTTGTTCTGTATCCTTACTGGGCCTTTATTTTGATTTGATTCAGTTTAGTAAATTAAATAGGAAATTATACTAAACACTCTTTTTTTTAAAATTTTTTTTCCCAAAAATATCGTTTCGTTTTTTTAGATTTTTAAAAATGCGCTTTTTTTATATTAATGATATATCTTTCATATACCTTTGATATATTTATAATATACTAAAAATAGTCAAATATGAAAATATTTTATTTTTTGAGCATTTGTATAAAAAATCCTAAATTAAATTAAAGTGCAGGCGCAGTAAAGATAGAATATCACATTAATTGTAATGACGTAATTGAAATTAAAAGAAAATTAGTTGATTTATTATGGTGGATTGAACTTGGATAATCATGAATACTTTAGTGATAATTTCCATAATCTTCAAATCATTATTGGTAATTAATGATTTGATATAATAAATTTAATTCATCTAAGAATTTCTTATCATCGTGATGAAAATTATAATCACATGATATGCGGCTTGATGGATGGGGGATATTAAATGGCAAAATCTTTTATTTTCCTTACATATTTAAAACTTACCTTTTATATTCTCTTTTTCTCACAAAAATATCCATTTTTTTTATTACATAATTTAAAAAAAATATTATTAATTACTTATCAATTCATAAATTTTATTACTATATTTTTTCACTAATATTTTTACATATACTAATTTATTATTATTTTTATTATTAATTTTGAGAATACACATAATTCAATTAATAATGATAAAATAGATAAATATTTATAATTATTTTGATAGTAAGTAAGTATTTTAGAATATTTTATAAAAAAATAATGAATAACTTTTCTGAAACGAAGAGAGAATATGAAAAAAGAACATTAAATGGTAAAATATTTTCTGCACTTTAATTACATTTCCTTAGAGACCTAAGACTTCCCAATTTTAATACATGAAAAGCGAAAAGGCCTATGTTCAATAAAAGGAAGTATTAATTAGTAACCATTTAACATGTTAATTTGCGATGCTGCAGCAGTTGAGTTGCTAGTTGCTATCCTCCTGAAATTAACTACACTTTCGGAGCATGCATTAACTCCATTATCACAATTACATATTTTGGTAAAAAGAGTATCAGTGTGTCCCTATAGTAAAATGGTCCCACTGAAGAACTTTTCTCTATCTCTATCTCTCTCCTGCTCTCTTGCTTCAGTCGCTAGGGGTTTCCGTGGGGGTACGTACTCATCCTCTAGTTTTTCTTGTTATTTTGCTTGTTTTTTCCTTGTTATCTACTATTTCTTAGTTTAAATAAAGTTATTTTGAGACACTGTGAGTCTTTTGGCCTTCCCGTTCTTGTTGTATGGGATTTGGGGTTTGGTTCCCTCCTTACGGTGGTGGTGTTGTACCTGGCTACGGTTTTGTCTGACTCTCCCTTCGTTTTAAGCTCCTTCTTGTATTTTATGTTGTTGTATGTTGGAGGGAGGGGGAAGTGGATGTGAGCTATGGCTTGGGGTTCTCTCTGAATGCTTTAAAGGAGATTATTTTGTTCGTGTTGAGGAGCTCCACAACTAATGGCAAAAGACCATTTTCTGGAAGATTGAGTGTTTGGCAGTAATAGCCATGACACAAAGCTCAAATCTACAAATTCTTTTAGGGTAAATTCAATTGCACAATCCCCTTTCCTTTGGATTTTTCTTCTTGCTCCTTGGCTTGAACCCAACATCAATGGTGAGTAATTTCCTGTTTTCCAGTCTTTAGGCTGCGTGTTCTCTACGCTTCATGCCCCAACAGAATATTCATGGGCCGGATTTGGATGGTTCAGGCCAGGTTTGATTGAGCTTGACTTTTTAAATTAAAGTCCGAATTTATCTTGGACTAACTATGTAGGCCTATTATTTTGACTAAACTCATCTTACATGTAAAAATATAGAATATTTTATATTTAAATTTTTCTAATGAGTCGGGCTTGTCAAGTAAGCATCAAAGAAGTGGTATTTCCAGGTATGCTAAAAAATAATCGCATTTTTTCAGCTAAAGAAAAAAATCTATATTTAAACTTGTATTTTTTAGAGGGGGCTTGGGTGGGCTGGGCAGTACTCCCATTGGCATGCTATTCACGCTTAAAATTATCTAACAAAATAGCATAGATTATTATAATATATATTTTTTATTATTTTCTTTTTTTTTTTCCCCAAACTTTATTATTTTCCAAACAATATATAGTATATAAATTTGATTGAGAGTAGAGGTTCAAACTTAAAACTTTTGGATTGTGAAAATACTCAATTATGACTTAACAAAAAATTTATTATATGTTTGGAAAATGAATTTCACATAATATAAGGACTTATAAATAAATAGGTGTGAAGTATAGTATAAAATTAATTAATTTTGTATAAATGAATTTTAATAAGTACTTAATTATAAACCTTATATATATGAATTCATAAACTTTAATAAGATATACTATAAATAATAATTATCTGCAACAAATTATAAAACAAATATTTTTTGTTTTTTATAAAACTTATTTAATGTGCTTTTTTAAAATTATTATAATTTTGAGACATGTATGCGTCTTTTCACTATCCTTGTATGTGTGTTTATGCATTTAAAAAAAAAATATTCATCAATCTCTTAATCATATATATATATATATATAAAAGTCCACAAAAAATATATATATATATATAAAAGTCCACAAAAAATATATATATATATAAAAGTCCACAAAAAATATATATATATATGCTAAAGGAAAGAGCAGCCGTCCAGACTCCAGAGAAATGAGAAATGCCGTCTATACCTATCAAAGTAGCGTAAATTCCAATGCTCCGTCTCTTGTCTCTGGCTCTTAACATTTCGATAAAAACTCATAATCCTCATTAGTTTAGTAATTAGTATTACACAGTCACACTCACTTGTTTTCGTTCAATTAGTAGAGTGTTAATTATAATTAAGGAAAGTTAATCATGGCAGATTGGGGACCAGTGGTAGTAGCAGTAATTCTGTTTGTAGTGCTATCACCAGGTGTTCTGTTCCAGCTACCAGGCAAAGGCAGAGTGGTTGAGTTCGGTAACATGCAGACCAGTGGCGCCTCTGTTTTTGTCCATACCATTATCTTTTTTGGTCTCATTACTATTTTCCTCATCGCCATTGGTTTTCATATCACAACTGGATAATATTATTATTGCCGACAGATGAGTCTTTGCTCAATATTACCGTAGTTATTTCTAATAAATTTGAATCCAAATTCTCTGTTTTCAGTTAGAGTGGTTTTTCTTTTATTATTATTTTTGTTTTTTTAATGTTCTCATAATTTAATTTAATTTTTATTTCCTGTGTTCTTTAATTTGTATTGGTTGCTTAATTTATTAAAAATTTCCCAATGATTCTGAATCACCTCTTTATATGACAATTCAAAGGTTTAGAGTGATAATGTAGTTTATTGGATAATAGATTTATATTCAAATTTTCTTGCATTATATTTAAACAAAAAACTTGTTTGGTTCACTAAATTCAATTGAAGGACAAGATTATAGATATACAAATGATGCACTGTGATTCATTAAAGGCCTACTTCCAAAATAGGCTTCTTTTATATAAAGCCCACTATGTCTATATATCTTAGGAAATTTACATAAATGCTTAAAAAAGAGTAGGTTCACAAAAAAAAAAAAAAATGCTTTCCTTCCTTTTTATTATAATTCTACACTACATTCATCAAAAACCATAAACAACACAAAAACTCTACCAAATCTCTTCAAAAATTTGAAAAAATTAACAAAAACAAGTCTCACAAAGCTATTGAATATAGTGCATAATTCAGCTGGGTTTAAGAAAAACTCAATTCTTCAATTATTTGAAAGGTAATTCAAATTTTATAGATATATTTTAATATATTTTTGTGTTGTTTTAATTGTCATCACATTTACAATTATTTAAATTAAACAGATTATAAGTTTTTTTTATGAATTTGAAAGCTTTGCAAGATGAAAATTGAGATTCAGATATAAAACTTGCACAAAACTAATGAAGCAATAATATTTTGCAGCAAATCTAGAAAATAGTATATCTGAGGTATATATAAGTATATCATGTATATACATTTTGATAAATTTGATTAACCTGTGTCTATATTATGTTTATTTGATAAATATTTTCAAAAATTTTTAGATATTGAGTATTATATGAATATAAGAATATAAAAGGAATACATAAATATATATTAGATAGAAAATATTATATTTTAAAAAAATAACAAATAGTTTTTAGGATTAAGTATATAATGAGTATATTTTAAGTATATACTAAAAATAAATGCTTTCCTCTTCTTTGAAAACTTAACACTCTCGACCTTTTTATTTGAAGATGCATCAGCAACATTTTTTTTTTTTTACTGAGAATCATCATCAAAATCAAGATCAAAATAATAACAACAAATTCAATAAAATAATATTTAAATTAAAAAAATTTATTTCTATAATTTATTGACTCTTTTCACATACTATATTTTATTGGTGAAATAAGCAATTGAGTTTATTTAATAACGTGGATTCACAGTACATAGTATATCTTAAGTATATAATGAGTATATTTTAGGTATATTTTAGTTATATATATATATGGAAGAGGTGGAGGATAAAAAAAATTTATACGAGAATCCTCACTAAATGCTTTTTAATTGTGTATTTATAATGAGTAATATGATCATTTAATAATATTATTATCTAATTATATTCAATTTAAACAAGGAATGATGAATTCCATTTGAATAAGAAAAAAAATTATTATTTAATATCTAATTATATTTAATTTAAATAAGAAAAGATGAATTTAATTAGAATAAGGAAAGTATAAAATAATTATTATTTAATATACAATCAATTTTATTGCAAATCTACAAATATATAATTATTATAATTAAGTAATTTAATTGTCAAAATAATTTAATTTAATTTAAAGAAAAAAGAATAAATTCCATTAGAACAAAAAAAGAATAAAATTATTATTATTAAGTATAATTATTTATATTTAATTTAAATAAAATTAAAATAGTTTATGTTTTTTTGAGTATTAAAAATTTTTTGATCAAATTTATTAATATTCGAAAAACCATTAAGAAGCTTGCTAAAAAACTTCTTAATATTTAAAAAACATAAAAAATACATAAATTTTTTTAGAAGTTAGAAAAATTCTAATTTGATTTTCATTGATTGAATATTAACAAGCTAGTGAAATTTCTAATTTAATTTTCATTGTGCAAATTATTATTTTGTCCTACGATAAATTTTAAAATTAATGATTTTAATTAGTAATAAATTGTGTGCTCTAGAAAGATAATAATAGTTTTTATAAATAAAATCAATCAAAATAATGTATATATTTTTATGTTATTTTGAATATTAAAAAATTAGATAAATTCTAATTTGACTTTGATTGTTCGAATATTAATATGTTAGAGAAATTTTAATTTGAATTTCAGAAATTCTATTATAGATTATAAAAATTATTTTTCATTTTATGAGAAGATGTATCATAAAAAGAAGGTACACTAATTAAGAATTCATTTAATAACAATGAGCAAAATTCTATTATTGCATTATTAAATGTCAAAATTTTTATTTATAATGGTATGCCATTCTTTAAAAAAATCAATTTGTTTAAAATTTTATAAATATTTAAATTGAATATTTATTTTTATACTACATCAGAAATTCAACTATCAATATTGAAACATTTAATTTGAATTTAATTTTTTTATTCTTTATGTTATAGCCGTGTTTCAACATCAATATTGAAAGGTTGTACTATTCAAAATAAATTAAATATATCAGAAGTTCATGAGTTATAAGATTTGTGAGTATATTATTTCTAATTTTATGTTTAATAATTCTATCTAGTTTAAATTTGTATTTTTTCATTAACTTTGTGTAAAATGATCAAAATGCCCATCAATTACACTTAAATTTTCCATTCCACCCATAAAGAAAATAACTCAAATTTTTCATTCTAATTTTTAAGTATGGAAGATTATCTAAAAGATGAAATTAAAGTTTTCATATTGTAAAAGATATTCAAGATGTGTCAACGATAGAAATAAAAATAATAAATATTGAAGAGAAAGAATAAGATGAAGAAACTCCACCGTTAAGGAAGAAGATTCAGATAAAAAAAAGTTTAAAAGATTATAATTATAACATGATTATTTTCTCTTATAAGAAAAATTATTTAATTTTTTTTATTAATAATATACTAGTTTATTTGTTTAAATACAATTTTTAATTTTTAAAAATAATAGTTAATTTATTATTTTATGACAATATATTACATTATATTTTCTTATAATTTGATATTTAATATAAAAGTTATAGAAATATAAGTTGTCACAATAAAATATATTAATTTTTTCATTAATTTATGTGGTTAAAAATAATAATCTATAGTAAGTATGTTTATAATACCATATTGATTAGCAATATATTTTTTTAGAGTAAGGAAATAGAAAATTAGTAAACAATTTTGAAAGTTTATCTTAAATAAAATTATTATTTTATATTTTTTAATAAACAAATCTAATAAAATAAAAATAATAGTAATAATAAACAAAAAGTTTGTTTTTTTACTTAGCCCAACAATATAAAATTTCTTTTTTAATAGAAAAAAAAGGAATCAATAATCTTCACATTTGTTAACGTACGATCAAGCTGGATTTTTTTTTTGTCTATTAAAAGAAAAAATTAATTTACGGTTGCTCTTTAATGTTTTCTCTATTTGCTAAGCAAATAAAAACTAATTCAAAATTCAAACTATTAATCTTTTGGAGAAATAAAGTTATTAAAAATTCAAATTATTAAATTATCATATAAATTTCAATTTATATTAGAGGTAACCCTTATTCACAAAATAAAAAGATAAAAGTATGATATTTAAAAAATAAATATAGATAAATAAATAAATTAAATCCAAAATATCTAATATAATGTATAAAAAATATAAATAAATAAACTCTTAATACAAATTGAAAAAAGACAAGTTATATATATATATATATATATATATATATATATATATATATATATATATATATATATATATATATATATATATATATATATATATATATATATATATATATATATATATATATATATATATATAATCAAATTTTATATTTATTTTGAATCAAAAAATATTTTTATTTTATATTTATTTTGGATTGAATAGTCAAATTATCATAATTAAAAAAGATTTTTCTATTTTTCTATTCTATTATTTATTAACACTTGTATCAAGTATAAAATTCAAATACAATACAATATCCATGAGCTCTACTACTTATTTTCGAAATAATATATGCCTTCACATATAATTTAGTGCATTGCATGATAGTGTAATTATAAAGTGTCAAATTTGATTTAAATATTTTATTTGTAAAATTTTATAAATGTTCAATTTTCTCAATTTTGAAAAGTTTCATTAAATTGGATAGAGAGATAGAGAGAGAATATTAAGCAGTAATATTAAATCTAATAAGAAAAAAAAAGTTTCATTTAAATTGTACTGTACCAAAAAGTAGTTTCTAAACATATCATTATCAAATGAATTACCAACTCATAGGTTAAAATTAAAAGTTAATTATCTTATAACATTACTCAATGAAACCAGGATAGTGTGCAAAAAAATAAATAAAAATGTTATATAGGTAGAAATAACAATGAGATAATATTTAAGAAAACATGTTCTATTATTAATGATATCATTATCACCTACTGAAAATAAGAGATACTCTTTCTATTTTAAAAAAAAAAATAATTTCCTGTTCGTCTTTGTTTTATAATGATTATTAATAAAATACAATGAAAAATAATACGTAATGTAAATATTATTTATCATGGATAATTATATGTTGTATTGTCAAAAGATATTTGAACATTTACTATGAAAGTATTGGTAAAAAATAAAAAGCCAAATAAAAGAAAGTAATTTACACTAACAATGTGGTTTATAAAAAAATTTTGCTAACAGGTAACATAATTTAAAAAATAATATCACATAATATTCGTTTAAATTATTTACATGCCATATAAAATTTATACTAATATTCAAAATATTACTAATTACAAATTAAATTATATTTTAAAATGAGTCGTAAGGAATTATAATAGAGATCAACATGTGAAATACGTTTGAAAAATTAGTATATATATAATCTTCATTTAAATTATTTATATGACATATATCATTTATATTAATATTTAATATATAATTATTTATAAATTAAATTATATTTTAAAACGAGTGAAACACGTTTATATATATATATATATATATATATATATATATATATATATATATGCGCTCTTGGCTCAGTGGCGTATTGGAGTCTTTTGAATTTTCAAGTGTCCGCGCTTGGTCTCTTTTCACATACCTGAATGTCTCACTTGTGGAGGGTAGGATCCTATAAATAAAGGAACCATCCACTAAAATCAATAAATTAATAAATGAACGGTTTTGATAAACACCACAAAACTAAAAATAAAAAATAAATCCAATAACTTAAAAAAATTATAAAATAAAAAATCTCTCAAAAATCAGAAATCTTAAAATCTCTCCTTCCTCTCTCTCTCTCTCTCCTCTCTCTTTCTCTTTCATGCCCATTGACAGATCTTCTCTCTCATTAAAACAATTCGTCTTTCTTGTTTTTTTTTTATTTGCCAGAGTAAATAGAATTCATTAACAAAGTACAAAGGCTAAATTAATATAAATAAATATTACAAAGTTCACAAGGCCCAATTAAAGAATCTAAATATGGACTTAATGTCCAAAAGTGAAATGCCGAACAAGAATTTTTTAACAAAGGGCTTAAAGCTCAAGAACAATATAGCCCAATGGCCTACAGAAATTATTATATTCTTTGAATCTCTCTGTTCCAGTTTTCTCAGTCTAGCTACCTTTTTTGGCTTTGTTGCTGGTAACAAAGGACAAGAAAACTATGGAAAAAGCACTGGACCCAATTTATAAATAATACATTGTTGAAATCAAAATGAGATTTATCTCAACTCTATTACTTTGAAAGCTGGCCAGAATCTACTTAGATCCATTCATCAAAATCATGAATAAATGAATATTTGTTAATTATAAATTTAGAGATATCGGTACAAATTTTTTCGCCACTTTTTTCTTACACTTTGCCTTTTCGCCACTTTTTTCCATAATATGAAAGTGGGTCAATTTTTGTGGTGTTTTTCACCAAAATTTTAAATTTTTGGTGGAAAATAATTTTCACCAAAAATTTTCGATATTTTTTATTTTTCAAAAAAATTCCCCTAACTTGGAAAATATTTCAAATTCCACCTATTTTTTGAAATTTTTTTAAAAATACTCTAATTTAGTCAAATGCTTCGTACGAGATCTATACAATAGAACCCCACATGCGAGACCGGGAACTTTTCTTCTCGCAAGTATCTCCAAATCATTAATGCTATATCAAAAGTTGCTGGATGTTCAAGATTAACAGAACACCACATGCACCCGCCATTACTAATTTCCTCATCCCTCATTGGACATGCATGATTATAAAGCTTAACAACCTTCTCCTCCTCTTTAATTACATTAGCTTTAGACAAAACAAAAGGCAAATGAGAACCCATAACTCTTTCCTTAAACTTTTATTAAATGACAATTCAAAACGCCTCTTTTCACTAGGATTATAACTATTGTTATTTTGCGGCCCCGTACAAAGATACCTTTATTTAAGCTTCATATTCTCATAAACATCAGTAACTTCTTCACCTTTTTCTACGGCCAAACAGAACTTCTACTTGGGGGTTTTGCTAAGTCTCAGCCGATCAGTGGAGCGGTTAATTTTAGCAGAATCGTAGACTTTATTTTGGGTCATACCACTGTACTCGTGAATTACAAGGGTGAGACTGTGGAATCTATGAATAAGGAAAGCAGCTTGCAAAACTCCAATTGCTGGAAATTCAGTGAAAGAAAAGGGCAGCTTTGAAAAATGAAGAGAGCAATTATTCGCTGTTGAGCACTGATAGCGTGAAATCGCATAGGATGAGTGGAGTGAAGAATGATAGAGAGGAGCAGTAGCAGAACACTTACAGCCTGTTTAGATGAGGTAGGGAAGGATAATTAATGAAAGGATAGGAAATGGTAAAGACAGGAAAGGAAGGAGAAGGAAAGAGAAGTGCAAATATTAACTTTTTTCTTGTTTGGGAAATGATTGAAGAAGGAAGGATAATTAAAGGAATGGTAAGTATTAAAAGTATAAAAATAACCTTATAACTTGAGGTTTTTATATTTAATGCAAGGATAAAATTGGTAAATTATATTTTTTTGATATATTAGTGTTTAGTCTACCTTTTCTTACACCCAAAATTGAGGTGTAAGAAAAATAAAGGAAAGTGTGGGGAAGGTTAAATCTTACCCCTCCTTACTCCTCTATTTTATTTGTACTATTCTTCCTAGATAAGGGTATAAGATTACCCTTCCATTAATTATGTGCCCTCCCTTCTTCTTTCCTAACCCCATCTAAACAAACTATTGAGGTATATTTGGCATATCAGAATGTATTGTAATATAATCAAATATATTTTTAGGCTATATAGTTTGGTAGCCCCTATTTTCAAATTAAATATTTTCCAAATGGAAACTACTTTTCCTTAAGCATTGGGAGTAATCCTAACTATGTATAGAGAAGTGTTTGGAGTGCTAAAGGAGATATGGTGAAAGGTATGCTGTGGAGAATAAGTGATAGGCAATCTATTAATGTTTGGTAGGCAATCTATTAATGTTTGGAAGGATCCATGGCTTTGTGATAAGGAGGGATTCTGAATTGAGTTATCCATTATTGCAGGCTTGGAAGATTTGAAGGTGACAGACCTGTGGATGCAAGATGGTACTTGATGGGAGACTGAATTTATAAACTCAATTTTTAATCAATATGATGCTAAGGTAATTTATGGAATTCTGTTACTAAAACATCCTTCACCACATTGTATTGTTTACCATTTTGAAAAGTTTGGTTTTTATTCGGTTAAATCGAGTTAGCACAGCTTGATGGAACAATTTTCAAGTGGTGGACAAACAACAATTATCTCCAGTTGGGCTAAACTATGGAAGATGTCTCTTCCTCCCAAGGTATCTTCTTTCCTTTGGAAGGTCTGTAGCAACTGCATCTCAACTTGAGCTCATCTAGTTGGCAAAGGAATTCATGTTTCATTATCTTGTGTTTTGTGCGGGCAAGCTGTAGAGCACCTGTGGCATATCTTTGCTAATTGTCCTTATTCAAGGAATTGTTGGGAAGCTATGGGGTTGGTATATTGAGGGCTGGTAGCTGAAGACTTTCAGGTATGGTTTTTACAATAGATTGAGTCGAGTTTCAATGGTGGTTTGGACAAGCTTGCACAAAACTCATGCAAGCACACGTTAGCTGCTCAGTCTCTGAAGGTGAAGCAATGGGGTTGAGGGAGGCACTGGTTTGGGTGACTAAATTAAACTTGCCAGTTGTGGATTTTGAGGTGAATGCTAAGGATGTGGCTGATGCTTACCATTCTTTTACAAGGCTCCTAAATGAGTTTAGTACTATAATTGAAGATTGTCGAAGGTTACGTCAAAATAAAGATCATTCTATTTCTTCTATAAAGAGGTTATTAGTGAATGTTCCAACTCATGGCTTAGCTAGGATGACTCATTTATATGCTTATCTCTCTATTTCTTTTGAAGCTCCTCGAGCTATTGAGGATGCTTTATCGTCTGATTTGATTTCTGACGTGGAGGCTATTTCAGAGAGATTTCTGAGCCGTTGGGACAAGCAACAGATCAAGTACAAAAAATACTAGCTCAGGCCAGCTGGAATTTGGGGCCTTATAAATATGCGATTCAAAAGTAAACGGGCCACCGGCTCAAAGTCATCGCCTTTGGCGATGAGCGACGTTGTTTTTCGGCCAAATTCCTTCGTTTGGGCCCTTAAAATGGCAGTTAATCCATTTATGGAAACTTTTTATTTTTGTCATAACTTTTGATATTTAATTCTGTTTTCGGCTCCGTTTGTGGCGTTCATCTTGTTTAGTTTCCTATTTTTATTTATGGTAACATTGTAATTTTGTCATTTATGGCAGTTTTGTACCTAGGGTTTTGGGCTCTCTATTTAGACTCTTGTTTTGACTTGTTTGAGGGATGAATAATTCAGCCATATTTTGAAAACCCTAAAATTGGATTTATCCTTTTGCTTACGCTGTGTCAATTTCTCTTTAATAAAATTTAGCTTTTATTTTAAAAAATAAATAAAAATTTAATAATAACTACATATTTTAAAATATTTTAAAAAACACAAATTAAATAAAAATAATAGACGGGGCTTTTTATATAGTATTTTGTTATAACCAGTTTTTGAAACACTTGAAAAGCTATTTTTATATAGTTTTTGAAACATAAATTTTTTTATAAATATTTTATATTATCATAAATTATATATATTATTTAATAATATATATTGAAAAAATAATATAAAATGTATTTATATATTCAATAATATTATAAATTTTTAGTTAATTGATAACAATATATATATATATATATATATATATATATATATATATATATATATATATATATATATATATATATATATATATATATATATATATATATATATATATATTCAAGGAAAATTTTTTGTTAAAAGCCAATTAAAAAATGCATTGAAATTATATTTGCTACTATTTTTAAAGAAAGCCAAAATAAAAAAGAAAAATATTAAAATTTAAAGATATATTTCATAATATATTTTATAACACTATAAATTATTAGCCAATTGATATCAAATTATTTTAAAAACATATATATTTTTCCAAGGAAAATTTATTATTAAAAGAAAATTAAAAAATGAAAGAAAAATACAAAGAAATTTTGCCATTATTTTTTTTAAATAGGTGGCAAAACTGCAAAAGAAAAATTTTAAAACTAAAAATATATCTTATAATATTTTATCAAACTATCATAATATCTTTAAAAAAAAAAAATCATAGAATCAAAAACTAAAACCAAAATACACACACGTATATTAAAAAGAAATATGAAAAAATTTTAATTACATACATACATCATGTAAAAATTCAGGAATTTTTTAGTTTTATAGATCTAAATAGAATTTTGATTAGTTTTAGATTATTGAATTGATTAAAGAATTATCTAAATTCTTATAAAATAAGTCACGATGTTTTCTTTCCTTGTAAAAGAAAAAATTACTATGTCATATATGATTTACTAAATTAGATTAAAAATACTAAATTAAAAATGCATGATGCAATTGAAATTCAAACGAAGTATTAAAATCTTTCATAATGACTTGGCAAATATTACAGCAAAAAGTTATACAGAGCTTAGATTTAATTTTGTAAGATAAAATATATCAATAAATAATAAATTAACACATCGTTCTTGTAAGATATATCTATGATTAATTCTGTTGAATTAAAAAAATGGATGTAAAATTAAATAAATCTAATATATATATATATATATATATATATATATATATATATATATATATATATATATATATATATATATATATATATATATATATATATATATATATATAGGCTTAAAATGTCTTAGTTTTTATCATGTAACATATGTTATTTGTGACATATGTTTATCATGTATTTGCATTTTATTGGTCTATATGTTATTTGGATTAGAATATCTTAACTTTCGCCATATGGTATATATTGGCTATGTGTTTGCATTCTATTGGTCCATATGTTATTTATTTTCTTTGATTTTGATCTATGTGATTGGTCTTCAGGTTATATATTTCCTTTAATTTTGATCTATATGGCATATATATTATTTCGATAGTCATAATGACAATTAATATTATTTTTATGATTGTGGTTACAATATTTAAAAATGATCATTTTTTATTTTTTTTCTTACCAATTTTCAAACCTAATAAATATATCGAAAAATAATAAGATTTTCATTTAAAAGTAATCATATATATATATATATATATATAAAGGCTTAGAATGTCTTAGCTTTTATATGTTTGCCATGTATTTGCATTCTATTGGTCTATATATTATTTAGTTTAGAATATCCTAACTTTTGCTATGTAGCATGTATTCGCCATGTGTTTGCACTTTATTGGTCCACATGTTATTTATTTTCCTTAATTTTGATTTATGTGACTAGTCCTCATGTTATTTATTTTTCTTAATTTTGGTCCATATGGCATGTATACTATTTATATAGTCATAATGACAATTAATATTATTTTTATGATTGTGTTTACAAATATTAAAATACACCTTAAATAGTCATTATAAATTATTCAAATTGGTTATATATCCATTCTAATTAATATCCTAATTATTTCAATTTAATTTTAGAGTTTACTTTTGGGATATAAAATTGGAACTTCATTTTTTATTTTCTCATTCTTCACTTTAATTTGACAAGAATTTTATCTTTGTTTATCTTATTTTTCACTTTCATTTGATAAGTTTCCATTTATCTTCTAATGTTTCTATTCTTCAATATTTTCTCTCTCTTTCTCTCTCTCTCTATTTTTTTTAATGAATGTATTTTTTGAATTTCAAATAATTATATTATAGTATGTACATGCACATTTAGAAACTAAAATTAATTTTTTTCTTCTTTGTAGAAATCAAGAAGTCTATACTATTATTTTAATGGTTTTACGATTTTTATGAAAATGACGAAAAAAAGAATAAGTATAAATTATAATATGAAAACGAGTTATATACAAATAAATTTAAGACATGATTCATCAACAAGTGAATATATGAGAGCGCAAATTTTTATTTATTTTTAGTTATACAAGCTCATTTTATGTTATATTTGAAATTTTAAAATACAAAAATTTAAAAATAATATACAAAGTAAAATTACATAATGTACAGTTTTATATCCATATTATATCATTATATGAAAATATTTTTTATTTATAAATTTAATATATAACTTAAATATAAAATTATATTAAACCGTGTATAGCATGAGCTTTCAACTAGTAATAAAAAATAGCATACCAAAAATAGTTGTGTATAGATTATAACGTTATCTTTGAGTGATGATTAATTAAAAATAAAAAATAAAATAAAACATAAGATTAAAAATTAAAGTACAAAAATCGAATATCATAATTCTAGTTATTGGACAATCATAGATTTTTTTTAATAATGTCATATAATTATATAGAATAATGATAAATGTCTAAAAATTTCAATTTAAAATAATTAAAAGAAAAAGAAATTAAAATCTACCTTCCATTAGCGTGATGTATAATTAATCTAAATTATGAAAAAATATTTTAAGCTTGATTTTAAATGAAAATGATATGTTTGATGGATAATATAAAAAATTTGATGGAGGAGTTCTTTTATAGGAAATTATAAAATAAATATAAATTCTATTATAATAAGATTTTCTTATGTAATAATAATAATAATAATAGTAATAATAATAGATGTCTAAGTTAGAAAATATAAAAAATTAGTAAAAAGATTTTTGTTAATTAATATGTTCCTCTTCGTAGATATAAATAGATAGATATAGATACTAAATTGGAGAGTTAATTTCATACATTGTCCTCGAAATTTTGACAAACACATATTATGATTTTCAAACTCATTTTTCTTTCTTAAAAATCCTTAAATTTTGCAAGATGTGCACATTAAAGTCTTTATGTTAATTTTATAGTTAAAATTAACGAATCTTGCCGTATAAACTTGCTACGTCAGTACTGAATTTTTTTCGCTCTTTCCTGCGCGTGAAGAAAAAAAAAAAAAAAAGATGGTAGTGTTCTTAGCCCAAAAAAAAAAAAAAAGAAAAAGAAAAAGATAGCAGTGTTTTTTTTTTTTAAACTCCATTTTTTTTGCTTTTTGTCTTTTTGGGTAAATGGAGAAACATAGATGTAAATTGTGTTTGAAGAGCTTCTCTAATGGAAGAACTTTAGGTGGGCATATGAGGTCTGATATGTTGAATCTTCCAATTCCTCCAAAACCAGAAGAAGTTTGACCCATTCAACTAAGTGAAGAGACTAATTCAGCTTCATCTTCATCTACATCTTCAGAGGAAAAAGCAAAGGGTAAAGATAAAAGGTGCTTATTATGAATTAAGACAGAGAAAGCAAGACTGGGTAATGAAAGAATCCAACTCAGAGACGATCCAAACGGACTCCAAAATTGTTAGAGTATCAATATCACCAACAACAACAAAGACAAGAACAAGAAAACAAAATTTCTATAAAACCGAGTCATGGGCTGAGCCTAAACCATTGTTCTTACCAAAATTTCTTCTCACATTACCTTCTTCTTCCTCCTCCTCTTCATTCTCTTCATATACCCTATGTTAAGTGCAGAGATTGATGCTTGTTGGCTTAATATTTTCATTAAAAAGTCAAGCGAAAATGAGGATTTAGAGACTACATTCTATGTGCTTGACGAATTTCCTGAACAAAGATGTAGGCTTAATGTGAGAACTTTCTCAACGCTGATGCATTACTTGTCTTAGTATTCTCATTAACGAGCAATGGCGCTTCTGAAGAAAATGAAGCTTAAGGGGGTGTGAACCAAATGTATGGTCTTATCAAGAGATTTTGTATGAGTTCCTTAATGTAAGGAAGTTTTTTGAGGCAAAAGAATTTATGGATATGATGGTTTGTGAGAGTAATAGTACTAGTTTTCTGTCCTACAAAACGTTAATTCATGGGTTTGTAAGGAGAAGCTGATTGTGAGATTGATTTGATTTTGAATCAAATGGTGAAGCAAGGTTTTGTCCCAAAAATGTGAGAAGAAAGGTTGGTTGTGCTTTGATGTTAGTCACGCACAGAAGAAAGTGAAAAAAGTTCAATACATTGGCAAGCTTACATGGCAAGTTCCGTTAGATTTAACTATAAAATTAACAAAAGGATTTTAATGTGCACATATTGCAAAGTTTAAGGATTTTTAAGATAGAAAAATAAGTTTGAGAACCATAATGTGTGTTGGTCAAAATTTTGAGGATCATAGATGAAATTAACTTTAAATTAGAGAATCAAGAAAAGCTCATCAAGTAAAGTTTTGATAAAAAATAAAAAAAAAATGATAAATTATTATTTAGTCTCTTATATTTAACCCAATCAACTAACTCATCATTGTTTTTTGAAAAACTAAATAATTTGCCTATCAGATTTGATTCTGTTAAATTATTTAATCATTTCATGCAATTTTTGTATTTTACCTTTATAGTATATAAAATAAATATAAATATAATTTTATTATTTAAAAATAAAAATAAAAATTTCAAATTAATAAAATTAGATAATAATTATATAATTATACAATAATCATTTAATTATTTAATTTTATTAACATAAATATTTTTTAATATAATAATTATATAATTATATAATGATAAAATAATTTTATAATTTGATGATAATTATGATATAGATATATAAAGATTATTTACTTTTACTAATTTGAATTTTTCTTTTTTATTTTAAAAAATAAAAATTAAATTAAATTTATTGTATATACATGTGTATTTTTGTCTTTTTATAAAATTCAATAGAAAAAGTATAAAAATTGAGTGGATAGACTAAATAGTCTGACGAAAATTGAGAACTAACTAGTTAGTTTCTAAAAAAAAATGACAGATTAATTAATTAATTAGATCAAATATCAAATACTATTGCTAAAAGAAAAAAGAAAAACAATAATGGATATATACATAATGAAGTGGGCTCATATAGAGTAATAATATGGATACTATATTACAATTTACAGCACAGAGTGTAGTAGGCAGAAAGGTTCAATGCCACCTAGCAGAGAAGCAAAATACAAATAAGCGACTGAGTCACCGATACCCAGTTGGCACGGATAGGCCATCTGTACACATAATACATTAAAAATAAAACACATCTAAGACAAAAACTGGATTATTTATTTAATATATTATTATTAATTAAGGCCATGGCACCACTAAAAGAGACGAATACACCCTCTGGAACTTGCAGGGGATTCATTATATAGGTAATGTGTTAGTGCTAGTAGTAGCCATCAGTGCTAGTGGTAGCCAGATCTGTAAAACTTTTTCCTGCAGACTGGAGTTGTTGCCCTCATCATTAAGAATTGCTGATATCTGGGGAGCCATGGCACAAACAAGAAGATTGTTTATATATAAATATAGATATAGATACCAGGTAGCTAGCTTTATTAAATTTACCTGTTTTTCCATTTGATTATTTTCTTCTGCCAGCTGCTTTTCCTGCTCATATTATTAGTAAAAGACGACATCAAAATTAGGAGCAGTAGTTCAGGCTTAATTCATGTCGTATTTCAAATTAATGTAAATTATATATAAATTCAAACTATTTTCTCTCAAATAGTCCAAATATCCTAGCTGAAAACAGTCAAATAATATGGAATATTGCTTATCTGATTTAGGAGTAATCAGAGTACTTTTAGAACTGTGTTTAACCACTCAGATTCATTAAAGAAAGTTTGTATAAGTAAAAACATTTCCCATCTATATATTTACCAAATTTACGACAAAATACAGTTTTGCATACCTTCTGATTAAGGGTTTCTACGGCTTCAAGCATCAGCTGTGTCTGCATATCACCATCAGCCTAACGTATCAGATTTCTATTGCTATGTTTTATAGCTAGAATTTGTAGAATGTATTAAAAAGATGGAGAGAGAATAAATATAACCAAATTGTTGCCTGTGGTATACAGCAAAATGCACTACAACTCCTAATTTCTATTGCATCATCATCAAGTCCCAAACAGTGAAAGCTGATCTTCTAATACCTTAATTAAGCCTGATCAACATTTTGATGAAAGCTCCATGAAATTCAGACAGCAACCTCCAACTGTAGCTAATTTATTTAACTTGGTTGTCTGGGACAAAAGATTTTTTCTATATGAAAGCACCGAAAAGTTTCTTCTGTTTTTCTTGGAAGTAGATGAACAAGTTTCCTATCTGATATCCTCCCCATTAACAAAATCCCAAGAAACACAAAAACACAATGATTCAACCACATTCTGGATAGCACATTCCAAAATATTCTCCCCTAAATACAATTAAAAAAGAAAACAGTAACACCGTTAAGAAGCCGGGATTTCATTGTTACAAAAAGCTATTATCATCATTACAAAACACATTTCCCACAAGACATTACTCGCATGCAACCAGCAAAATGGTTCCACAGAATTGCAAGTTCTCAACAGAACAATACAAGCATGTGTCTAACAGTCACCAAATCATCACTTATTGATTTCACAAAAGAAAGATATCCATGAATAAATAAATAAATACTATAAAAAGTGGATGTTACCAACATCAGACCTCGTGTGTAATTACCACATGCAGCCACCTTGTTTTAGACATATCTCCCGTCGCCAAGATAACAGTCATTTTTCTTTTTTTCCTATTTGAAATGATTCAACAACCAAAACCAAAATGGTAAGCGTGAGAAAGAGTGTAATAGGGGCAAGAGGTCATAGAATGAGAGGCAAGTTTTCAACTATCTGTTGGTCTGTTTTGGCAAGAATCAGCTGATACAGTTGCCATTTCCTTTTGAAACCGTAGCAAGATTTCTTGCTGCAGATCTGAGATTCTAAATGAATCTCCTTGTGAAAAACAATATTTAAGATCCTTCCAAATATCACATGCATTATCAAGCCATATGATGCTTTGAGCTATAATGGAGATAGAGCTTTTATGGGCAAGAAAGTACCATTGTGTTAAATCTCAGTCAAGCCTTAAAGAGTGCATCAGTTGAGGCAGGTATAGTGATAGATACATCAACAAACTGCAATTTGTTCTTAGAAAGTAAGACCATCTTCATTGACCTAGACCAGGAATGAGTTTGGACCAGTTAAAACGGATGTTACAAGAATAAGGGATGGATTCCCTTTGGGATGACGATAATAGGGGCTTGAAGGTTGCTCTTCTGTTCTAACGTTAGATCCAGATGCAACATTTGTTTTTTATGTATTCGCCATTGAAATTGAAGATTTAACTGAAGAAAAAAACTGTTTCTTTACTGAGAAAATAGTACAAGAAAATTCAGGAAAATGCAAAGGGAAGTACAAAAAAAATGGAGAAAAATTGCTAGAAATAAAGAAGTTTATTGCTCTGATACCATAACAAGATTTCTGTAATGAATGAATTCTGTACCTGAGATCTTTATTGATGGCTAAGTATATTTATATACAATGAGAGTGCCAGATAAGCAAAACAAATTATAACAAACTGAGCTTACTGAACAAACAAAATGAAAAAATAATTAACTAAAAAGCTCATGAGCCTAACCAACTTATAATAGAAAAAGTACAAATAGAGTATCTATACTGAGGTTAATGTGTTCTGAACAACAGAAGAAAAACTATGGAAATTTTGTAGATTAGAGCTGCAAGTTAGTAACTGAACTCAAGGAGATTCCTGGTGGAAGACTTTGTTACAGTAATCCACAGAACAAATGCATATATAAAAGCTTGTGCCCCTATAATCCTGGGTTTTGCCCTTATCTATTTGACAAGCTTTCAAGTGGTTCGGCAACGTGTCCATGTCCACAAATCCCCTATATTGTTCCTTAACTGAAAATCTCCAGGTCCACCCAAGTCAAAAAAGCCCCTGAAAAAATGCCACCACCTTACAAAGTCTATGATTTTCCTTTGCTATAGAACTATACTGTACCTTACCTACAATCTTCAGGGCCACAAACTAGACAGACTCAAATAAATATAAAGTAAATACTTCAATCAAATAACATTATAATTTTATGTGTTTAATAATTAAGCATGACAAATATATGGTCAAGAAAATCATTTGCTATAAAAATTTGTTTTAAAAAAATTGTTATTGGTCACTCATATTGTAATGAGAAATATTGTACTGGTAGGCTTAAAAAAATCCGATATATAACATATCGTTCGATATTTAAAACCATGCGTGGAATACCAATTTTCCGATGGTATTTTGTTTTCCATATTAAAGTTGCTGATTCTTATGTGACATTAGTGCCGTCTATGGTTGCTCAAAGCCTCATGGATGAAGATTTTTCATGCAGAGGCAAATTGATATGTAGGTTTCAAAACTCTTAATTAGGTGGTGTTTAATAATACTATTTAATGCTTAAAATAAAAAATTTAATTTTAAGTTGTTTGGGTAACCTATATCACTTAAATATCTCAATTAAGCTAAATTTACTTAAAATAATAAATCAAAATTT
Source organism: Reutealis trisperma (assembly GCA_947687605.1). Taxonomy (NCBI): domain Eukaryota; kingdom Viridiplantae; phylum Streptophyta; class Magnoliopsida; order Malpighiales; family Euphorbiaceae; genus Reutealis; species Reutealis trisperma. Next base: position 852,936 of record CANTUT010000393.1, read on the forward strand.
TTAATTTAAAATTTGTATTGAATACAATATAAAATATCAGATTTTAAAATAATTTTAAAATTTAGCATTTTCATCATTTGTATTGGTTATGTTTGAATGAAGTGTTGAGTTGGTAATCGATGCTCTTGGGTGTTGTCTCAAAATCCTAGATTTCCATTTTTGATTAGTCTTCCTATTTTGCAGAAATTAGGTCTATTAGTAAGTTTTATGTCTTTGCCATTGGCTCTTGGAGAAGTACATTTGCCCAACTTTTATGGGAAGAGGCAATATTTCCACATTCAAAGGTTGAAAGCTAGTCAGTTGCATATTGTAGCTAGCAAATAAGTTTATTGTGTACAAGATATTGATAGACTCTTGGTTGTTGTGGGGATTTTGGAATTGAGTAAGAGAGAGCTTTGAGACTAAAGTGCATTGTTTTGGCCAAGTACAATGTTCTAATAGTCAACCAAAGAAGGTGATTGTGTTAAATTTTGATAATTGCTACATATTCACGAGTTTCATGTTCTAGCGCTAGCCTTAGAGCTAATAGTTAACTCTTTCTTTTCTTTTCTTTTTCCTTCTTTTTTAATAAATTTTCCTCTTATTTTTTTCTATTATTATTATTCCCCCCATCCACAGATAATAGTCCACATTTTCTTTTCAAAATGTCAAAAAAAAGTTCACTTTTTTTTAAATTAAATTTATTATTATGTTCTCAAGTATATTTATTGTATTCTTACAATTCATGTTAGCATAATTAGTGCTATTAATGATTATAATAAGGCTAAATTAGTAAAGAACCATAAATTTTTAATGTGTGAAAACGAATTTAGACTATTAACTGTGAACAGAGAAAGTATTATTTTTTCTCCTTCTCTTTGATGCCATTAAGAAATTGAAAAGTATTATTTATAGCTTTTCGATTTCTTCTCCCTATCTTTCTTTTCTATCTCTTTCCCTTTCATTTTCCTTTTCTCTTTTTTTCACCCTCCCTATGTTACCTTTCTTCTTTTAGCTATTTGAGACTAAAGGGCAATGTTTTGACTAAGTACAATGTTCTAATGGTCACCTAAACAAGGTGATTGGGTCAAACTTGTAAGAATATTTAATTTATTTCTCATGCCACATCAGCAGCAGTAATGACACATCATATTCATTAGTTACTGATGTAAATATTGCTTAGTTTAGATTACTATAAATACTCTTTTGACTCTTGTAAATATGTAGAATTCATTAATTTAGAAACAAAATTTTTTTTCCCTTTCTCTCGATCGTCCTTTCATTTTAGTTAGGTTTACAAAGAAGAAATTGAAATTCGTTCATAGTATCAGAGCTACGATCTAGAATAATCTGTGGATTGAAATCAAGAATAGAAGAAGAATTGATTTAGATTTGTGTATTGATTATAGAAATGGCGAATGCTGGAGAATTGAATACTGGAGAAGTTGAGAACCAAACACAATTAAATCGAAGGGCTCAAGAAAAATGAGATTGTGATCCATTAATGTTGCAAAGCTCCGATCATCCAGGTATGATTTTGGTGTCTTCACCTTTAGTTGGGACCAATTACATGCCCTGGAGTCGATCTATGAAGATTGCCCTTGGAGCTAAGGTCAAATTAGGTTTTATAAATGGTAAATGTCCTATGCCAGAAGAAGATTCAAATAATTTTGAACAATGGCAAAGAGTTGATTGTATGGTGACATCTTGGATTTTGAATTCAATTTCCAAAGACTTAGTGGATGCTTTCATCTATGCCTTTAGTGCTAGAGAATTATGGACTGAGTTAGAGGAGAGATTTGGTGAGAGTAATGGTCCACTTTTGTATCAAGTACAGAAGGAGGTTAGTACACTGACACAAGGAAATATGAGTGTTTCCTTATATTACACTAAATTGAAAAAGCTATGGGATGAATTAAATTGTTTGATGCCTATAGCTACATGCATTTGTGGTGTTGGAAAGGCTACAGCAGACATGAATTGTTTGAATAGGCTTATGCAGTTTTTAATGGGACTGAATGAGTACTACGATCATACTAGAAATCAAATCCTGTTAATGGATCCTCTGCCAAATGTGAACAAGGCCTATTCTATGGTCTTGAGAGTTGAGAAACAAAGAGAGGTGCATTCTCTGACTGTTGATACAATAGATAGTGCAGCTTTGTTAACTAGGAATCATAACAACTACAGAGAAAATGGAAGAGATTATAATAAAGATGCATATAAAGGAGGTAATTGGAAGAAGAAAGACTATAACAAGAAGTGTGAGCATTGTGGAATACCGGGACATGGAAAAGAGAATTGTTTCAAGCTTGTGGGGTATCCTGAGTGGTACAATGAGCTGAAAAAGAAAAAAGGAAGGGGTCTGCAGACTAGAGTGGTAGCTAATGTCACTGAAACATCTATAGATGACAAATTTGCAGTTGGTGATAATGGAAAACAAAATGAGTGGAATACAGCAATAGCAAATGCTGTTTCCAAGGAGTTGCAAAAATATCTCAAAGGAAAAGGGGTAGCAAAGACGGGCTTTGCAAATTATCTCAGCTATACAGGTATGTCATACACTATAGCACTTAATTGTTTTGATTGTGGGTTAGAAGGCTTATGGATAATAGATTTAGGGGTAACTAATCATATATGTTTTGATATTACCCTTCTAAACCATTTTTCAAAACCCAGCCATTTAACTACAGTACAATTACCAAATAAAACCATACAAAAAGTAAATCATATAGGAACTGTAGTTTTAGAGTCCAAACTTATTCTTGAACAAGTTTATCATATACCAAATTTTAGATTCAACCTGCTGTCCATCAGCCAGATAACACAAGCACTCAAACTTAAAATAATTTTCTTTTCTACTCACTGTGAATTTCAGGACCTAGTGACTGAAACTATCATTGCTGTTGGAAAGATGCATCATGATTTGTATATACTTGATTCTTCTTGCTTTACTGCAAATACCATTAGACATTATCATGCTAAGACTTCTGCCATTCTTGCTGTTGTTCAGGTAGGTATGTCTATTCCTTGTACAAATTCACAAATTAATAAAGATAACTCTTTAATTCCCTATACTTTGCTTCATAATAGACTTGGTCATACATCATATTCAAAAATTTCTCATATTCCAATTTCATTCATACCAGAAAAGACTGATAAGCAAGTTTGTGATATTTGTCCTATTTCCAAACAACAAAGATTGCCCTTTTCTGTTAGTCGTATACAGACCATTGCACCCCTTGAATTAATTCATATAGATCTGTGGGGACCTTATAGGACACCCTCACTTTCAGGAGCACATTTTGTATTAACAATAGTGGATGATTATAGTAGAAGTACTTGGACATTCCTTCTTAAGGATAAGAGTCAAACTTTCTATCATTTGAAGAATTTTATTGCCTTAGTACAAAACCAGTATGATACTAAGATAAAGATTGTTAGAAGTGATAATGGAGGAGAGTTTACAAACCAACAATGTCAAGGTCTGTTTGTAGACTTAGGAATATTACATCAAAAATCCTGTCCATATACTCCACAACAAAATGGAGTGGTGGAGAGAAAACATGAACACCTTTTACAGGTGGCTAGGGCAATAATGTTTCAATCAAATCTTCCAAAAGGGTTTTGGGGTGAAGCCATCCTTACTGCCACCTACATTATTAACAAATTACCTATAAAACTTTTGAATTGGAAGTCACCTTTTCAGGTTTTGAATAAGAAGGCACCAGATTATGATACTCTTAGAGTATTTGGTTGTCTTTGTTTTGCAACCAATACTAAGCCCAATAAGGATAAGTTTGAAGTTAGAGCTCATAGGTCTATATTCATTGGGTATGTTATGGGTTAAAAGGCATATAAGTTGTATGATTTAGAGACAAATAAAGTATTTGTTTCCAGAGATGTTGTTTTTCACGAAACACAATTTCCTTACAAAGCTAATACTTAAGTTGGAATTCTTAAAAATCCAGATATAGATTTTGATTCTGTCTTGCCTTTGTCTCAAGGATTAAATAATCCTATTCAATATAGTAATTATACTCCTGCTCCTAATAACTAGATTCTTGAATCTACTTCTACACTAAATCCTTCATCAAAGACTGACATACTTCCTAATGATAGACTAGATGTCATTGAACCACAGCATGATATTCTTGTACCTATAGGTCCTGATTTCACAGAAATGCGAACATTTGATATATCAAATATACCTAAATCTTCTATTTCTCAAAACTTAGAACCAGTTAGAGAAAACCAACCAACTAGACAAAGCCATAGAATTAAATCCAAACCTAAGTGGTTACAAGATTTTGTTTCCACCGTTCATACCACGCCTAATACTATTGTTTCAGATTCACACAAATATCCTTTGAATTGTTTACCTCCTTTCTTACCATATACCAATGTCAAACATATGGAATTTGTTGCCAATATATCTACCATTCATGAACCCTCTACTTATGATCAAGCCACAGGAGACCCAAATTGGGAACAAGCTATGTAAGCTAAAATTCAAGCATTGGAAACTAATGGTACTTGGCAAATGACAACTTTGCCTAAAGGGAAGAAAGCAATAGGATCTAAATGGGTTTATAAAGTGAAGTACAAACTTGATGGAATTATCAATAGATACAAGGCTAGACTAGTAGCCAAAGGATATAATCAAATAGAAGGGCAAGACTACACTGATAGTTTTTCTCCTGTAGCTAAGGTCATAGTGAGACTTTTTCTTGCTATAGCCACAGCTAAACAATGGATTATTCATCAGGTTGATATTAACAATGCATTTTTACATGGCTTTATAGATGAGGAGGTATATATGTTACCTCCAGAAGGTTATCATACTACTGGTTCTCAAGTATGCAAACTTCAAAAGTCCCTCTAGGGCCTTAAACAAGCTTCAAGGAAGTGGAATATTGAGTTTAATGCTAAATTAAAATTGTTTGGGCTTTCACAGTCAGCATATGATCATTGCCTTTTTACCAAGACTTCCTCCACAAGTTTTTTAACTGTTCTTGTGTATGTGGATGATGTACTCATTGCTAGAAATGATGAAGAAGATATTCAAGCACTTAAATTCTTTCTGCATGCTCAATTCACAATCAAAGATTTAGGGATTGCAAAGTACTTTATTAGTCTAGAACTGTCACATACATCTGCTAGGCTATATGTCAATCAGAGAAAGTACATTTTAGACATCTTGCAAGATACAAGGCTTACTGGTGCTAAGCCTGCATTGCTGCCTTTTCCATCTGGTTTAAAATTATAGCATGAAGGTTCTGAACTGCTTCCTAATCCTGAATCATATAGAAGATTAGTTGGGAGACTTCTCTATCTTAATCTTACTCGACCAGACATCACTCATGCCACACAGCAGTTAAGCCAATTTATGGCTACTCCTAGAGTTCATCACATGGATGCTGCTTTACATGTTCTTAAGTATCTAAAGGGTTGCCCATCTATTGGATTATTTTTTTCTGCAACTACTTCTCTCCATCTTACATCCTACTGTGATGTAGACTGGGCAGCATGCTTAGACACCAGAAAGTCCCTCACAGGATATTGTGTTTTTTTCGGTTCCTCTCTTGTTTCATGGAAAACAAAGAAACAAACCACAGTATCTCGATCCTCAGCTGAAGCTGAATATCAAAGTATGGCAACCATAGTGTGTGAATTACAATACCTTTCTTATCTTATACAGGAATTCCAACTTCCACTTGTTCTTCCTATCCCATTATATTGTGACAACCAAGCTGCTTTGTACATCACATCTAATCCTGTGTTTCATGAGAGGACTAAACATCTTGAAATTGATTGCCATATTGTGAGAAACAAGTTTAAAGAAGGTTTTATTTCTCCCCTCCATGTTTCCACAAAGTTCCAGCTTGCAGATTTGCTTACTAAGAGTCTGACTTCTAAAGCTCATCACCTGCTTTTGTCCAAGATGGGCCTGCTTCATTAGCCTCCATCTTGAGGGGGGATGTAAGAATATTTAATTTATTTCTCATGCCACATCAGCAGCAATAATGACACATTATATTCATTAGTTACTGATGTAAATATTGCTTAGTTTAGATTACTATAAATACTCTTTTGACTCTTGTAAATATGTAGAATTCATTAATTCAAAAACAGAATTTTTTTCCCTTTCTCTCGATCATCCTTTCATTTTAGTTAGGTTTACAGAGAAGAAATTGAAATTCGTTCAAAACTTTTATAATCATCCACAAATAGCACATTTTTATTTTTAAGTTAAATTTATTATCGATTTTTCAAGAATACCATTTTCTATTCTCGCAATTGATCACGTTAATATAGCATAAATAATGTTATTAGTGGTCATACTAAGAGTAAATTAATAAAGAAACATGAATTTTTAATCCATGTGAAAACAAATGTAGACAACTAACTGTGAATAGAGGGAGTATTATTTTCTCTCTCTCTCTCTCTCTCTTTTATTAAAAAAGGAGGGCTTTATACCCAAATAAAACACTAACTTAACTTAATCCTTCTACGCCAAGAGACACCTATAATATTATAATTTATTAAACGAATAAAGGGAGTATTATTTTTTCTTTTTGGTGTCTTTTGAGTTAAGGCCTTATGATGTGGACCAACAAACAATACTATTTTTGGACCGGTTTGACCATGCAAAGGGGTCAAAGTCAAAGAAGTGAGCTACAGGCGATGTTGGAATCTAAGGCTTGACTTGGTCCTAATCCTAATGGAGTTCCTCTCATTAGTGACTTGGTCCTAATGTTTGATTTCAATCAGGATGCTAGAATGTTGCATACTAGTTGAAAATATGGAACAAAATTTCCTCATCTTGGTCTAAATCTTAGCCCATTTAATTGTTTCCATAGATAGTAAACATCCTAGCCTCATATATGCTAGCTAAAATAGAGGCCTTATTATTATTATTTTGTAAAAATTGATAGGTAAATTTTAAGAAATAGAGATGGAAACCATAAATATAATAAACACATATGCAACTGAACAATATAGTCATGTTTACATCTAGATATGTATGTTTAAAATAATTTGAGTACATTTTTATATTATTGCATTTTTAAAATACACTGTACTTTAAAATTATATAATGATGACAACCTCAAAACAAAACACCAAAATATTCCTGATATCGAAATATCATAGACCAATAAAAAGTTTAGAACAACCTTTGCAATAGCTCTTACCATAATCCAATTTTAGATTCTACTTTCTTTGCACACAGCACAGGAAGATGGGCACCATTTAGCAAAAGGTTTCAAAGCAGTCATGCAAGTACTTCATTAATTAACAAAACTAGGCAACATAGAAGAGGAAGAGTAAATAAGGACACAAAAAGTATCAATTTGACAACTTTTCCTCCTCGTAACAAATCCTATTCTTTTCAGCAACTAAAGTGCCTTTTTATGTTGTTCAACTTCTATTTAAAATTGTCTTGAGTTGCATATATGCTTATATTTACTTCATTGTGGAGTCACCATCTATTAAACAAATTTATGCATTAATAGGTGTCTAGCATCTAAAAATTCCATTTGTTTATTTCTAGTACAGAGTCTTAGAAGATTTAACTGATTTACAATCAAGAATCATATTTAGGCATCTCTCATATTCTTCTTTCGCATACAAGAACAGAACAACAATCCAACTACCTAATTGGCTAGAATTGAAACAAAGGCAACTATGCGACTATCAGTTTGAAATAATACATTGGAAAAGGTTTCAGGAATTGACCTTTCTGAGTCTAGTTTGACTTAATATGGAATCCAATTTTTTCTCTAGTTGTACGAACGAGGTGAAATTTAGCTCTTTGAGATGCTTGTAAAAATGCAAATAAATTCTTAAGACGCAGTTCAGTGAAATGCAGCATAAATATTGAGCAAATGTACATGAATCCCAAAATTGTACCTTTGAAGTGTTTGTAGTAGCCTAGCACCTAAACAGAGAGGTTCAGTTTTTGCTTGGTGCTTCTGTAAGATTATCAAAATTTGAAAAAGACAATGTGAGGACATGATTTTTCACTAGAGCATTACACAGTTTACAAGGCAAGGAAACAAAAATAATATAAAGCAATTAAATTGATGTCCATATTTTTGTAAAATTTAGAACCAAAATTTATATTTTGAAAATTGTCTTCTCCTCATAAATCTTACTCAACCAAATCTGCTAAGGTGTCCAATCCCAAGTTTATTCTTCATATGAAGCATAATTTTATTGCATGAAATAAATAACCCAAAGTGTAAAGTTGTCAAAAGACTATGAATAAATAACCAATGGCTTGGAAAACGACTGTCTGGAGCTTTAGCTTTGGTAAAGAAATGAAATTCTTAAAGATTTGAAGGGAGTTCTATAGAGAATTTATAGGAGATATAACATAGTCATGCTTATCCATGTAACAGAAATATGATATGTTTGTTGTTATCTTTATCTAGGATATATAGCTGTAACTATAGGAGTTATTTACAAGTCATTGCATTGTGTATATATACATGTATTCTTCATTTTATTAATTGAGAAAACTCTTCCTTTTAATATTCTTTATGGTATCAGAGCTTTATATCCAAATGGGCTGGATTCTGGGGCCCATGTTTAAGCCCCTCCATTGTTAGATTGATGATAATACCAATCCAGATCGAAGCTGAAAAAGAGATGCCAGCCTATCCATTTGTAAGCAAGTGTAAATTGACTTGTTAATGTTGGCCACGAGCCAAGCTTGGTTATACTTGAACTGGAGTATTGGAAAATGAATTACACATCAAATAATAACAAAATGTATAAATGATTTATAAGTGAGTGGGTGTTGGATCTAGTACAAGCTAATTGGTTTTTTACAAGTGAGTTCTAATACTTGTTCATTTATAAGCTCATGTATATATGGGCCTATGAATTTTAATATGGTATTAGAGCTTCATAATAAACTAATAGAGTATGAGGAGGCTCTTAAGTGTGACGCTACTTAGCAAGAAAATATCATTACCGCTAATGTGACTCGACACAGCAACCAACCAAAGGAGTCTTACCCATACTCTACTTCTGATTGATTTATAGGGCAATGAAGCAATGATTCTTATAATTCCCGCAATTGGAAGAATAATCAATCTGAAAGGCCTAAAAATACTTTTTTCAAGTCTAGCAATTCTTTTATTCAATGTCAAGTTTGTTACCATTTTGGACATACTGCCAAAACTTGTTTCATAGTCAGACTGAATACCCGCTCCAATGCTGTGGCCAATGTTTCTACAACTAGTTCGAGTAATTCTCAAAAATGGCTCATTGATTCTGAAGGTTCCCATCATATCACTAGTGATCTTGGCAAACTCTCTATTTATAATGAATACGAGGGACTGATGAAATTCAAATAGGTGATGGATCAGGTTTAGAGATTACTCATATTGGAAAAACTTCTCTTTCTAACCTGAATTCTTCTTTTTTGTTATCTAATGTTTTTTGTGTGCCATACATGAAGACGAACCTTATTTCTATTTCTAAGTTTTGTTCATCTAATAACATTTCTATTGAATTTTTTCCCTTCTATTATGTTGTGAAGGATATCAACACGGGGATAGAACTAATGCTAGGACAGAAGAGAGATGGCATATATGAGTGGCCACAGAGAGTTTGTGCACCTTGTTGTACTGCCTTGGTAACTTCTGCAGTTAATTGGCACGATCATCTTAGTCACCCTTCTCAGTCTGTTTTACAACATTTATCTAGTGTGTTTTCCTTTCCAATTTCTTCAAAAAGCTTTGTTTGTGAGTCATGTGATTGTAATAAGAGTCATAGACTCCTATTTTCCAAGTCAAGTCTTACTAGTTCTAGACCATTAGAGTTATTTTATTCAGATGTATAGGGACTTGCTCCTATTTGTTCCATTGACAATTTTAAATATTAGTTATATTTGTTAATAACTTTACCAGATTTACATGGTTTTATCCTCTTAAACAAAAATCAGATGTTGCAATAGTTTTTCCAAAGTTTAAAGCCATGGTTGAAAAGCTGTTTAACAGTTTCATTGTCAAATTCTATTCTGATGGTGGTGGTGAGTATTTGAAGTTAAAATCTTATTTTGAAAATAATGGTAAAATCTTATTTTGAAAATAATGGTATCATTCACCTACTCACACCTCTTTACACACTTCAACACAATGGTGTATCTGAACGGAAACACCAACATATTGTTGAGACTGGTCTCACCTTAATACATGTTTTTGTATGCATATTAAATTTTGGTCCTTTACTTTTAAAACAGCTTGTTATCTAATTAATAGGCTGCCAACACTAGTTCTATCAATGAAATCACGATTTGCTAAATTGTTTAATAAAAAACCTAATTATGAGAATAAAAAACCCAATTATGAGAAGCTTCGTACTTTTGGGTGTTTGTATTTTCCATGGCTTAGACCTTACACAAATCATAAATTGCAACAACGTTCTAGCCCATATGTGTTTATAGGTTATTCATCAAACTAAAGTGCTTATTTGTGTTATGATATTACTTCTAACAAAATTTATTCATCTCGTCATGGTGTCTTTGAAGAGTCTCTCTTTCCCTTCTCCAAAGTAGAAAATTCTCTTCCTCGTGTGGTCAGCACCCAACATCAATCGTGGTTTTATGAGGATCCACCTACCACTTTTTAGCTTGTACCCCAAAGATAAAAAATCCTCTAGCTACACTCATAATATAACCACCAGATCCCAAAATAATATTTTCAAGCCGAAAGAAATTTATGCAGTCTCTAAGCATCTATTACCTTCTTCTCACGAACCTGCCAATATCACTTAAGCACTTTGTGATTCAAGATGGCGTTAAGCTTTATTATAAGAATTTAATGCTTTGCTTCGAAATAAAACATGGGAGCTTGTTTCTTTACCTAAAGGACAACAAGTAATCGGGTGTAAGTGGGTGTTTTGGGTAAAGCAACACTCCGATGGCTTTGTTGTTAGGTACAAGGCTAGACTAGTTGCCAAGGGATTTCACCAATGACCTGGTTTCGAATGTGGAGATACATTCAGCCCGGTGGCAAAATCAACCACAATCAAACTTGTTTTGACACTTGCCGTGTTTAATGGGTAGTTAATCAAGCAATTAGATGTCAATAACACCTTTCTACATGGCTTAATTAGTGAAGAAATTTACATGGCTCAACCTAATGGTTTCACTAATGTCAATGATCCAAAACTTGTGTGCCGATTGAAAAGATCCTTATATGGCCTGAAACAGGCACTTAGAGTATGGTATCAAGCTCTTTGACAATTTCTACATGACTATGGCTTTGTAAATACAAAAGCAAATGCTTCTTTGTTTGTCTACAATTCTGTAGGAACCATTATTTATTTTCTAGTCTATGTGGATGATTTGGTTATTACTGGAAATAATCAACAGGCCATTTCTAACTTCATTCAAAGCTTATCGTGCAAATTTTCTGTCAAAGATTTAGGAACACTTCATCATTTCTTGGGTATTTTAGTTACATCAATTAATGGTGGCTTATTCCTAAGTCAACATCAATATATTTCAGATATCTTAACAAGAACGAATATGGCAAAAGCAAAACTTGTTGGTTCTCCAATGGCTTCCACTCCATTACTTCCCGAAGATGGCAGTCCACCTGTAGATAGTACACTTTATCATAATGTCATTGGCTCATTGCAATATCTATCTTTTACTAGGCCTAATTTTTTAGTGAAAGAAATATTAGAGAGTTAGTGTGATTAGTTTCTTTTATTATAAAGAGAAAATTTTAATTATTTCTCTTTTATAAATAGAGATGTTGTAATTTCTATTATTTTTCATAGTGAAATTCTTTTATTTTTACCTGTGATTTTTATCCTAATTTATTTGGAAAATTTCCACGTAAAATCTAGTGTTTTTATTATTTTATCAAATTATTAGCTGCGTTCTTGCTCTAATCCGATCCTAATTTTACAACAACTATGACAAAAAGAGTCATGTCATATTAATTAATTGACATAACTAGGATGATAAAAATTGATTGTGTTAAATAACATTTTTTAAATGCTTAATCACAAATATATATATATATATATATATATATATATTATTATTATTATTACTTGTTTTTCATACATTTTGGATAATTGAACCATCATCAACAATTTAAAAAGGTAAATTCATTTGTCTATTAGACCAATCATTCTTATTACATCTTTTGTCAACCGGTTTGGGATTGAGTTAAAAAAAAAAAAAAAAAAGTCGCTTTTTAATAATTTTTTTTAAATTATTTTTTAATTATATAATTAGTCAATTTTTTTAATTCGTCATTCTAAATTTTTAGTTGATACTCTCTAAATTAAATTTTTAATTGGTGCCTCCTAAATTAAATTTTTATAAATAATTTCAAATATTAAAATTATTTAATTAGTTCACATCCTATAAAATAGAAGATCAATAAAAGTTTATTTAATTAAAAATATATATTTTATGAAAAATTACAATTAGCTATTATTTTTTGAAACAAAAATTATTAGAAAATTTTAAAAAATTAACCTTTTTTTTTTCCTATTAATTTTGCCCCCCAAATAAATTTTCTAGTTTTACCCTTATTGATTTGCATTAAAAATAAAAAAAAAAAAAAAAAGGAAAAATCGCAGATGTTGAGGTAGATGATAACAATACAGTACATTAATGGTTGATTGAATATTACATCACTTTTGGGTTAGTAAAATTAATTTTCGAGAATGTTAAAACAAAACAATTTAACCTATAAATAAAATTAACAATTCATAGAAAATTATTGATATTCAAATAAAGAAGTTGTTCTACAATAGCATTGAGGATTCTTGTCTTTTTTTTTTTTTTTTTTTTTTTTTTCAGTTCATTCGTTTTTTAAATTAGATCATTTGGGACTTTCATATATTCTAAAATCCTATCAAAGTGAGTTATATGGCATGATATGTTGTTTATTCCATTTGACTCAAATCGCCATCTTAAATTCACGTCAGATGGTTGAAGTAACGTGGCATGGCAGGATTTGCTGAAAACTCCAAAATGGCCTCTAATTGAAAAAAAAAAAAAAAATGGTACTCGTCTACATTATATTCAACTTTAGTTACCACGTTAAAAAAATTCTTAAAATTTAATTATTTTTAGGGTCATTTACCGGTTTATTGATTGGTTGGATTTGAATTTTATAACTATATCTAAAACATACCAAAATTAAATCCATTTAAATAGCTGATTAACTAGATTAATAAAATAAGAAATGAACCACCCAATTTAATTACAGCTGAAATGGATTAGATAATTTCGTCCTCCTTATTTTTTTCTTTTAATTTAAACATAATTTCTTTGATTTTATGTAACATGTTTGGAGTATAAGGTGTCGAGTAAATTTGAAAAATTAAGTACTAACAATTAAATATTAAATTTTATTATTGAATAATATAAGTGATGAATTTTTTTAAATTGTAAAATATTTTAAAATATAATAATTTATTATATTTAATTGATATAAATTTTATATAAATAAAAAATTTTGACTTATGAATTTTAATTTGATTGAAATTTTAAAATGATGGATTGCCTAACTAATTAAAATTAATAAATGCTTAACATTTTAACTTCTAGTGTTTTTTTTTTTTAAAAAATAAAAGGAACTTTTATTAAGACTGAATATTATTGAGCTAGAGAAGCCTAATAAATACAAGAGCCACTTACCAATTACAAGGACTAGCATAGGAATGGGCTGCTTGCGCCACTGTATGAACAACCCTATTCGCTTGTCGCTTTATAAATAAAACAGATGCATTTATAAACTGTTGAGTAAAGAATTACAACATGGAATAATCTAACCATACTCAGAATCATCTGGTATAGAACTCTTCAAATTGTCCACCACCCTTTTGGCATCAAATTCAATTTGAATGTTAACAAATCGCAGGGACACAAGTTGTTACAAAGCCTTAAACAATCCAAGAGCCTCTGCTTCCCGCGGGTGCAAAATATCAGCAAAGACCTTCGAATAACCATAAAAAAAAACCACCCAAATGATCTCGAATGACTAGCCCTATACCAGAATGACCATGTGCTAGAGAAACCAAAGCATCCACATTACATTTGACATTTAGGAAGATTGGACAAGAACACTTCAATTGAGTGACATGCTCATGAGTACAGGCCACAAGAGAGGGTGATAAAACCTGTATAGCCTTCCAAGAACACAAATAATCCATACATTATTGCATGGTGTGCATAGAAGAGACATATTCTTTATTCCAAAACCAATTGTTGCGTTGAGTCCAAATAGCCCATACACCATGTAACAATTAACTACAAAATGAACGCTCTCCTTTTCCAATAATAAACCCAACCATTCTGACATATTCTCTACACACTACAAGAAAATCATTTATGGATAACAAAAGTCAAATTCAGCAGAATAGAATTATTTAGTTCCTTTTAATTATATATATATATATATATATATATATATATATATATATATATATATATATATATATATATATATATATATATATATATATATATATATATATATATATATATATATATATATTTATATATATGCTCCAATCAACTAAAATATTAAATATTTTTGTCTCTACCTCACTATAACTGTTCCAATTAAATGAGGCACAAAAGTTTAACTAAGGAGGAAATCCCAAGCATTCTTAAGAAAGTCATCAATTCAAAAATAAAAAAATTTTGTTTTTTCAACAATTTTCTTGGCTCAATCAACTAATTAACCTTGCCTTAACACAAATACTTAAAAACTCATAAAATGAGGGTATTCAACAATTCCCAAGAATACTATTGCAACCCTTAACTCAAGACCACAACAAGATTCAAGTGTTATGCAAAAACAACAACAAACAACAATAAACAATTGAAACAAATGTTTCTCCAAGCCCCAACATCGCCCCCTCCGCACACACACACTTAACGCTCACATTGTCCCCAATGTGAAATGCTACAATGATATGCATGCAATAACATTTAAGAAAGTTGTAAGTAAACTTTATGGCTTACAAAGGGGATGGTGATGGAGGTGGAGAGTGAACTTCATGACCCGTCATGCCAAAGAACTGAGACAACTTATAACATTGACGCCTTTGTTCTTTCTCAATTGCCTTCATCTGCTTATCCATGTCAAGAAGAAGTTTAGTATTTTCATTTATTTTCTCCAAAATCTCATCATCCTCATCTGTCAACTCATCCACCAAAGGCATTGGTCTATTTGGAGCTTCCTCAGGATTCTAAATTCTAAGTTTCTGAAGTGTATAACAATTCTTGTCTGCTGGCTCATTCAAGTTACCCCTTGCATCAAGGAGGTGAGCTTGAGCCAATGCATCCCTATCTAATTTCCCAGCATTCAAGTTCTCAAGGTACTCAAAGTTAGCATTAAAGACATTAAAATGATAAGCAAGACTAGTAACAATGTGACCCATGGAAATGACACTTTTTGATTTATTATGGACAATAGTATTTAGGGATTGAAAGACAAGAAACATGTTGGAAATCTTTTTCTTTTTCTTAATACACCACAAATACAACAATTCTTGCCTAGACACTTTATTAGTTTCTTTCTTCCCAAAAATTGCTTGACATATAAATTTGTGGAAAATAATATAAATGGGATCCCTAATTAACCCATTAACAGCCCTATGAGGATCAAAAGGTGTGAACCCTGTCAATTCTTTTCAAAAAACACTAGCTCTAAACTCATGTGGTTCTAAAGTCAGCCCTTTTTTTATCAAATCCAAAAGCTTCTTTCATTACATCATAGTTTAGAACTAAAGGTTGTGCTCCTAATATAAACTCAAATGTGTTTTCCCCTCTAGAAGCCAATTTAAGTGTGGTGAAAAATTGAAGAGTAAGTGAAGGATATGTCACAAATTCTCCTTGTGCAAATTTGACTAATCTAGATTTTGATATCAAAGAGTCCATTTTTCCTTTTCAATCTAAACTTTGCAAAACATTAAAATCCAAGGTTTTACAACAAGAAAATTGCTTTTTCTTAAGAAATACATACTTGGAACCCTCCTCCTCAGTGAAAATGGCGAATGGGGCACCAAATTGCTCGCTCAGATCCGATAGGTCGGCTTAAGATGCAGTTGTCGAAGACCTTCTTCTTGGCTTGTGTTTGGATGTTATCTTGGTTCTTTGAGCCATAATGCAGGAATAAGGTAAAATTAAGGATGATTTGAAGAAGAAAATGAAGTTTCAAAGCTTGATTTCTTATCTTCAATGGTGGAGAGGAGAAAGAATTGGTGAGGAAGAAGATGAAAGAGAAAAAAATAATATTAATAATAACTTTTAAGGACAAATTCACTGATAATGTAACTGAGTAAGTAAATTGGGAAAATGAGAGGTTGGGAAACGAAAAGTTGGAATTAAATTGGGTTGCTGAAAACTCAAAAAAAAAATATAATTATGTCGATTTTAGGTAAGGCAAAGTGCGATCGCACTATGGGTGCGATCGTGACTTTTGCCTAGGTTGGACTATCTAGTGCAAGCGCACCATTAGTGTGATTGTGACCAAGTATGAAGTGGGCAGATCTTGTCTCTTCCCTTGATTCTTTTGTGAAAATCACATTTTTTTCTCTCCCCTTTTATAGGAGAAATGTCCCTTTTTTTATAGCAGAGTCGATCCTCAAAGATAGGAAAGGCAACAGGTTTAAGATCTACAGTTAATGTCACGATCGCACCTATGGTGCGGTTGCACTAGTAGCTTTGGCCCAAAGTCTTCTTTTATTTTTTTCTTCCTCATCCATTCCTTTTCCTCTTGACCTACAAAACATTAAACTAACCTCCCAAAAACCTTTCATATTCTTCAGGTTTAATACCCCCATTTGTTAGTGACTTAAATCATCAACTTAATGCAATATAAAAATAAAAACTATCTTAAATGCAACATAAATGTCCCTAAAACACACCTAAACTATATGCATAAAATGTTCATAACAAATTCTCCCACACTTGAATCTTTGCTTGCCCTCAAGCAAATCAAGTTACAACCATATTCTCTAAGCAAGTCTAGCCCCCTTCATTTTTATGAATCCATCAAATAAGAGTGCAACACCAAAGTTCTTTAGCTAAAATCACCTTTTTTGAAATTTACCGACTAAAATTTTGGTTGGTAAATTTACCGACCTAAATTTTAGTCGGTAAATTAAAAGGCAAAATTTTCTTTAATTTAATTACAAAAGCTTTCTAATTTACCGACCATATTATTCCGTCGGTAAATTTACCGACCAATTTTTCAGTTGGTAAATTATAAAGAATTTTTTTTAATTTACCGACAAAATAATTTGTCGGTAAATAAAAATTTTAGAGGGAAATTTCCCTCCAAATTTTCATTTGATGTTCAAAAAAAATTACCGACAAAAATTTAGTCGGTAATCAGTCGGTAAATGAAAATTTTGGAGGGAAATTTTCCTCCAAAATTTTCATTTGATTTTTAAAAAATAAAAAAAAATTACCGACAGAAATTTAGTCAGTAATCTGTCAGTAAATGAAAATTTTGGAGGGAAATTTTCCTCCAAATTTTCAGTTGAAAAATTTACCGATGGAAATTTAGTCAGTAATTAGTCGGTAAATGGCGTAAAAAAAAGTATAAAATGACTCATTCTCATCATTTTTTCCTACACTTCTTCTCTTTCCCTTTTCTTATCTTTCTCTTTTCTTATCTTTCTCTCAATTTCTTCTCTCCATTTCTCACAAATAAAATTTCTTTTTTTTTTTCTTTCTCTTTTAACTATTTCTTCATTTTCTTTTTCATCACTTAATATTTTCATTATCTTTAATACTTATATACTCTTTGTTTCTATCACGCCCCGAACCCGAGGGCACGTGAACGGCACTAGGACACGGGACATGCACGTGGCTATCAGTGCCCGTAGTAAGCCTAACCCAAACTACAAGACAAAAAGCCCAAAACTGAAAGGGCTATGGGCCCAAATAAGGTAAGCAGAACTAAAAGAATCACAACATAACACAATTATCAAATTGGCCCAACATTCATTTATTCCATATATTCCAGAAAGTAATAAATTACAGAAAGGTTCTGCTTAACCCAAAGATTATAGCTCTCAATACAGTTTTTTTTTAAAAAAATACATAACTGAAATAATACACAAAGCACAATTACAAGTGTAACATTGTTGAGTTCTAGAATCACAATTACAAATGTACATACATTATATACATGTTTGATTACTCAACAATGCAAACTACTGCCGAAGAGAGACTGGCAGTCTACTCAATTACAATTTCCTTCATCAGCTCATTCCCTGACCTAAAAGTAACCAGATGAATAGGAATGAGGTCCGACTCAATGAATGATACGGAGAATAGGATCAGGAGAAACTCCACACTAGCAGGTTCACCTCAACCCCAGGAGCACAAAAACGGTTACCACTCGCCGTCACTCGCCCTCCGGTCACCGGAAAATGCCTCCAAAGTCACGGTTTTGCATTTTTCGATCTCCTCCTCCGGTGGTCCTCAGGGGGCAAGGTAGGTACCAAAATGAAGCTCTCATCCTCAGGAGTAAAACGGCAACAAGATCGTTGGAATCCGCAGCCGGAATCGGCCGAAAAATCAAGTTGAAGTTGCAGTGGCCGTCGGTCCTTCTCTCCTCGCATACGCCGCCGTGCCGCTGCCGATCGTCGAGCTGCCACCTCCCTGGAGGTCGCCAAACCTTCCTCTACCCAGCGGTGGTGGCGGTGCTTGCCACCGCCCGCCGGAACACCGCCAACTCTCTCTCTCTCTCTCGTCCTCTCCCTTTCTCTCTCCTCCTTCCTATGCTCTGCTGTCCCATTTTGCTCTTCCTCAAAACTCACCGTTTTTGCCTCTTTCCAACCAATCACAAGCTTTCCTTTTTACTTAACTTAAACACAGTTATACTATATATATATATATATACTAAACCATATAATATACATATAATACTATATAGATATCTTTATATAAACATAATACTACACATATATATATGCAAAATAATAATACTAATAATAATAATGATAATAACAATAATAATAGTGATAATAATAATAATAATAATAATAATAATAATAATAATAATAATAATAATAATAATAATAATAATAATAATAATAATAATACCACCAATAATCATAATAATGAAAATGATAGTAATAATAATAATAATTAACAATAATTCATAATTTACATATTAATAATAATTTACAACATATACTCATGAATATATATCAATAACATTATTAACGATAATTATAGTAATTATAACGGAAATCCAAATATCCGATAAAATACTATAATCAAACTTATAATATAATTAATACCTTTATTAATACTCAAATATCAAAATATAATCCAAAATACAATTCTCCAAAAATCCACATTAACATTATCAAATAATATACATATATAATATTATACTAAATTTACCATTAATAATGCATATTCAAGAATATGAACATTTATAATTTAATAAAATATAGCTTAATTCTTACTTTAATAAGGAAATTAATAAAATAATACATTTTCGTACAAAAATAGAATTTTGTAAAATAAATGAAAATTCAGATTGTTTCAATCTTCCCTCCTTCAGAAAATTCGTCCTCGAATTTTCAAACACAACACTTTACAACTAAACGTCTCCACCACACTTCCACTGCGCACTCTGAGACACAAAACCGAACCCAAAGGCAAGGTAACAAAACAAAACAACTTCAACAAGACATGAACTTACACATTTAAACTTCCAATAAAATTCTTCCAATACCAATATCCAATCTATTCTATGAAACCTACAGCAAATAACTAATCATTCCTTATTCGTGTACCGTTGATTCAATCACAGCTCACACTAACACAACCCTTGATTTCACATTCAATCAATCATGACCTTAAACATAGCTTATCTGTAAGCCCTTATGAATACTAAAACTAATATTAATGCTTAACTTATCATGCCCATTTATTACTTATTATATCAACTAGACAATAATCCAATAGATAATTCTAAGTTAATAACACTCTTAATATTCCATAATTCATTTCCAGATTAATAATTATGACTTAATCTTTAATAATCTCGATAAATGTTCTTATGTCTAATATCTCATCAAACTGATAATTTCCATTATATTTAATGGTGAGAATAACTCCCATAGGAACTTTCTTAATCATTTCATCAAGTAAAACATATCAATACTAAATAATTTGCTTTCCACTCTTACTTGCTTTAACTAATTTCCTCCATATATATTTATAAAATTTATTTCATCAATTTAAAATCAGCATATATGCCTACACACCAATAGATATACAAAACCAGAAATTTTACCCTTTATCTCAACATCCTTTATAATAACAGAGTCATCAAGAAATTTTGTTAACTCCACACATATTTTACACCATAAGTAGGATACTAACCAATAATTCACAATTTAGTCAAGACTTATTCTCTTTCTATAAAATAGTTTAACATCATAGCTTAAACAGTTATTGTCTCCCAACCATATATATTTAACCCAGAACAGTATCTTATTTCGAAATTTTCATCATCTTATGATCTTTCATATTCTTAATCTTTCTATTTATCCACATAAAATCAATAAATTCACTGTTCTTACTGACACTTAATAAAATTTCCATGTAGGATTTATGTCTTTCTTAATCTATGCCATTCCATTTTGATCTCAACTTAACATATATACCTCATGAATATACTCAAATAGTAACTCTACTATATGATATAATAAAATTCTTTTCCTTAATAAAAATCAATCCTTTATCCTTCCTCTAACAAAACACAAAAATCGAATGCCTCAAAATATCATCTCATTCCGAGAACTTAAATCCACTTTAGGTATATTTCAAAACTGTTTAAATTTGCAAAACTATTTAAAATCGTTCGTAATAAGTAAAACATTTGCACTTTTATTTTAGAGCTCAAGGTACTGTGTCCAGGGATGCTACACAATATGCAACCTTAATGCAATGATCCATGAAGGATATGATGTATGAATACTGACTAATAACTTTATGATGCCTGACTCAAAGGATGTAGATAGACAGACACACTGGACACGAGTACAGAGTCCTAAAATAATAAATTCTCAAAACTAGTATTAAAATCATACTTTAAAATCAATTATCATCTTTAAATTCATTTAAAACATTCCATTTCCAAATCATTTACAATTTTGAATAAAGTCATTTGATACCCTTCTGGATTAAGTTCTCGGAATATCCTATTCCTTATAAAAGTTCAAATCATACCCTCTAATCATCGTCTACTCACCCAAGAATCTTTACCTCGACAAAATTCTACTAACATCACAAGGTTAAGAAAAACATAAAATTCATCATAACACCACGTTAACGCTGAACTAGAAGCAAAGGAAACTCAAGACGACAATTGGAAATTCTATACTCCGCATGTTACAGAAACAAGGACCCACAACACTGAAAACATAAAAGGTCACAAGATCTTTACTCTGATACCATATTTGTCACGCCCCGAACCCGAGGGCATGTGACCGGCACTAGGACACGGGATATGCACGTGGCTACCAGTGCCTGTAGTAAGCCTAACCCAAACCACAAGACAAAAAATCCAAAACTGAAAGGGCTATGGGCCCAAATAAGGTAAGCAGAACCAAAAGAATCACAACATAACACAATTATCAAATTGGGCCAACATTCATTTATTCCATATATTCCAGAAAGTAATAAATTACAGAAAGGTTCTGCTTAACCCAAAGATTACAGCTCTCAATATAGCTTTTTTTTTTAAAAAATACATAACTGAAATAATACACAAAGCACAATTACAAGTGTAACATTGCGGAGTTCTATAATCACAATTACAAATGTACATACATTATATACATGTCTGATTACTCAACAATACAAACTACTGTTGAAGAGAGACTATCAGTCTACTTAATTACAATTTCCTTCACCAGCTCATTCCCTGACCTGAAAGCAACAAGATGAACAGGAATAAGTTCCGACTTAGTGAATGATACCAGCTAATATATTAAACTGGTATCCAATAGATAGAGTCTAATGCACATGCTATGCACCATGTCATAGAGACAGACAAATCATCCAATCAAGCAAGGATGGGGTATGATCCACAGTACCACACTGATACTCAATACTCAATATGGGGAGCCGATCCCCCTACTCTGGCTCTCTGAATCCAAATAATCTATCTCTTATATCTAAGGGGCCTGGCCGTCACTGGTCTGTACCACGCAGCCCTGACTCGACTGACAGCAGCCCTGGCGATGAGCAGGCTCGGCCGACATCCATCAGTCATAGCTCATCTTCTGAATCCATCATCATCCCAAATCATAGCCATAATAATCCCATAATCCTAGGTGGTACTGTATCCTCCCGACCTCCATCCATCAATCACAACCATAGTATGGCACAGAATACAGAATATCAGTTCATCATTCACAGTCAAATGTTACATGCTTATATATGCAGTAGTAGTGCATAATATACATATATATATATATACAGGCAGCAATGCATATGAAATGGAAACAGGATAATATATCAGTGAGTATCACTCACCTAACTGTCGCCGCTTCCGACCAGCTTCCCTCAGAAGAGTAGCCTTGGAACCAGGAAGACGCCAGACACCGATACCTTGCAATAGAGAACATCATGATAAGAATGACACTTAACCCTAGAACAGACTTGACAACCTAACAAATACTCTAAGAACTACTAACATAAAATAACGTATATAACAACTGAAATACAAGGGTTTCGGGATAACCTTCACAAATTCCAAACATACGGACGTTGAGGATCGTGCTAGAACTTCGAAACAGAACCACTGGACCTCCCCACGGGCCGCCGCCGGTCGGCCACGTGCCATCGCCAGTGGTGGCGGATCAGGAGAAACTCCACACCAGCAGGTTCACCTCAACCCCAGGAGCACAAAAACGGTCACCACTCGCCGTCACTCGCCCTCCGGTCACCGGAAAATGCCTCTAAAGTCACGGTTTTGCATTTTCTGATCTCCTCCTCTGGTGGTCCTCAGGGGGCAAGGAAGGTACCAAAATGAAGCTCTCATCCTCAGGAGTAAAACGGCACCAAGATCGTTGGAATCCGCAGCCGAAATCGGCTGAAAAATTGAGTTGAAGTCGCGGTGGCCGGCGGTCCTTCTCTCCTTGCGTATGCCGCCGTGCCGCTGCCGATCGTCGAGTTGCCACCTCCCTGGAGGTCGCCGGACCTTCCTCTATCCAGCGGTGGTGGCGGTGCTTGCCACCGCCCGCCGGAACACCGCCAAATCTCTCTCTCTCTCTCGGCCTCTCCCTTTCTTTCTACTCCTTCCTCTGCTCTGCTGTCTCATTTTGCTCTTTCTCAAAACTCACCGTTTTTGTCTCTTTCCAACCAATCACAAGCTTTCCTTTTTACTTAACTTAAACACAGTTATACTATATATATATATATACTAAACCATATAATATACATATAATACTATATACATATCTTTATATAAACATAATACTACACATATATATATACAAAATAATAATAATAATAATAATAATAATAATAATAATAATAATAATAATAATAATAATAATAATAATACCACCAATAATCATAATAATAAAAATGATAGTAATAATATAATAATTAACAATAATTCATAATTTACATATTAATAATAATTTACAACATATACTCATGAATATATATCAATAACATTATTAACGATAATTATAGTAATTATAACAGAAATCCAAATATCTGATAAAATACTATAATCAAACTTATAATATAATTAATACCTTTATTAATACTCAAATATCAAAATATAATCCAAAATACAATTATCCAAAAATCCACATTAACATTATCAAATAATATACATATGTAATATTATACTAAATTTACCATTAATAATGTATATTCAAGAATATGAACATTTATAATTTAATAAAATATAGCTTAATTCTTACTTTAATAAAGAAATTAATAAAATAATACATTTCAGTACAAAAATAGAATTTTATAAAATAAATGAAAATTCAGGTTGTTTCAGTTTCATATTCTATTTTTTTTCTATTTTTTTTCTTAAATTTCAAACTCTTCAATACAAAAAATCTAATAAATTTATTTCAATTTTTTTTTTAGTTTTTATAATTTATAATTTATATTTCTTAAATTGTTTATAACATAAAAAAGTGTTAATGTGATTTTTTAAAAAATAATTATTTGCTATCTTAAATTTATTTTTTTATTAAATTTTTTATATAAATTTAGTAAACAAAAAAATAAATTTAATAAATTATTTATCTTACCTTTTCGTTTTTACTTTTATTATTTTCTCTCTTAATTTTAGCTTCATTTCATTCTTTTTATAGTTTTGAAATATAATTTTAATTTAGTTTTTTTAATTTAGTCATTTTTTATATTCTTTAAGCTTCCTAATTTATTTTATAACTTTTTATTACTTAATTTTCATGTTCACTCTAAAAATTTTAATTTTTTAAATTATTATTCTTATTTTTTGAAGAATATGTATTTTTAAAAAAAATAGAATTTTACTGATGGATTACCAAAAAAATATTTTATTTTTTAAAAATTAATTTACAAAATTATCGATATATTACCGACAAAATATTTACTTTTGAAAAATATTTATTTAAACTTTATGGATGAATTACCGACTAAATATTAGTTGGTAAAAGTATTTTTCTGTCAATATTTTATATATTTACCGATCCAAACTTATCAATTACTGACGGAAAATATAGTCGAAAAAATATAGCGACAAAATAATTTACTAATTTACTAACTAAAATTATATTTTACCGACTATATTTTTAGTCGATAATTTGTTGAGCCGACTATTTTTTACAAATTTACCGACAAAAATAAGATAATATACTGATAAAAATATCTATCGGTATTTACCGACTATATTGTATTCAGTCGGTATTTTTTTTACCGACAACGAAAATACCGACTAAATATTATTGTCGGTATATGGTCCGTATTTATAAATACCGACTAATTTTCTATGTTTACCAACGAAAAATTTAATCGGTATTTAGCGCTTTTTTTGTAATGACATGACCATAAGGCACAACAACCCCAAGAGAAGACCAGCATGCAACTGCAAAAGGGCAGTCAAGAAACAAATGGGTAGCATGTTGGCAATATGCCCCATATAACACATGATTATTTCCCACCTCAAGACCCTTTAGACATAAATTACACCTAGTAGCTAACAAATTCAAATAAACTCTCCATAAACAATGCTTAACCTTGGGAGGTACTTGCAAATTTCAAAACTGTTTCCACCAAGCAAAAGATGCAAGCCCCAAACCTCCATTTCATAATTCGCAACACCAACTGATATCCAAATTTGAGCAAATACTATCTAATAATATTATTTTGATAAACACTATCTAACTGACTTTATATACTATTTTGATAAAAATTTTCATTTATTTCATTAAAAATATAAAAGAGTAGGAAAATATAACGTTAGCAAAAATTAAATTTTAGCACTCAGAATATTATCTTTATTTTATGCTCCCCAATTTTCTAATTTATTTGACTTCAATTAACAAATTCGTCTCATTTTGTGAAAAAAATTAATTCAATACAACAAGCAAGATTCAAAATTAGGATATCGTGAAGTGCCCATTTGACATTGTGGATAGGTGGCTTTTAATAGAATGCGTTTAGAAAATTTAGAGTTTAGCAAATTATGGTTTTGAAAAACCTATATTTTTTTAACTTTTCTAAACCATGGTTTACTGAAAACAATAAGATTTTTTCAAAAAGTAAAAAAATAAAACGCAATTATGGTTTAAATTATTTTTTGATATAATATTGAAAATTATCTTTAGTTAACCTAATTTTACTTAAAAATTTTAGCATATCTAACTCAATTTTAATATATATATATATATATATATATATATATATATAATTTAACCTATTAAATATGTTCATATAAAAATAAATAAATTAAATTTGTTTTCTTTTTTGGTTGGTTTAATTAAAGATGATGATGTAGAATAAGTTGAGTGAATAGAGAGAGTAAAATTGTGAGTTAGTAATGAGAGCTAAGATCTTTATAATCCTCTGTTGACTAATTATATGAAATTTTGAAATGAATTTGGATAATATTTAAATTGTATTTAATTAAAATTAGATTCAATGTAAAAGTTTAAATATGATTATAATTAATTTCTCAAAAAGTAAAAATGAATGAATTAATTTAAAGCCAAAATAGTAATTTTTCTTAAAAAAAAATTTACATACACAGTTGGTGGGTTTAGGGACATGGGCAGGTTTATATCTTTCTCTTTGATTTTACAATTTACATTGAAGAGTCCATATCTTACTTTAGCATACTCATTTGTAAAAAGGCTATGGGCAGCCCAATAGCCTATGCCTTCTTTAATTTTACTCCATCCAAGTAGTTTTACATAGGTCAAATTTATATATATATATATATATGTTTATTTTAAGCTATTTGTTCCCCAGTGGTGGGAATATGCTATTTCAAAATTTAATTTATCATTATCTGTAAAATAATGGCTTTAAAGGTTGATTCTAAAACACAAGGTGAATAACTATTGTATTTGATTGATTAAACATTGGAGAGTGCTTAACAATTTACTCGTATTTTTTGTTCCTTTACTTTATACATACTTTATAATAACTTGGTATCTTATTGAATGTGGATATACGCAAGGTTCAAACTATTAACTGCTCTTGGATTTATTTGTACCACATAGTGTGCTAATACGCGAGCAAATTCTGCAAACATCCTTTAGTTCCAATTATTTGAATAAACTAGTAATTCAATTAAGCTCATATCTCTTAGTAACAAATTGTCATATACTTGTAATGAGACATGCAAATTGTAATATGATTGTTGGTTCTAATTTTTTTTTTTTTCATTTATAATTTTTATTTATTTTTTAATTTTAAAATTATATTTAATGATTAAAATTTAAATATCAATATCATTAAGTTAAATATGTACAATAAAAAAAATTTAATAATTTTTAATAATAATGATTATCAAATAAATTAATTAATTCAGTATTTAAAATTTCAGTATTTATCATGTCCGACGCTTAAAATTGAACACTTAATTTTTTTAGTATTTAATTTTTAATTTTATCAACATCAACTGAAAGTTATAGTGATAAAGTACAAAAAAATTTCTCATATTTAGTCTGAGGAGCAAATATGCCTGCACCTTTTTTTTTGGGAATAAAAATTACAAAATGACTTTTTTGGGTCAATTAAGCCATCTATTGGACAAACTTTTAACACTGTTTGAAATATTTTTTTTTGTATTTAAATAATAATTTTTTTATTTTAAAATAGTAAATTATTACTATTATTTATTTTAGAATAATTACAAAATTAAAAATTTAATAACCAAAAAAAAAAAAAAAAAACCAAATGGAGAGAGAGAGCTTTTATTGTTTGGTTCAAACCACTATTCATGCTGTTTTAGAATCTATTTTGACGAACCTTGATTAAACAATCTTAACTATTAATTTTCAGGAGTGAACAACCCAATAACTAAAGCAACATATAACAAGAAATTAATTAACCTATAATTAAAAACAGTACTATATCGAGATATCAATATTTTTGTCTCAATTAATGGTGAGATATTGCAAGTTTCAAACCCCAAAATAAAAGCCCATTAATAATAAGAAAAAAAAGAAAACCGATACTTAAGATTATATATAGAATATGATATATATATAACTGTAAGAGATGAAATTGAGCAGAGATAATTCAATTTGCTAGAAATATATTTATCAATTAATGTTCATTTTTCATATATTTTGTAAAAATTCATCATATATATATATATATATATATATATATATGCATACAGAAGGCATTATTAATTAACCTAGTTAATTATAAGACCCTGCACTATATTAATCCTACAGGCAGTACTCATTAATTAAAAATAAATGCAACATACATCTTAATTAACCATCTCTTCAATCTTTATCACCAATGGATATACCTACTCATATTGAGGAAGTTTATTTATCGATCATCATGATAATATATAGTAGCTAGCTAGGCCCTGTAATTAACAATCTTCATTATATATAATTTGCTTGATATTTTCATGTTTGATTCGTTCCGAATTGCTTCGTTCAAGTTTGAAACGTTCTTGAACTGAAGAAATATAACTAGCAGCCTTGGTATCTACACTTTCATCTCCAGCCACACCATATAACTTATCGAACTGTTTTATTAATTTTTCACGGTTGACGTCAGCTGTTGGCAGAATAAACGAGACTTTCTGCTTCGGTGGGGAAATAATATAGTCTGGATAGACGACAAAACCCACCGAAGCAGTTGAAGGAGAAGATTGACTGGGTTTTACTTTACTACTATATTGTACATTTGAGGTAGGCTTTGAAGACCGATAGAATGGCATCAATTTGCCCTTCATAAACCCACCTCGACGCTTGCGATTGGACTCCATAACTGTAAATATTTTTGGCTAAAACTCAGTATCTATTCAAATAATGTAGTGATTATATTAGGGGAAGAGAAAGGGCTATATATAAGACTTCGGAGTTACTTCTGGGAGTACTGGTTATAGATAGACATGAAAATACTGGATTCTGGGAGGAGGAATTTGTGGTCCCCTGCAATTGTTAAATATCCTGAAAGCATAATCTTTTTATTTGTTTTTAATTAATCTTGTTTAAAATAAGTTATGTGTTAGATATTTATTCCATTATATATAATATATTATATTGTTAATTAATTAAACAGTTAAACATATGCTTTTTAAGATATGGAAAACAGAGGGGAAAGGTCCTTCTTTATGCTTCCAGAATCATTAACGTGAAATAATTGTATGTTTTATTATTTAACTAATATATATATATATATAAAAGAAAATTAAGACATTTATATAGAAACTAAGACATATATATATATATATATAGTACCTTTGGAAAGGGAATTTGTCTCCAGGAAACAAAAGTGCCCTAATTATCAGTTAGGCAGAAAGCATTGTTTGGCCTTAATAATATTAGGCTTTAAAGTTGTAGCTATATGTACATAAATCAAGTTACTTAGTCATTAATCCGATCAGATTTGCAAAATATTTGAATTTGATTTAGATTGTAACTGAATTGAGCTTAAATTTCAATCCCTCTTTGGTGCATTAAACACAATTCAAGTAGTACAATTGCTAGACTTTATTTTTTTTTTTTTTAATGATTTTGCTGATGACATGGTCAAAGATACATCGGAACATCTTAGTTAAACTGATATGCTAAATTTAAGTGAGTTGCAAGTTTAATAAAATATTTAAATTTTTATATAATATTTAATATTTTGTATATTTAGCATATATCAAAATAATAATTTTATCACTTCACAAATTCAAATTGATAAATTTATATATTTGAGGTTTAATTTAATATTATTAAGTAAGTACATCTTAATGATGGTGATTGAGTTATCATATAGAGTTTAATTTGAATATTTTATCTAGTTGAAATTTATACATGAAAAAGTAAAACTCAATTAGGTTCAAGGTAAGATATCTTAATTTATTATTATCAAATTCAAAAAGTACTAGTTCAACTCAGATTGATCACACCTTTAGTCTTAACAAATAAATATTGTTTTAGCATGTGAAGTTAGTGTATATATTCGGTACAATGTAATAAGACGTAATACAATGTAATTAAATATTTTTT
The DNA here is from genome assembly GCA_947687605.1 of Reutealis trisperma. NCBI lineage: Eukaryota > Viridiplantae > Streptophyta > Magnoliopsida > Malpighiales > Euphorbiaceae > Reutealis > Reutealis trisperma. The sequence goes on from CANTUT010000393.1 coordinate 882,657, forward strand.
TAGTATGATATTTAAATTAAAAATGTATTTAATTATATTATATTACATTTTATTACAGTCTACCAAACATTATCTTAGTGGATATGCTTAATTTGAAAATTTTTAGTCTAACACGACATAAATATATATCATAATTATTTTACAAAATATAATAAGTTATACAGTAGAGGTAGCCTTTCTCTTTAAAAAAATTAGTAATAATTATTTGTAATTTTTGAAAGATTTGAATTTGAAATCTCTCACTTCTCATTCTTTTAAATAAGATGAGAAAACCAACCAAATTATATCTTATTGATAAAAAAGTCTTAATGTTATGAAAGAATTATACAAAAATATATAATGTTAATTTTTTTTTATTTGGGCATGAATTTTTAAATCAAATTTTCACTCTAAACGAATTCAAAAATGCAAATTCACACTTTGATTATGCAACTAGAAAATAGCTGACTCAAAAAAAAATAAAATAAAATCCTAATAAATTATTTTTTAAAAAAATTATCTAATTAGTGATTGTAAAAGAGTAGTCCAGCCTCTACATTTATGAAGTATATATTTCAGTTAACTATAATAAAAAAATAAAATAAAATAAGAAAAGGTATTTCATTTAACTTATACTTAACATTACAAGTATTAACAACCCATCAAGCATATTTGAATCTACATGGATTTGAGCTTGACTTGATTGGATAGAGGCAAGATGTGTAGTGATAGAGGTTTTTTTCCCTTTTTATCTTGGAAGATAATATAATTTTCTCTTTTTCTTTTTTCCTTTTATGACAAATATATATTTTGCATAGTGATTGAATACGAGGATAAGGTAATAATGGAGAATGCATGAATCTTCAAGATCCACTTGTAATTAAGTGGCTGCAAATGGACTAAAAATCTATACTACAATTACTAGCTAGTGCTTCTGGTTTCTTGTGTAGTTTATGCTTAAGGCATATTCTAACAACATAAATATTACATATATGTGTGTATAATTTAGAAATAATGTTTAATTTAGTTTTACCTTTCATTAATTGTGTAATTCATTATTTTTTTTTTTCCGCTAATATTGTGACAGAAGAGAATAAAATCAAATCTTTCCCTTTCCTACATGAATTGGACGGATAAGAACTATGTCTTTTTCTGCACTTTCCTTCTCCCATTCTGAGCATTTTGGGACGTGTAGGTGTAACATTATTTTATTATGGGAAAAAAAAAAAGTGAAATTACTGAGGAATTATTATTTTTTTTTCATTGGAGATTACTCAAGTTAAAAGTTCAAATCCTAATAATTATTTAATAAATTCAAATTATATATTGTGTTAGAAAAATTATAGCTTTTGATTTGAAATTAGGAAACTGCAGTGCCGTATTTCAATTTTCTTCTTCTAATAATAATAACCAGACAATGTCATAACCAGTCATATTTCAAATGTTCTAATAATAAGAGGCCCCATAAATAAAATAAATATTAAATAGTTGTTTATTTGAAAAACAGGTACAGTAGTATTCATTTCATGCAACTATACATAATTTTATGCTCTTTGCACGGACATATTCTCTACCAAATCATCAACTTGGTATGATCTTTCGACCCCATAGATAATACGAAATAATAATAGTCATATTTTTTTTAGTTTCTTTTTAAGTAGAGTTTTTATTTTTTTTGGAAAGATCGGAATTTAAATAACGAGTTACACATCATTACTCATAAACTCTTTAGTCAAGATTCAAACTCGAGACTTTAAATTATAGTTCTTTGATTATTTCATTTCAGATTCTCACTCTTAGTCATCTTTATATAGTGCAAAGTTCTTAATTTTGACCAATTGAAATGGTATATATAATGCCACGTAGTTCAAATTAATGACATGAATGTATATATACAATATACTTTTTCGTATGATGGATCAAGCTAAGGTTAAGGTCCTTAAGTTAAGGAAAGTATATATATATATATATATGTATAAAGTACTAATGCAAGTTGCAATGGTTTGCTTTATTCAGACAGTGATAAAGTTATCATGTTTACTGAATAGTCATACACAAGATATTCTGTCTGATTGTCATGTCTACCACTAGTGCTCATTTGTTTTGGGATTCAATTATACTTGTATATAAATATATACACACACGTATATATACGTATATATGTATGTATATATGATATGGCTCTTTGAACCTTGAAAGTGTATATAAGTTTATAAACCATCTTTGAAATCATGCAAATTTATCAAATTTTAATGTTTTAGAAAAATTCTTAAGCCATGTTATTCATAGACTAACTCAATAGAAATATAAAGTGTCGATTAATATTTTAATAACAAGTTATAAATTATTATTTGACTGATTAGTTAATAATCATATATACATATATAAAAGTTGTCTAAGTTAATTATTCACATCCTATTTTATTAATCAGATTTGATTTTATGATCAGATTATAAAAGAAATATTCTTAGTGTAGCCATTTCTGTATACATCAAACCAATCTATTATTCAAATATTATTTTTGAAATATTAAAAATTAAAAAATTGTTAATTAAACTGTTAATATGGCTTAAAAAGGAAGTATAATTTTGAGAAATAAATGAATATATACATAAAAAAAAAAATACTGAAAATGCAAGGTCTTGGATGAGTTGGAAATGGAATAATTTTTGTGGACCAAAAAGTGCAATTGCTTTTTATCCGAAATATTGATGGATTCAGGATTAGATATAGAACTGTATTCCATATTATGAAGAAAGTGAAGCAAATTGCTTAAAAAATTTATTCAGATAATATCTCTGTATTTAAGCAATATCATCAAAGCTGTTTAATGCTAATCACGTTTGGGTCTCTGTACCGCGAAAAAATTCCTTTGACCCCACTGATTTTCCTAGGAAGTATCCTCATCCCTCTTCTTTTGAATTATTTGCAACAGATTCGATTACGAATATTAGAAGGATTTCACAAATAAAGGTGAAGCCAATATGGACTCGATTCTCTCTCCCACAAAAGAAGCATAAAAGTCTTGAAAGGAAGAATTTTAAAATTTTTAACTGCAATTTATGCAATATTTTTATATTCTTTTAAACAGTGTCTGATAATATAAATCAATTTTCATGTATCTCCTTAATTCTATTTTATTTTTTTTTCTGATATCCAAAATATTAAAGAATTCATAAATGATAAAGTTTTATTTTTTTTTTCACTCTAAAAATTGAATCTAATTAATAAATTAGAAATCAAATTCACTTGTTGACTGAATCAATTCTTGAAATATCCAATATTTTTATATTAATAAAATAGAAAAATTCTTATTTATACCAAGAGTATGTTTTTGCTTCATATATCTAAACTATAGGTGAAAAGATATTTAATAATATGGTTCTTATATCCATTTTTTATTTTTTTGAAATAAAATAGTAAAGTATTCATTAAGCAACAACAGTTACATCAAGAGTAAGCAGAGTCCTAAAAAAAATCTAGTGACTCTACCTAAACCATAGGACTAGCAAAGTATCGAGAATTTCTAGCCAAAACATGGGCCACCTCGTTTACTTGTTTATTAACAAAGGACACGTTACAAAAGAAAAAAGACCCTGTAAGATCCTTACAACAACAAACAATAGAACCAAACTTTGAAATATTTACTTTTGAACTATGAAATGCATCCAACACAGATTTTGCATCCAATTCAAAAATTAGCCAATAGAATTGTTCATGTTTAGCTTCTTTTAAATATAGAGCTTTTGTTTCATTTGCTGGAATGGTCCCCTTTAAAGTCTTCGACATACAAAGTATCAAATTGCCATGGAAATCCCTAATCACCATTCTGTAAACCTTAATTTTGCACTTTTCAATTTGTATTTAAACTTTAGAGGCACTTAAACTCGGTAAACAGACCTCCGAAAGTTGAAATTGCAAAAAAAAAAAAAAAAAGATAAAAAACTGTCAAAATGGGAAAATAAAAAAATGGAGCCCTGAGAACCGAAACATATTCTTTTGACCTCTGAACCACTCTTAGATCATCCGGGATTGAATAATGAACACAAAACAACTAGAATCACAAAAAACAGATGAGAAATGAGTGAGAACTTAAGAAAACGGATTTTTTTTTTTCACTTTTTTGCAATAATCCTATATTGGAATATTACAAATTCTTTCACCAACCTTTCTACTATTATTGCGCGATTTCTGCAAGTGCACAGGTCGTGAACAAGTAATATAGTAGTGAAATAAGTATCGATCCTACGAGAAATGGTTGACAAGTACCAAAATTAAGATTACTCTATTATTTAGAAAATCAACTATGAGAATTTATATTTTAAGCTAAAGTGAAATTTAAGTAAATAAATGATGATAAATATGAAATAAAATTAAAGGTTTAGGATTTAGAATTCATCAATTGATCACATATGATTTCTTTATAATTTTTAGATGGATTATTTTTTCTGGAATTAATTATTAGATTTCCCTAAATTATATGATGTTCTCTCTCAAGATACAACATGTGTGTTCATATTAACCTTACGTCTACTCTCGTGATCATAAGCAATTAACACAAACCCATTAAGTGTCAAAATTTCCAAAAAACTACCAAATTGGAAAAATAAAAAAAGGAGCCCCGAAAACCGAAACCTATCCCTTTGATCTCTAAATCACCATATCATCCAAGATTGAATAATAAACACAAAACAACTAGAATCACAAAAAATGGATAACAAACGAGTGAGAACGGGCAAAAATAGGTGAAAACAGATTTTTTTTCACTTTTTTTGCAGCAATTCCACATTGAAAGGTTATAAACTCTTCCCCTAACCTTTCTACTATAAATATAGGCCCCCTAACTCAGGTTTTCACACCTTCTCACCTCTTAGTTTTTTTGATTAGCCTTTGTATTAAGCAAACCATTTTCACAATCAACCAAGCAACGAGCTTTTTAGTTTAAACTTTTCTTTTATTTTTATTTTTATTTTTATTTTTATTTTTATTTTTATTTTTATTGCAAAGCAAGTCGGGTTGCAACTTTTTGAGCTAACCCATTGAGTCAAAAGTTTGTCACTATCCAAAGCAAACTACTGCCCACTGTCCGAGGTAAGCCATCGTCCATTGTCCAAGGCTAGTGGTCGCTGGCCGTTCGAAGTAAGTCTCTTTTGCTTTTCTCTTTTCCTTTTCTTTTTTTAGTTATTTACTTCATTGTATTGTTTCCCTCTTTAGGATTCTTTCTTCTTCCTCCAAGGCTCCTTGCCCCTTTTTTAATTGATTTACTTAAGATAGTTAATTAAAATCTAAACTATTTAACTTAATTTGGTAATCAATCAATCAACTCAATCAATCAAAATATGATAAAGTAGTTTAGCTAAATAAACCCTTTCACAAGAAGGGAGAACTATATGAACTCTTATTCAAAGGGGTACGTAGGCATACTTGGCTCAAACAGCGGATCCAATAAAAATAAAGTAACTTCTCCCTCATTATCTTCTTTACATAGTTAGAATTTTTTTTATCTTATTTGCATTAATTTGGGATTTAGCTTAGGGAATGTGTGACTTTTTTAGAACCCATAAGAGTCAAAGGAAGTATCCCTTATTTTGGATTTTCATTGTAAATTTAATATTTTCCTTTTACTTTCTTGTTCCCTTATTTACTATATTGTTGAATGAATGAATGTCATGTATTATAAATTGCTAATGCATTTATAACTATTCAAGAAATTTATTTTACCGTCATTTTGTATAAATTTGTTAAACTAATCTTTTTCTAAATAAACTAAAAACCTAGTCCTCGAATCTTATTTGGTAATCAAGGACTAATGTACTTTTTCTATTCGGATAAAATTGGAGACATTTAATTGGATTTTTACCTTAACTTTTTCTAAATAAAAATAAAATTGAGATGGCGACTCTAACATCTTTTCAAAATCAACTTATATGAACCTAAGGATTCCATTGTGAGTTCGAATCTAAATGAACATTTTGATTCCCTTTCAATAAATCAGATTGGTGCTTAGGCAAGGCCTCACACATTCCCATTCCATTCAGGTTAGCATCACTAAAAATTGCCATATCACAGTTGCATTTGAGCATTTTTTTAGGGAACATACCATTTACTGATTGTGGTTAAGCTTAGTTATGTCATTGAGATGAGTCGGTTTGTTTGAGTTTGCATGGATATCCATTCTTTATAAAACTCCATGCATTTCACCACCACCTGAGCTAGAGGAATGAATTGTTGGTTCCAAAGCCAATTGTTCCTCTACCTCCAAATACCCCATAACACCATACGGACTTGCATTACTTCATCTCAAGTGTGGCTATTAACCATGCTAAACAACCATTTAGAAATAGTAGGAGAATAAGAGTTAATCGAGACAAAATCAATAGCAGCCCAACAATGACAAACAAAAGTCGTGTGCAGAACCGCATAGGTCCTGTGCAGTTACCATTTGTCGTTGTGTGGTTGCATGTGTTCCACGCGATCTAGAAGCCTCCGTGTGTAGTTCCTGAAGCCTCCTATGCGGTTTTCTACCTTGGGAAGTGAATCCCACATCAAAAGTTCACCATTTTTGCTCTCAACTCTCTCCCTATAAAAGCTACACCTCCCTACCTCATTTTCACACTCAGAATTGCTTAATCAAACTAATTGATTTCAAAGCAATCAATATTTTTAAAGTTTAGTCCGAAAGGAAAGAACTTTTTAGTTTAAAATTTTATTTTATTTTATTTTATTTGGATAGTCATTTTGAGGTAGCTCTCCTCAAATCAGTCTAAGGAGGTCTCAATTACGTCACCTGAGACTCTGTTCAAAGGTTGTTATTGCACTGAGAAGGTGGAATTGCAATCTAGCCGTCCTTTTCACCCGTCCTACATCCCCAAGCCTCGTCTTCATAAGGTATTTATTTTCTTTTTTTCTTTTTTTATTTTCTTGGTTTTTTGTTTTGTTTTAGTGTTTCTTTTGCTTTATATTGTTTTGTTTGATTTGTTATTTTTTTGCTTATGATTGCTTATATCGGTCTTTTCATTTATTATTTCTTTGTTTTGCATGTTTTATCATTTTCTTTCATTATTTTGAGGCATGTTGATTAGAATTTAATTTAATTAACTTGGTAAGTGATTTGAATTAATGTATCTATTTGTTAATTAAAACTTAACATAATTAACAACTTGGTAATCAATATGATTTAATCAATCAACCCACCTTTCAATCAATGAACTAAAACATGATAAAATGGCTACGCTAAACTAACCTCTTCGTAAGAAGGGCACACTATATAGATTTTGATTTCCATTCAAAGAGATATGTAGGCTTGCTTGTTTAAAGTATCAAATCCAATTTAAATAAGAAATAATCCTTCTCTTGCATATTCTTTTATGAATTAGTTCTTTTTCTTTATGCTATATGTTTTTAGTTTGTTTTCTTTATTATGATGTTGGTTTTATTTCTTTTTCTCTTTATTTGTTGCTTTGGAATTGTTTTGGGAAATGTGTGACTTTCCTAGAACCATAAGGGCTAAAGGAAGTATCCCCTATTTTGGTTTTGAATTGTAAGTTAATTTTTTTACTTTATTACTTTACTTTTCTGCTTAGAATAAATGTTTATCTATTTGTTTATTCATGCATTATATAATTATTCATGCATTATGTAACTATTCATGAAATTTATTTTAAGTTATTTTATATTAAATTTTCTAAACTAATCATTTTTCTAAATAAATCGAAAACCTAGTCCTCAAATCCTTTTTGATTTTGAGGCTAGTGATATTTTCTTTTGGGATATTAATTAGAGTCAATTTAGGTTTTTCTCTTAATCTTTTTTTCAAATAAAATAAAATTAAGGTAGCAACTCTTTCAACTTATCTGAACCCAAGGGTTCAATCGTGAATTCAAATCCAAATGAGCATTTCGATCCCATTTAGCGGATCAGACCTGTGCTCGAGTAAAACCTCACAGGGAGTGGCAGTTTCCATTCCTATTTCCAACTATGAGACTGCAAAGAAATGTTGTCATCTTCCAAGAAGTCCATGAGCACCTTGTAGCCTGATCACACTAAATATACTCCTCTTTTCTCAAAGTGCCAAATTAACACATCATTATCTTGTCCTTTACCAATTACCTGGTTAAGAATGGTAGCCATGTTACTTTGAGAAAATAGCTCATGAACCAAATCCACATTCTAGCTTTTAGAACTTTGATGCTAGAGCTCACATACTTTCATAGAATCAAGCCTATCAACTACAGGTGAAGTAGCTCTAAAACCATGAATGTTCTTCACCCATGCATCATTCCATACCTGGACAAAGGTCCCATTTCCAATCTTCCAACAACATCCAACTTCAAGCACAGACTTTGCCTCATAAATGACCCTCCAAATGTAGCTCGGGTTAAACCTTGTTTGAGTTGAAAATATATCCCCATGATGGAAATATTTGGCTTTGAGAACCTTTGTAGCAAGAGCATCTGGTTTGGAAAGCAAATTCCATGCTTGTTTTCCTAATGGTGCCGAATTGAAAATTCTAAGATAATGGAATCCAGGACCCCTGCACTCCTTTCTTCTACATAAAACTCTCCAAAGAACCCAATTCATATGTGCCCCTCCATTTGGTTTTGAGCCCCACCCAAAGGAGTTCATCATATGTTTGAGATCCTCACACAAAGACATGGGTAATAAGAAGGTGCTCCTACAGTAACTAGCCAGAGATTAGGCAACTGATTTAATTAATACTTTCTTACCTACTTGTAAGAGGCATTTACTCTGTGACTATGAAGCTTCCTCCACATTCTATCTCTTACGTAAGCAAAGACAGCCTTTTTCTTCTTTTCTATTAGAGAGGGAAGACCCAAGTATTTTCTAGTGTTAAGTGGATTTGACACTTGCAAAAGTGCTGAAATTTCATGCCTTAGTTCCTGGGATATACTAGAGCTAAAAAGGATACATGATTAATGGAGATTAATAGACTGTCCAGAATCTTGTTCATAACACAACAAAACATTTTGCAAATTAGTGCTCTCTGTTTTATCAGCCTTGAAAAAGAAGAAGCAATCATTAGTGAAAAGCAAGTGGCTAGTTACTGGAGCATATCTACTAACCTTGCATCCTGTAACCTTACCTTTGATTTAAGCTTGTTTCAAAGGTGCAGATAATCCCTCTGCAGAAAGAATAAAGAGATAAGGGGATAGTGGGTCCCCTTGCCTCAAATCTCTATTTGGAGTTATCAACCTTGTTTCCTCACCATTAATGGTCACCGATTATTGTTGGAGCACACACATAACATCATCCATGACACATATTGCATGGCAAACACCAACTGAGTCAACATTGCTCTCAAACAGGACCATTTAATCTGATCATATGCCTTATTGATGCCAATCTTCAAAGCCACTATCCCATACTTGCCTTTGGTTCTTCCATTCATATTGTGAATTATTTCGAAAGCCACAATAACATTATCAATGATGGAGTGGCCCAGAACAAAAGTAGATTAGGCTAGCAAAATAATTGATGGAAGCAGCACCTTCAATCTATTGGCAATGACCTTTGCAATAATCTTATAAACACCTGGCATAGTGAAATTGGTCTAAGTTCCTTCATGGTGGTAGGAACTTCATATTTGGGTATTGTTTTTAACAAATTAATATTCCACTCTGAAGCCAAGAAACACAACCATTGAACATATCTTGTCCAATAATGGGCCAAAATTTATGTAAGAATGTAGGGTTTAAATTAGGTGCATTTGGAACACAACCTTGTAAAACTCCTCTATCTGGAAAGGGGCCCCTAGCTTTTCATTATTTTCACTTGAAACACAAGGAACAATATAGCTCAAATCAAGAGAATTATTTACCATGGAGTCTGAGAATAACTTTTGAAAATAGGAAACAACTATATTACAAATTCCATTTTAATCCTCAACCTAACTAGCATCATCATTTTGTAGCTTATGAATTTGATTCCCTTTCTTCCTTACTAAAGCCATCGTGTGAAAAAACTTGGTGTTTTGATCCCCTCCTTTTAGCCAGAAGTGCTTAGCCCTTTATTGCCAAAATATTTCCTCTTGACATAAAAGTGTTGCAAGTTTTTCTTTTAATTCAAGAACCTTTGAATCATATCTCGAACCCAACTGCATGTATCTCTCAATATCCCCTTTGCATTGAGATATTTCTTTTTTAAACTAGTAGGAGAAAGACTTGCTCCATATAGCAATTGCTTTTAAGCATTCTACTAGCTTCTGATTGAGACTCAACACACATCCAGAATTCCAATTATCTTGTACAACCTTACAAAGCCCAGGTTTAATAAGTATGGCATTCTCGAACTGAAAACAATGCTTGCATTTCGATTGAACCAAAGCTTTTGTTCATAACATCAACGGGCTGTGGTCTGAAGCTGAGGAAATTAAATTTTATAAACAGGCATAAGGGAACAACACTGGCCATAAATTTGACACCAAAGCATGATTCAATTGCTCCTCAACGAAACCAACAGGCCCTCTAGCCCTTTCCCATATGAAGCCATACCCTTCCAACGGAAGATCTTGAAGGGCACAATCAAACACCACTTCTCTAAAACCATGATACAACCATTCTGGATAAGCCGCTCCCCCTTTTTATCAACCTCGTATAACAAATCATTAAAGTCTCCTAAGACACACAAAGGAGAAGATGAAAGACTCTGCAAATGGCGAAGCAAACTCTAAGATTCCTTTCTTCTACTCCGTTCAGGATAGCCGTAAAAACCAGTATACCTCCATACACTCTCTGCCTCTAATGAAATTTCCATATCAATGAAGTTATTAGAGTACCCCAAGTAACTGACATTGAATATCTTTGCTCCATAAGAAGGCCAAACTGCCACTCCTGCCTTTTCGATCTAAACAGAAAAAACCTACATACTCTAACTTTGACTTAATTTCAACAACTTTTTCTTCATGAACTAACTTCTCCATAAGAAAAATAAAATCTGGCCTTTGTGTTTTCACCAGCTCATTAAGAGCTCTAACTTTTCATGGGTTGCCAAGCTCACGACAGTTCCAGCTAAAGCCTATCATGGCTCTCGGCTGCTTGATTCACAGGTTCAGCCATTATAGAAGATATGCTAAAATGGGTTGTAATTAACTGATCCAAGTTCAAATCATTCTTCCTCATATCTTCAGCTAATTCAGTGTCCATTGGGGCAATAGATAAAACTTACACAATAAGATAAGTTTTTTTTTTTTCCTTTCATTCTGTTTTTGTTTTTATTCATGTAAAGACAAAAATGTACACAGGTACAAATTAAGAGACCTTGAGTTTAAATTTTGATGAGAGTCAAATTTACTAGAAAATAAATTTATTTGTAATTTTTTTTAATATGGATTTCAAAGATATTAACTTTATTAATTTCTATTTATAATTAATTTTAATATATTTTTTATTAAGTTTAATTAGAAGTAAATGTTGAGCCAGTTGAAAGCCTGTATTGTGCACAATTTGCTAAAATTTTATATTTAAGTTATTATTTTAAATTTATAAATAAAAAATATAACCATATAATGATAAAATAATATAGATATAAAGTTATACATTATATAATTTTACTTTATATATTATTTTTAAATTTTCATATTTTTAAAATCTCAAATATAACATAAAAAGAGCTAATATATACTTAAATAAAAGATAAATTACTATTTAGTCCTTAGATTTTGGAAAAATTAATATTAAGGTCTTTTTATTTTTAAAAACTAACTGTTACATCCCTCTATTTGCATTCCGTCAGACATTTTAGTCATTTTATACAAATTTTTATATTTTTCCATTAAATATATAAAAATGACTAAAATACCCTTCATTTCTTAAATATAATTATTTTACAATATGATACTAATAATTTTTAAATATAATATTCCTAACAAAAATTAATTTTTAAATAAATTAATTTCTTAAGTGTAATACTCCTAAAAAAAATTAATTTCTTAAATACAATACTCCTAACAAAAAGTATTTTTTTAAAATAAATTAATTTCTTAAATATAATACTCCTAATAAAAATTAATTTCATAAATACAATGTCTGACGAAAAAACTAATTTTTTAGGAGTAATTTGGACAGCAAAACTAAGGGATATTTTGGACAGCAAAACTATTTTTTTTAATTTTTAATTTTTTTTAACAAAAAAATGAAAAAATTTGGAAGAAATGACCAAAATTTCTGATAGAATACAAACGCGGAGATTCAATATTTAGTTTCTCAAAATATATGGACATTACTGTTAATTTTGTCAAATCTAGGGACTAAATAGTAATTTATCCAAAAATGAAAACTTAAGCTCCCGTATATTCCCTTGTTGATGAATCATTTAAATTTATTTGTAAACAACTCATTTTCATATTATAATTTGTACTTATCATTTTTCTCTTTATTTCATAAGAATCATAAAACCACTAAAATAATAATATAGACTTTTTGATTTATACAAAGAGAAGAAAAAATTTAATTTTAATTTCTAAATTTGCATGTACATCCTATAATATAATTATTTAAAATTCAAAAAATACTCATAAAAAATAAAAAAATATTAAGAATAAGAATATTAGAAGATAAATAGAGATTTATCAAATAAAAGTGAAAAATGAGAGAGACAAAGATAAAATTTTTGTCAAATAAAAGTGAAGAATGAGAAAATAAAAAATGAAGTTCCAATTTTTATATCCTAAAAGTAAACTCTAAAATTAAATTAAAGTAATTAAGATGAATATATAACCAATTTGAATAATTTAAAATGACTAATTAAGGTGTATTTATGATCAATTTCAATATATTTAATATAATTAATTACAATATATTAGTGTAAAGTAAAATTTATAACTTCTTGCTATGTGGATTAATAGAAAAATAACATATACCGAATATATGATCTCTTTTAAATATTTGTAACCATAATCATAAAAATAATATTAATTGTCATTATGACTATCCAAATATTAAAAGTAAATAGTATATATGTCACATGAACCAAAATCAAGGGAAATAAATAACACGAGGATCAATCATATAGAACAAAATCAAGAGAAATAAATAACATGTGGACTAATGCAAACAGATGGCAAATATATACTACGTCGTAAAAATTAAGACATTTTAAGATAAATAATATGTGAATCAATAAAATATAAATATATGGCAAACATATGCCACATGGTAAAATTTAAAACATCCTAAGCCTCTTTTATATATATATATATATATATATATATATATATATATATATGAAATTTTATTATTTATTTTTATATTTATTAAGTTTGAAAATTGTATATATTATAAGAATTAAAATAAAAATATGATCACTTTTAGATATTTGCAACCACAATCATAAAAATAATATTAATTATCATTATGACTATCTAAACATTAAAACTAAATAGTACATTTGCTACATAGACCAAAATCAAGGGAAATAAATAATATGAGGACCAATCACATAGATTAAGATTAAGAAAAATAAATAACATAGGAATTAATAGAATGCAAACACATGGTAAATATATGCTACATGGCGAAAATCAAGATATTCTAACCTAAATAACATGTAGACCAATAGAATGCAAACATATAACAAATATACTCCAAATAGTAAAAGCTAAGACATTCTAAGTTTGCTTTTTATATATATGGACATCTTGGTGCCAATTCCTCACATGCTCCATAGCCTTCTACATCTACAAAGATTCAGCAGGAGATTGATAAGCGAGTTGCAGAGTGGTTGCAAGATATTAAGCAGTGGATGGAGGAGCGGCTGGACTAGTGGATGCAACAGTTCATGCAAGTTTTTTTATCACAAGACTAGAGTATCTATGGCACCTCCTCCACTAGCTCCTTCGCATCATACAGCCGTCGATTTTGCTGCTAATGCTGCTGCTATTGATTAACTTTTAGGAAACAATTTGTATAATGCTGCTATTGATTAATGCTACTACCAATGGTTTTTAAATATTTTATTAATTTCTAGGAAAAAATTGTACAATGGTTTATTAAATAAACTAATGGTTTTGCTGTCGGTAAATATTTTGATAGATAGTAAAAACTGTCAGCAAAAAATTACTGACCATAGTTTTGACAACGAAACATTTTTGTCTCTAATCTATCTGTAAACTATATCATCGATGGTTTCCTTGAAATTACTGATGGTTTTTTTCTGTCGGTAAATGTCTCATTTTTTGCAGTGAAATAGCTATTCTCCCTCTTCAATTAATATTCAGATTTCCTTTTCTTTCTTTAATTAAAATCAAATTTTCATTCTCTCTTCAATTAATATTTAAATTTCATTCTCTTTCTTCTCAAATTTGAATTTTTATCTCTCTCTTCAATTAAAATTCAAATTTCACTTTCTCTCTTCCAAATTTGATTTCCTTTCTTCAATTATAATCAAATTTTTATTATCTATTTTCAATTAACATTAAAATTTCAACAACTATCATTCAATAAATTATAAATTTTAACATTTTAATTATATTTTTATTAGTGATTAAGTTAATAATTAAAAACGACTATAGACTAAAAAAACATAAATTTTAAATTTTAAACTATATTTTTGAATAAAAATTATTAAATATAGAAGAATTATATTATTTTAACTATCATATTTGTCAAACATTTTAAAATAAATGATTAAGAACTCAAATATAAATGGTTTATTTCTACCATTCGTTCACACAATTGAATATTCGTAAAAATAAAATTATTTATAAATAAACATTAAAATTTAATTGTCTCTCTTAAATTATATAAAAAAAAAAAAAAAAACTTGAGTGTGTGATTCAATCTTAAAAAGATGGTTATAATTATGAAGTATTTTTCATTTATTTTTATTGTATTATAAGCTGCTACTACTACTACTAATAATAATAATAATAAGCTATTTGATTGTTTTTTGTACCATCTATGATGTTTAATATCTTATATACTATTGTTTTGATTGAAAAGTGAAATTTTGTAAATTGATAAATTATTTATTCAGCAACAACATATATGAAATGTAATTAAATTTTTTATTATATAGAAAATGGCATGGTAGATGAAATCACATGTAAACAGAATATAAGACTAACAAATTTTTAATTATTTGATATAATTAGTGAGACATATTTAATTTTCTTTTGGAGCACGACTAAAATATTTGATTTTTAAAAATAATCTATGATTTGATTTAAGATTTTTAAATATATAAGGACTAATATATGAAAAATGTTGAATTTCGATTGTAATTTTTCATAAACAGTAAATACGAAAATGTCAATTTAAAGTGTATTATGGATAATTAGATATTGATGTGTCTTGTAATATCGTATCATAATTTTTTTGAAAGTAGTTGAATTGAGTGGCCATTCCAAATCTATATTCATTTGAATTTGATTTTGATGCAACTCTAATTAAAATTTATTATCCATAAGTTTATAAATTTATAATATACATATAATCTGTGCGAGTACACACATATATGTATAATTAAATTCTCAATTTATAAAATAAATCTAATAATTAATTTATATAATAATTTTTTTCAAAGATTTATTTACACAATATTAATTATATGTATTTTATTATATTTATAAATAATTAATAGAAATGTATTTACATACATGCTAATATACATGACAAAAAGAAAAAATAATATCGATAAATAATAATAAATTTTGTAATATTATTAATAATAATTTTTTTACCGTTTCCATTTAGAATTTACTAATTACGATATACTTGGTAAATACCGATTATATATTGCACTGTTGATATAATTACCATTGCGATTTTCTTGTTAATTAATATGATACTTTGAGTTTGAATTGCTCTAGCCATTGGTAAGGGTTCAAGAAATTAATTAAATCATAATTTTAAATAATTTTAAATAATTATCAATTTACATAAATATTTAAAATATAAAATTATGTATAATTAATTGTCAAAAATGAATTACAATATGACTATTACTATCACTCCTACTAAACTTTAAAGTTATAATCATTTTAAAAAATTTTATTTTCAAATATGACTATATACATTACTATTAATCCTTATTGAATGTCTATACATATTTTTATCATTTTATTTTGAAAACTCAATTAAATTAAAACAAATTGGCTAGAACTTTGTATTGTCACAAATTTTAAATAAATTGCAATTGATCTCATCTCATGAATATTTATATATATTATATTATTAATTTTAGTTGGTTTTAATATAGAAGTTGAGCACTTTTAAATTTTCATAATATATGATTGTGTTAACAATTTAATATAGATAAATATAAAATAATTATAAAATTTTAAACAATAATATAAACTATTTATATTTCGACTACATTTATATTATTATTTTATTATGTATTGAAAGAATTTGATTAAATAATTTTAAGATTTAAAATTTACAAATAAATAATATCCAACTAAAGAGATTACTATCAAATATTTTATTTTTTTTTATTAGAAATGTCATAGCACAAAGATTCTCTAAGAGAAAAATTACACAAAAAGAGAAAAAAAAAAAAAAAAGTTTGTCATTATGTCAATAGCTTGGAATTAAAAAAAAATGAAGTTTTATCATAAAAATGTTAAATAATAATTTTCTCTATTAATATTTAAATTAAAAATATAATAATAATGATAATAGTGTTAAAAAAAAAAAAGAAAAAGAGATTTTGAAGGCACTCTCTGCCTCTAGTCAACGTATTCGAAAATTAAAAAAAATAATAATAATAATAACAATGATAATAGTTTTTTTTTTAAATAATATAATTCTAATATTGGAAAATAGAGATTGGTACAGGATTTCTAAAAGTTGTATTAATTGAACAAGAGATAATGAAATTTGAAGTTGAAGTGAGAAAATAAAAATTTCATAAGGGTAATACAGCCTATAGAATAAAACTAAATTATCAATATCATCCTAAAAATTATTTAAAATTACTAATGTAATCCTATTGAGCTAGATCAACTGATCTTCAATCATTTTTGTATATAAATCCTATTTTACTAAAGAAAATTAACTTAACCGGATGCTTTGAAAAGAACACAAATAATACGTGTTAAGAAGCATTGAAATTTAACAAATCAATCTTAAATCATTTGTTGAACTTAATATTAAGGAATTTAGTTTGAACCCCAAATCATATATAAATAATAATTATCATGGAACTCGTTTAACTCAAATTAACTTTTTTTATTTAATCCTTTCAAAAAAAAATTTATTTAATAATAAGAAATTATTGGAAATAACTGAAAATTAAGTATTAGTTAAATATTAAGTGGTGAATAAAATAAGTAATATAATTGTTAATAATATTCCATTCGTTTTTCAATTATATTTTGTATTGAAAATTTCTAAAACTTTTTATCTCTCATTCTCTCATCATGATGTATTATTTGGAGTTTATTTTTGATCAATTTGGCTAAAAATCAGTCTCCTTTTTTTCTCTTTACTTCTTTTTTTCTTATTGCTTTCAATAAAAATCTATTAAGAGATACACATAAATAAAAATTAAATCTCACATTTTTCTCTGTTGTGGAATTCGGGTTAATTTCCACCAATAACAATAAAATTCACCTTGAGAACTATTATTCAGGTGACTAGAGTGTGAACGATTGAACTAAAAATCACCCAAAGGAAAAATTCCCATGTAAGTGGTGAGGTTACAACGGTCCAACTTAAAAACCACTTTCCTAAACAGAATTTAACCAATACAAGTAATTTTAATAGCACAATAATTCACCACAACTATACCCGACAATAGCTATTAAATAGACACAAAATAACATAAAGAGAACACCAAAAATTTAACGAGGTTCGGCCAATTTTGCCTAAGTCCTCGGACACTACCAAAATAATATTTCACTAATTGAAGAAATATTACAAAATAGAGAGAAAGAATACAAATTGTATAAATAGGAAGGAAGACAATTGTGGGATGATTTACAAAAGGAAATGGAAGCTCCTTTTATAACCTAAACAAAACTTCCATTTCCCACATCTTACCGATGTGGGATTTGGAATTTATAGCCAAAATGCCTAAAGTCAACAAATCTACACCTTGGCGAATTTCCAAATCCCAACCAAATTTTCTCAATCTTCAATAGTGTCTTCTAATGCACTTTGAAGTGCCAAACTTCAATTTCTGATAACATTAATCAAGTCCAAACAATGTTGGAACTTGATAACTGTAACTAATTTTGTCAACATATCAGCAGGATTCTCTGTGGTCCGAATTTTCTGTATTAAGACTCCACCTTCTTCTAAAATCTCTCGTACAAAGTGATATCGGACATCTATGTGCTTCGTTCTTGCATAATAAACCTGGTTCTTTGCTAAGTGAATAGCACTCTGACTATCAAATGCACTTTGATGTGCTTCTGTTCAATTTCCAGTTCACCAAGCAACCCTTGAAGCCAAATTGCCTCCTTCACAGCTTCTGTAACTGCCATATACTCTGCTTTTGTAGTAGACAAAGCCACTGTTGACTGTAAAGTGGACTTCCAACTAACTGGTGCCTTTGCAAAAGTAAACACATAACCAGTAGTTGATCGACGTTTGTCCAAATCACCTGCGTAGTCAGAATCACAATACCCAACTACATACTGACCTTCTTGCTTGTCCTGCTGAAATACCAAACCAACATCTACGGTGTTTAGAATATACCGTAGAATCCATTTCACAGCTTGCCAATGCTCCTTTCCAGGATCATGCATATACCTGCTTATAACCCCAACTGCTTGTGAAATATCGGGCCTTGTACACACCATTGCATACATCAAACTACCAACAGCACTTGCATACGGTACTTTTGACATGTATTCCCTTTCTGCTTCATTCTTTGGTGACATGGATGCACTAAGCTTGAAATGAGGAGCAAGTGATGTACTAACTAGTTTTGACTTCTCATTCATGCCAAAACGTTTTAGTACCTTCCTTAAATATTCTTTTTGAGACAAACAAAGCCTCCCCAATTTCCTATCTCTTGAAATCTCCATGCCGAGAATCTTCTTTGCTTCACCGAGATCCTTCATCTCAAACTCCCTGTTCAATTGAGTCTTTAATTTCTCAATTTCTGTTTGACTCTTGGAAGCTATCAACATATCATCAACATAAAGAAGAAGATATATATAGGATCCGTCTTGTAGCTTGCGTAAATACACACAATGATCATATTTGCTTCTCGTATACTTTTGCCCTATCATAAACTTATCAAATCACTTGTACCACTGCCTTGGAGATTGCTTCAATCCATACAGCGATTTTTCCAATTTGCATACCATCTTTTCTTTTCCAGCAACTTTGAATCCATCTGGCTGAGTCATGTAGATTTCCTCATCTAAGTCTCCATGTAAAAATGCAGTTTTTACATCCATCTGAACTAGTTCCAAATCCAACTATGCTACCCAAGCCAACAAGATTCTAATGGAGGAATGCTTGACAACTGGAGAAAATACTTCATTATAATCAACTCCCTCCGTCTGAGCGTAGCCTTTAGCCACCAATCTTGCTTTGTAGCAAACATTATTCTTGTCAGGAAATCTATCTTTCTTTGCATATACCCATTTGCACCCAATTGCCTTCTTTCCCTTCAGAAGACTAGCTAGTTTCCATGTCTGATTCTTTTGAAGGGACTGCATTTCTTCATTCATGGTGATCCTCCACTTTTTCTGTTCTGAACTTTGAGCTGCTTCATTAAAAGTGGTAGGAACATCATCGATTGTAATTGGTGATGCATAAGAGACCATATCAGCATAACGAGCAGGTTGTCTAATGGTCCTCTTTCCTTTTCTTAGTGCAATTGATTCATGTTGCTGTGGAGGTTCTTGGGTCTAAACCTCTTCTTCATTTGACTCTACTTCTACCATAGGAGAGTCATCATTAGTTTCTTTATTGGCTGGGACAATTCTGTTACTATCAAACTCTACCTGTTTGAAAGTACCCTCCACCTGCTGTGGAGTACCATCTGTCTGTTCATCAGTTACCTTTCTCAACATGGTTGATTCATCAAAGGTAACATCCCTGCTGAAGATTACTTTTTTTGTCTCTAGACACCAAAGACGATAGCCTTTTACACCAGATGTGATCCCCATAAAGATTGCCTTCTTTGCTCTTGGATCCAGCTTTGACTCCTTAACATGATAATATGCAGTGGAACCAAATACATGTAAGGAATCATAATCTGTAGCAGGTTTTCCAAACCATTTCTCTAATGGTGTCTTACCACCAATAGCAGTCGATGGTAAACGGTTGACAAGGTGACAAGCATATAACAAAGCCTCAGCCCAAAATTCTTTGCCCAACCCAGCATTGGACAACATACACCGAACCTTCTCTAGTAATGTTCGGTTCATACGTTCTGCCACTCCATTCTATTGTGGTGTATTTCTGATGATGAAGTGCCTGACAATACCTTCATCTTCACAAACTTTCAAAAAAGGATCATTTTTGAACTCTCCACCATTGTCTGTTCATAGACGTTTGACTTTTTTACCTGTTTGAGTCTCTATCATCTTTTTCCATTTAAGGAAAATTCCCAACACCTCATCCTTCGTCTTCATCGTATACACCCAAACTTTTCGGGAAAAATCATCAACAAAGGTAACATAATAGTGTTTTCCTCCCAAAGAAGTTGTCTTGGAAGACCCCCATACATCTGAACGAACATAATCCAAAATACCCTCAGTATCATGGATTGCTGTTCCAAATTTCACCCTTGTCTTCTTCCCTTTGATGCAATGCTCACAAAAATTCAATTTGCAAGCCCGTGCTCCTTTCAATAATCTTTGATCTGTTAGTAATTTCAAGGATTTTTCTCCAGCATGCCCCAAACGCATATGCCATAACCTGGTTGCTTCTGACTCCTGATCATTAGTAGAAGCTATTACTGCTGCTGTCCCAACAATTGTACTACCCAGAAAGTAATATACATTGTTTCTCTTTCGAATTCCCTTCGTTATCACAAGTGCTCCAGAGATAATCCTCATTATCCCATCCTTCGCTCTTACTTCTAAACCTTTTGACTCTAAGGTTCCCATAGAGATGAGATTTCTCATTAAATCTGGCACATAATGAACACCTGTTAAGGTTCTGATTGATCCATCCTGATTCCTCAAGCGAATTGAACCAATCCCATGTGTGTCAAGAGGGGAATTATTTGTTGTGTAGACAACTCCACCTTTTAGTTCTTTAAAATCAAAGAACCATTCTCTATTTGGGGTCATATGGTGGCTACAAGCTGAATCTAGCAACCATGAGCTAGAACTACTGGTTGATGGTGTAGTAGCACATGAAAAGTCTGAATCTGCTTCATCATACTCAGCTACATTTGACTCTGAGACAGCCTTTCCCTTTTCAGACTTGCCTTTATTTTTTAGCTTGGGACAATCTTTCTTCCAGTGCCCCTTTCCTCGACAAAAGGCGCATTCATCTTTACTCAGTCTGGATTTTGACTTTGATCTCCCTCTCCTTCCTTTATTCTGGCTCTGCAAACGGCCTCTAACAACAAGAGCTTCAGCTTCTACACTTATATTTTCTTGCTTTTCTTTCTTTCTCAATTCATAACTATACAAGGCAGCAGTTACTTCACTGAGAGACACAGCAACCTTCCCATGAAGTAGAGTAGTATCAAGGTACTCAAACTCATCAGGAAGCGATCCCACCAACATCAGAGCCAGATCTTCATCATTAAAAGTCACATCCATATTCATCAAATCAGTCACCAGCTGATTAAAGCTGGTAATGTGATCATTCATAGTGGTACCAGGTATATAATTAAAGCGGAACAATCTCTTCTTCATATAGAGCTTGTTCTGACTACTTTTCTTTAAGAACTTCTCCTCCAGTGCCTTCCATAATTTATTTGCAAAAATTTCTTTCGAAAATGCATACTTCTGCTCTCTAGAAAGACACGATCGAATTGTACCACATGCCAATCTATTAATAGTCTTCCATTCTTTCTCCTCAACTTCCTCTGGTTTCTCTTCTATAATGGCAATATTTAGACCTTGCTGAAAAAGAGCATCTAGAACCTCACATTGCCACATGCCAAAATGACCGGTGCCATCAAAAATCTCCACTGCAAATCTGGCATTTGTTACAGTAGTTCTTGCCAAAATTGACGATGATGAAGATGTGGATGCTTTTGTACTATCTGCCATTTCTGCTACAAATTTTATTTAATAGCTGTTAATGCGGAATGTCAATTAGCCCAAGGAAATTTTTTCTGATGTGGAATATCAGCCTAAGCCGCAACCACAGAGCATACTAAAATAAACCAAGTGCTCTGATACCAATTGTTGTGGAATTCGGGTTAATTTCCACCAATAACAATAAAATTCACCTTGAGAACTATTATCCAGGTGACTAGAGTGTGAACGATTGAACTAAAAATCACCCAAAGGAAAAATTCCCAGGTAAGTGGTGAGGTCACAACGGTCCAACTTAAAAACCACTTTTCTAGACAGAATTTAACCAATACAAGTAATTTTAATAGCACAATAATTCACCACAACTATACCCGACAGTAGCTATTAAATAGACACAAAATAACATAAAGAGAACACCATAAATTTAACGAGGTTCGGCCAATTTTGCCTACTTCTTCGGACACTACCAAAATAATATTTTACTAATTGAAGAAATATTACAAAATAGAGAGAAAGAATACAAATTGTCTAAATAGGAAGGAAGACAATTGTGGGATGATTTACAAAAGGAAATAGAAGCTCCTTTTATAACCTAAACAAAACTTCCATTTCCCACATCTTACTGATGTGGGATTTGGAATTTATAGCCAAAATGCCTAAAGTCAACATTCTCATCACCAACCAACATGTTAACTTAGTTTTAGGACTATCATAGGCACTATCATTGTAAATCAAGCTGTATATGTTTTTTCTCCTTTCTTGTACTTTCATCTGTTGTATATATATGTGTGCTGTGTACATGAATAATATAAGACGGTTAAGTCTCTGTCTTCTCAATTATTTTACATGGTATCATGCTTTAGTTACCTTGCTCTCATTTTTTTCAGATTCGTTCTTTCTTTTTCTTTCATCATGGCCAATGAAAATTCCTCGGGTCAAAATTCCAATCCAACTCTTCAAGAAAATTCTTCACATTCTGATAATCCTGGTATTGTTCTTGTTTCTTTCCTTCTTAATGGTGACAACTATGTCACTCGGAGCTGAGCCATGATGATGGCTTTATCAGCCAAGAACAAATTAGACTTTGTAGATGGCACTATTAAAAGACCACAATCAAATGATGTTCTTTTCACTCAATGGAAACGAGCCAATGACATGGTATTATCTTGGTTATTCAATGCAATCCACAAAGATATTACACCAAATATAATCTATTGTGATACTGTTGAAACTGTTTGGAATGATCTTTGCAATCGTTTTTCTCCTAGCAATGGTCCAAGTATTTACACATTACAGAAAGCCATTTGTACTGCCACTCAAGGTTTAGATTCAATAACTATTCATTTCAACAAATTAAGAGGGCATTGGGATATATTTTCCACTATTTTCCATTACCTTCATACACTTGTAATGCCAAAAATGATATTTTGTCTTGTCATGAAAAACAACTCATCCAATTTCTCATGGGCTTAAATGATACTTTTGCATATGTGAGGAGTCAAATTTGCTATCTGTCACCAAAGCCCACCACATCAATTAATGATACTATAATTTACGAATAATTTGGCATTATTAATTAACGTGTCATTTTTCTATTAGTTTAGTATATAAGTGACTTAGTAAACTCAGTCTATCTAAAAATTTCTCTTTTGGCTACTCTCTTGTCCTTCAAGATGAAACTCAAAGTGGACTTCAAGCCATTCTTCCCACTCCTATAGAAGGGGCTGCTCTAGCAGCTCAAACATATAAATCTCACTCTTTTTTGGACTATTGTAATAATGGCAGGCAGACTAGAGCCACATGTTACAAGTTACATGGATATCCTTCCAACTTCAAAAAGGGTAAAAGTACAGACTGTGGCAAGCAGTATAAAGGTTCTTCATCAAATGCTAATTTTTCATATATTAGCAACACTCAGAGTGTACCACGGTTTACTTTGGAGCAATATTAGCAAATTCTTGGTCTCATCCAAACAGGTAGTTCTCAACAGCCTATGGTAAATCTTGCAGGTAATTCCATATGCCTTTCCTCTTTTCTTAACCTTTTAGAAACTTGGATCATAGATAGTGTTGCCATGGACCACATTTCTTCTTCTCCCTCAAGTTTATCAAATTGTTCTACTGCAACCTCCTCTATCAAACTTCCAGATGGCACCAATGCATCTGCTTGTCAAATTGGCTTCTGCAAATCAAATTCTCAAATTATTTTACAAGATGTTTTATATATTCCAACTTTTAAATATAATCTCATTTCTGTAAGTAAGCTTACTCGTGCATTAAATTGCTCTGTCACTTTTTACCCAGATTTTTGTGTCTTTCAGGACCTGTCAACAAGAATGGTGATTGTGCTGGGTAAAGAGCACGACGGTCTTTATTTTTTCTCACCTCAACCTATTCAATCCCATATTTTTTCTGTTAATAAAGTAGACTTGTAGCACCTAAGCCTTAGACATCCCTCAATAGCAAAACTGAATCAACTTGTTAGAATGGTTCCTTCTATTTCTAATATTTCTCCATGTCACTGTGATGTTTGCCCTTTGGCAAAACAAACTCGTCTACCATTTCCAATAAAATCTATTAATACTATAGGACCTTTGGAGCTTATTCATTTACACATTTCTGGTAGATATAGCACTCTATCTTTTTCTGGTGCACACTATTTTCTTTCTATTGTTGATGACTATTGTAGGTGTACTTGGGTTTTTCTCGTGAAACACAAGCCTGAAACTGAACAATTAATTAATATTTTTTTGCTTATGTCAAAAATCAGTATCAAACTACCATTTGTCATGTTCAAACAGATAATAATGGAACTGAATTTTTTTTCAAATTCCATAGTAAAATTCTTTAAAGAAAATGGTGTTGTCCAACAACATAGTTGTGTTACACACCCCAACAAAATGGAGTGGCAGAAAGAAAACATAGACATGTTTTAGAAGTAGCTCGTGCTTTTCGTTTCCAAGCTGGATTGCCTTTATTTTTTTGGGGTGAGTGTGTCTTAGCTGCGACTTATTGGATCAACCGCCTACCTTAACCTTTATTACGCCTCATGGCGTCTTCTGAAAATCCCACCACATTATAACCATTTAAAAGTTTTTGGATGTTTATGTTATGCTTCTGTTGGCCACTTACACCATGACAAATTCTCACCTAGACCCAAGGCTTGCATTTTTGTTGGATATCCTTATGGACAGCATGGTTTGATCTTGAGACTAAAAAGTTTTTTTACCAGTCGAGATGTCGTGTTCCATGAATCAATTTTTCCTTACAAGTCACAACTTAGTCGAACTTCTTCTTCCTCAACTTCCTCATTGGTATGGTCAATCTCTGAAAATTTAATAGAATGAAGAATTAATTGTAAACCAGCTTTAAATCAAGTCGAAATTGGTATAAAATTCACATTTAATATGTCTTATGATAATTTAAATTTTTAATAAGTTAGACCTCAATTAATCTATGTGTATTGATTTACACAATAAATTAATGGATAAAGAAGAGTGACAGAAAAGTTACCAAAGTAATAAGACCCTTTGATAAACATTTATTTTACTAAAAATTTGTGAAATTATTAAACATAGTTAATTTAAATAATTATATTTAACATAACAATTATACCATCAAACCACTTTTTCAAAGACAAACTAAATATAAATTTAACAAATCCACAAACAAAAAATTATAACAAATAGTATACAACTAATGTTCACAAATATAATTTTTTTCCAATAATTGTTATCTCTAAAATTTACAAAATAAAAAAATTAACCCTAAACAAAAAAATATATATATGTTGATTTAATATATTAAAAAAATTACTCACCTTTTGAATCAAATTGTTTCAAATTATCTCCCAACAATTTTTTACTTCAACCTAAAAAAATAAATTATCAATTATCAATTGTAATTATTTAAAAAAAACTAATTAAATTTGTAATAATTATAACATTTAAAAAAATATTACCTTTTTTTGTTCTCTTTTTCTTTCTCAACAAAGATAGCAAACTTGAATAAATATTTTATTAAAGGGATCACAATAAAAAATAATAATAATAATAATAAAACTTGTTGCTTAAACATGTAGACCAAGAATTGAATATATATATATATATATATATATATATATATATATATATATATATATATATATATATATATATATATATATATATATATATATATATATATATATATATATATATATATATATATATATATATATATATATATATATATATATATAAACCAAGAATTGTTAACTTCGAAAACAGAAAAAGAAACAAACAAGAGTGAGAGGCTAAAAGTGAAGATGCAAGCGGAAATTGGAAAAGTCAGTAAAAAAAAAAAAAGTAGATGGAAAGAGTTTTTAAATTAAAATCACATAAATTAATCTTGATCGTTAGATTTATTTTGATCTAATAATTAGAATTAAAGAGCATGTGTTGGCAAATATAATGGGTCATTATTTTTTAAATCCACATATTATGGTCAAAAGCCCACATATTATAGTTACAAATCCAAAAAAAATTAGTTGTATGTTAATAAACTCTTAAAAATATATGAGGCCCCTTATTATTGGGGAGGCCCTAGGTAACTGCCTATCTGGCCTCCCCTTAAAGCTAGCTCTACCCTGGATAAAATACCCGTTGGTTATAAATGGATTTATAAAATCAAGCACAATTCTGATGGTTAAATTGAACAATACAAAGCTCGTTTAGTGGCCAAAGTGTACACACAAACAAAAGGACTTGATTATAATGAAACTTTTACACCTGTTGCTAAATTAGTTATAGTCCATGTTCTATTGGCACTTACAGCCACAAATAATTTGCCCTTGTAACAAATGGATATTAATAATGCTTTTTTATATGGTGACTTACATGAAGAAGTCTATATGAAGCTTCCTCCAGGTTTTCCAAATCAAGGGGAGAATATTATTTGTCGCCTACAAAAATCCATGTAGGGTTTGAAACAAGCTTCTTGCAACTGGTTCTCAAAATTTTCCATGGTGCTTCAAGAAGTTGGTTTCACACAATCTAAAGTTGATTATTTCTTATTCACCCTTAAACAAGGTACTTCTTTCACTGCTATTCTTATTTTTGTGGATGACATTGTTCTTATAGGAAACAATACCAATACTATCACACATATCAAGAAATTTCTCAATTCTCAATTTCGCACCAAGGATTTGGGACTATTGAAATATTTGCTGGATTGAAAGTTGCTCGATCTTCTGCAGAAATTGTTTTTTGTCAGCACAAATATACTCTTGAAATTCTCAAAGACATGGGTATGCTTGGTGCTCGCACTACCGTTTTCCTAATGGAGCAAAATCTAAAACTCTTTCCTGATAAAGGCACTACTCTTACTGACCATTCTTCATATCAACATCTAGTTGGTCGTTTCATCTATCTCACCATCACTTGACTAAATATTGTCTATGCCATGCAAATTTTAAGTTGATTCATGAGTACACCTTATAAACCGCATATGTAAGTTGCTCTTAGAGTTTTACGCTATCTTAACTGTACTCCTAGGCAAGGACTTCTCTTTCCTTCCACTAGTTCTCTACAACTACGTGCTTTTTATGATTCTGATTAAGCAAGTTGTCCCATTTCTAAAAGATCCCTCATAGTTTATTGTATTTTTCTTGGTGATAGCCTCATTTCATGGAAATCTGAAAAGCAAACACTATCTCCTCTCTTCCATAGAGGCAAAATATCATTTTTTGGCATCAACTACTTGTGAAATACAATGGCTTTCTTATCTCCTAAAAGATCTTAATCTCTCTCATCCTTTGCCATTACATGTTTATTGTGACAATCAGGCTGCTATACATATTGCTACAAATCCCGACTTTCATGAACATATGAAATACATCAAAATTGATTGTCATCTTATCAGAGAAAAAATCCAAGCTGGTCTCATTCAAACTCATTATGTTCACACTAGTGAACAAGTGATTAATATAATCACCAAGGCTTTAGGATGTGAACAATTCCATAAACTCCTTTGCAAGCTTTGCATTCATGATATTCATGCTCCACCTTGAGGGGGAGTATTAAGAGATACACATAAATATAAATCAAATCCCATATTTTTCTCAACACCAACCAACATGTTACCTTAGTTTTAGGCACTATCATTGTAAATCAAGCTGTATATGTTTTTTTACTTTCTTGTACTCTCATATATTGTATATATATGTGTTTTGTGTACACGAATAATACAAGACAATTAAGTCTCTGTCTTCTCAATTATTTTACAAAATCCAGATCTATTCATTTTTGAGGTGAATCTAGATTTCTATCATCATTTTTTTTTAATTTGTTCAGATCTACTCATTTTTTATTTTATTCTAGTTATTTTGTCATCAGATCTTGAAATTTTTTTTTTTTGTATTTTTTCTTGAATAATCTTCGGATCCACTTTTTTCTAAGTAGTTATCAACCAAATGCAACTTTCAATCTTAAAAATTTAACTTACGTTATCAAACACCAATAAAATAAAATTTGAACTCAAATAAGATATAAGTAAATTAATTAATTAATTATCATGATACTCTGTTTGAGTTAATTAAATCGTGAAATGATGTGATGAAAAGAAAAATCTTTTTACTCGAAAAAAAAAAAAAAATCTTCCTTAGTCAAGTGAACCTCACGAAGGGGAGGCCTTCCCTACTCGCCATAAACACTCGCATCCTTAGTGCCTTGAACTGGTTTGGAGATTATAGGTGCGGGGAGCTAACTGAGCTACCTCATAGTGGCATCTTTTAACTCGAATTAACTTGTGATACTTCTTGCCAACGTTTGATGAGCCTTGGGCTTCAACTTATTGTTCTAACTAAATTAAGGCCATATTTTCTAATACAACAAGACTGGGTCACATTGAGTTAAGGGGTTTTATGAATAGCCTGTACTCCTCTCTCCAATATATGTTAGGGTATCAGCTTCAAATCTTCCATGTCAGGATTTGATGGTTACAACTTATAATAGATGAAATTTAAAAATCAATTAAAAGTGCACAATTTTTTTTTTTCGTAATTAAGTCTAAACTTTTATTTAAATCCCAGCCTTGACATGTCTTGGCAATATATGATAGTTATAAGCAAATAAGAGTGAGCAAAGGAAATATTCTAAAATATTCGTCGTTTTAGATAAATTTTTTTGTTCTAATTTATTTATCATTTTAAAATTTTAAAAATATATTTATTATTTTTTTTAACTTTACTTTTTATTTATTATTCTACTAAATATTTGCATTAATTGATTTTCTTTCTCTACATCAAAATCAATAAAGAGCATTTTAGTAATTGTACCTTAAAATTATGATAATTTTTTAATTTTTTAATTTATGTACTTAAATTTTAAATGATAAATATTTTGAAACGAAGTAATATTTTTTACTTTTTATATCTATATGTATAGTTGACTTATAACATATTAATAATAATTTGACACATGAGGCTTTGCTTTTTAATTTTGTTTATTTGACAAACTCTCATAAAGTGTCATATGACATTGTATTTAAATTTTCATTTAAATTTTAAAATAATTCCATTATTTTGATTAGGGAATTTTATAAAAAAAAAATTAATGTATAGGATAATATAAAAAGTTTAATGTTTATATAATTTTTTGAAATCCTGTCTTAGCCCATTAACCGAACTGTTGGGCTTTCATTGATCTATACGGTTGGACAGTGCGATTTCTTTGTCAACTTGAAAATAGTTGTAGAAAATTGAAAATTGAAAATATTATTTTTTGAAATATAGGCACTAATAATATTTGATTTTATTCCTCAATTCTGCTGTCACCAAACGTCAACTAGCGGAAGAAAAATGAGGTTGTCCTTTTACTCGTAGGTCTTCATGTGTTGATTACAACTAAAATTGATTTGGCATGGAGACCCTTGAATCTTTGTCTCCTTACCAAAATTAATGGACAATTTGTCAGACAATCATTATCAAGATGAAAAATGTTAAAATTTTGTTAATTAGTTCCAAAGTCCTAGAGGCAGAGCTGGATTGCATTAAACTACACCAAGTTGGGTATGGGTCAGACCAATTAACCATTGACAGAAAATAGAGATTGATGGATTGATCAGTATTCTGATTAGATTCATGTCAACTTCCATGATGAGAGTACTTATTTATTTTGGGATGCAAGAGTGGGAACCACTTTTATTTGTTTCACTATGAATATGTACATAGATACAGGAAATTAAATCGTAGATGTGATCACTGATAATAATTGACATGCAACTGTTGATCATGACTGAAACTCATTGCTTATGCTTCATTTTTGCCAATAATTCACCATTTTCAACTTTTGGCACTAGCATTAGTTGCCATGTTTTTTATTTTTATTTTCCTGCCGGTAGATGTCAACTATTCTTGTCACTACCTCTCTCTTTTAATATCTATTAAAACATGATCAATCTAACTTGCCACATAATCTCTTTATAAGCACAAACTCGCAGCACTCTTATTATTTGCTTTAAGAATTATATATTTTAATTAATTAATCTATATTATTGTTAATGAATGAATTTAAAAAATATAAAATGCAATTAGAATTTACACTGACTGAAATGATTGAATATAATAAAGACCTGTTAATTTTATATGTAAGATGAATTTCAACATTTAATTACCACATGAGTCATCCTTGTTTGTTCCCACATATCTCTCTCTCTCTCTTTATATATATATATATATATATATATATATATATATATATATATATAAAGTGCAATTTATAATCTCCATCGATCCTATGCTAGATTAGCGTATTTGTTTTGAGACTTCAGTCATTTTTTTTTTCTATGAGAGAGTTTGTGTTCTTTTTCTAGGTTTTCTTTTGAGGGCGACCTCTACTTATTGAATAAGTAAATCATGGGAAATCAGCTGGTTATAGATATTAGTTATTGTGTATATTAGCATTCCTTTTATAGACCACAGATTGTGGATCTTGATTGTAATTAATCTGTATAAGAGTAGGACTCTGTATCATATCAATGTATGAAATAAAACTTTCTTCAGAAAACACCTTTCTTTATGGTATCAGAGCATTTGATCTGTACCTAGACACAATCCCAAATACATTTACCAAAACCAATTTCCTCATGTCTGGAGACGAAGAACAGAAAAAGAATGAGATTCTCCGTCTCAAATCATATATTAGTTCTGTGATTGTTCCTCAGCCATGGGAGAATCAAAACCACCCTCTTTTTCTTCACCACTCGGATCAGCCAGGAGCCATTCTTGTGCCTCAACCACTGGTGGAAGATGATTATGCAGATTGGTCCCAGTCCATGTCCAGTGCCTTAAAAATCAAGAATAAACATGGGTTCATTGATGGATCCATCAAGAGGCCAACGGAAGGAACTGATGAACAAAACCAATGGGATCGCTGTGATACCTTGGTCAAAACTTGGCTGCGGGGATCCATGTCCAAAGAGATTCGGAAAAGCGTTGCCCATTGCAAGGATTCAAGAATTGTGTGGCTCGAACTAGAGGAGAGATTTTCTCAAGTAAACACAGTGCAATTATTTCATGTTGAGAATGCAATTCATGCCTTGGAGCAGGGTACCAACTCGGTGACTACATTTTACACCGAATTGAAGAGTCTCTAGGATGAGAAAGAGGCATTATGCATGGCACCTCCCTGCAATTGTGAGGCAGCAGAACATATTAAGGCCTACATGGAGAATCAAAAGACAATGAAGTTCTTGATGGGTCTCAATGAAGAATTTGCTTCTGTGAGGAGTACTGCAGTAGCAATGGATTCCATGCTGACATCAAACAAGGCCTATTCCATGGCACTACGTCATGAGAAATAGGCAGAAGCAGCAAAAAGAAAAGTTCTAGTGCAGCCAGAAGTGGCCGCTTTTGCAGTTAGAAAATCGAATCAAAATCAAGATCTTGGAGAAACCATATGTGAGAAGTGCAACAAGACTAATCACGTTACAAAGAATTATCGTGCACATCTCAAGTGTACCTTTTGCGATGGCAAATTTCATACCTTTGAGTACTGTCGAAGAAGGAAGGCTAATATGTTGGAGGGAGGTCAGAGCAGTACCAAAATGCACAATGTAAATGCCGTCAATTTTCCCTTTACTAAAGATGAATGCCATGAGTATCTGGGAAAGATGTATGAACAAAAGATGAATGATGTTGCTGGTAGAAATCCACATCTTGAAGAACTTTCAGGTAAAGCCTTTACTGTTGGTTTTCATCAAAGCAAAGAGAATGTTTGGATATTGGATAGTGGTGCCAGTGATCATATTACATACAATCCTTCCAATCTCAGTTCTCTGACAAAGGTTGTCAATCGATATGTCAAGTTACCTGATGGTACCACTACACAGGTCACACACATTGGAAAAATTATCTTCTCTTCCCAATTTATTCTCCATGAAGTTTTATGCGTGCCACATTTTTACTTGAATTTAATCTCCATCAGCAAATTGGCGCATGATTCATTCTATATCACCTTATTTCTTAAATGATTTTGTGTGATACAGGACCTACGATCGGGGAGGACAATTGGGATGAGAAATGAATGGGAGGGGCTTTACTACCTCAATCAAATCAAGGAAGGAACATGTCACAACGTCCACAGCCGCATCTCTGCCGAGACTTGGCATCAACGCCTCGGTCATCCCTCCAATCAAGTCTATCCAATGTTTCCATTTATTTCCAATAAATCTTATCACAATAACAAATGTTCTGTTTGCCCTTTGGCTAAACAAACTAGATTGTCATTTCCAACAAGTTCTATATCGAGTGAGTCTGTTTTTGAATTGATCCATGTTGACATTTGGGGTGGTTATCATGAACCTTCTATTACGGGTGCACAATATTTTCTCACCATTGTAGATGATTACACTAGGAGCACTTGGGTGTACTTAATGATTCATAAGTCAGATGCTCGTAAACTCTTGGTTGATTTCATCCACCTAGTTGAAAACCAATTTAACAAACGAGTCAAAATTGTTCGTAGTGATAATGGTTCAGAATTCCGTCTTATCAATTTTTATGCATCAAAGGGCATTGTGCATCAAACGAGTTGCGTCAACACACCACAACAAAATGGTGTTGTTGAACGCAAACATCGGCACCTACTCAATGTTGCCCGTTCTCTTCTTTTCTAAGCCAACCTACCTAAGAAGTTTTGGGGAGATGCCATACTCACTGCCACTTACCTCATTAATCGAACACCTACAAAGGCTTTAGAGGGCAAGACACCTTTTGAGAAACTATTTAATAAAACCCCAAGTTATGATCATTTGAGAGTTTTTGGGTGCCTTTGTTTCGTTTCCACACATCCTTCCAAACCAACCAAATTTGACCCTCGTGCTATCAAGTGCATATTTTTGGGTTATCCACATGGAAAGAAGGGTTATCGGGTCTATGACATTAAGGAAGAAAGGACTCTTGATTCTAGAGATGTTATATTCTATGAGAATGAATTTCCTTATCAATCCCCTACTCCAGATTCCCTTCCAAGGCAAAATCCTACACCTTCCAATCCCTCATCTTCAGCTTTTGATAGCGATTTCTCTGCTCCAACACCCACAAATTCCGCTGCCATTCCAATCACAAATTTCGCAACTATTCCAATCACAAATTCCTCCGAAACAGATTCGGCAGGTTCTATTTCCACATTTTCCTCAAATGAATTCAATTCCAACCCACAGATCGCTCTAACCTCACCAAGTTCAATTCAAACCGATCTCCCAAATCCAGAAACACTTGAGTCACAAAAACCCGAGACTCCCAATCAACCCCAACTTCGGCGCTCTACCCGACCAACCAAAACGTCGACGTTTTTACAGGACTTCCATGTTGAGGTGGGCCTCCCTTCAAGACCTGCTCAATCGTCCTCCACGAATTCGGTCACTAAAGGTACTTCCCATTGTCTCTCCACTGTGTTATCATATAATCAATTATCTGATCAGCATCAAGCTTTCACCATTAAACTCTCGACCCAGCGAGAACCTTCAAGCTTTTCTTAGGCCATGAAGCAAGCTGAATGGCGTGAAGCAATGAGACAAGAAATTCAAGCCCTTCAGGCCAATGGGACATGGAGCCTGGTTCCCTTACCGCCGCATAAAACTCCAATTGGATGCAAATGGGTGTATAAGATCAAGTTCAATCCAGATGGGACAGTGGAGCGATACAAAGCTCGTTTAGTTGCTAAAGGTTACAGTTAGATTGAAGGTGTGGATTATCGAGAAACTTTTGCTCCGGTCTCCAAACTCACTACAGTACGGGTCCTTCTCAGCGTGGCTGCTCAGAAAGGTTGGTATTTACACTAGCTTGATGTCAATAATGCATTCTTAAATGGTGATTTATATAAAGAAGTGTATATGCAACTTCCTCCGAGTTTCGGACGACAGGGGGAGACTAGAGTTTGTAAATTGCATAAGTCACTTTATGGACTTAAGCAGGCCTCCCGTTAATGGTTCATTAAACTATCATCGGCACTCAAAGCAGGAGGCTTCCACCAATCATGGGCAGATTATTCTCTATTTGTTCGAAACAGGCCTGGTGGTATTACTGTGTTGTTGATTTATGTTGACGATGTGATTGTAGCAGGAAACAACTTAAAAGAGATTGAAGATGCGAAGCAATTTCTTTATAATAGGTTTAAGTTGAAGGACATAGGACGTCTCAAATATTTTCTTGGAATTGAAGTAGCAAGGTCAAAGCAGGGAGTTGTTTTGAATCAAAGAAAATACGTTTTAGAAATACTAGAAGATACAGGTTTCCTTGGCGCCAAACCATCATGATTTCCAGTTGATCAAAGGCTATCTCTTACACAAGCAGGTGGAGATTTGTTGAAAGATCCATCTCAATATCGAAGGTTAGTGGGACGCTTGATATATCTTACTATCACAATACCATACTTGGTGTATGCTGTCCATGTTTTGAGTCAATTTATGGATAAGCCAAGGCAACCACATCTTGATGCTGCTCACAAGGTTTTGTGTTACATTAAACAAGCACCAGGACAAGGAATACTCTTGCCTTCTTCTGATTCATTGGAGTTGAAAGCATACTGTGATGCAGACTAGGCACGGTGCAAAGATACAAGGAGGTCAGTGACAGGGTATCTCATTACACTTGGGAATGCACCAGTCTCTTGGAAGACAAAGAAGCAATCCACAGTAGCACGCTCAAGTGCGGAGGCTGAATATCGCACCATGGCCTCAACAACCAGTGAGGTCACTTGGTTAAGGTACATTCTTAATGATTTGGGAATATGTTTAGGTCGACCTGTGAAACTGTTTTGCGATAATAAAGCTGCTATACATATAGCTTCGAATCAGTATTCCATGAACGCACAAAACACATAGAAATAGACTGTCATGTTGTATGAGAAAAGATGCAGAGAGGAACCATTGAAGCAGTGCATATCCGAAGCAAGGATCAACCAGCAGATATATTCACAAAGCCTTTAAGCTCAATACAGTTTGAAAGTTTACTTGGCAAGCTGGGTGTAATCAACATACACTCCAACTTGAGGGGGAGTATTGAATGAGTAAATCATGGGAAATCAGCTGGTTATAGATATTAGTTATTGTGTATATTAGCATTCCTTTTATAGACCACAGATTGTGGATCTTGATTGTAACTAATCTGTATAAGAGTAGGACTCTGTATCATATCATTGTATGAAATAAAACTTTCTTCAGAAAACACCTTTCTTTACTAGTGGCTCCGGTCACAGGCAAGGGTTCCTCCTTATCCTTTATTTTGGTGTTCATAAGAATAAAAATCTAAGACCTTTTGAGGATTCCTATTTACAACCGTTGTGGTTGGTAGGACATTTTATGTTTTGGTAATTGTGTTGCCGATTATATATGGTTTTGTGGTGGTTAATCTTAGAGATGGGTTCGTTTGGCTCCTTTTTCCTTCGAAATATGAAGTGTTGCCTTATGGCAACCGGTGGAATGGGTGTGGGAGTGGACCTAGAAGCCAAGTGCAAAGCTTCATGGATGATTTTTGGGATGGGTAGCCCTGGCTTTTGGAGGTGCCAACGATCACAAATCTAAGCAGCTCTTATGGATCAAGGCCATTTTTGGCCTGATTTTGTTGTGCTTGTTCATCAATGGGTATTTTTCAAGTTTATTTAGTACATATATAAATTTTCTATTTGTTATAGTCTCAGGCCTAGTCTATCCATTATTCCTCTTTCTAGCTTGGTTGCCAGTGACTGTGGGATAAACTATTGATGAAATTGATGCTTCTGATAGAAAAAGGATAGATTAGGATTACTTTGATAATTTCACTACATTTATAGGCCTATGAGCCACTTATTCAGCTTTAAGCCCATTGTACTAATCTCTTTAGTGGGTAGTTTTTTCCTTATGAGATAAGTTTGTATTAATTGTATTTTATATACTAGTGTGGGCCTGATACCTTATTAATAAATAAAAATTTATTAGAAAAAAAAATATCGATCCTATGCTTAAGGTATACCCAAAGAACAATTATCCCATGTGCTGTAATTTGGGGACAAGATTACTGAGTTACAAAATCTTCAAGTCAATATAAAATTCTTCTTCTCTATTGTCAAAAAAAGAAAAACATAAAATTTTTCTCTTTGTTTATATTTTTCTAATTCACTAGCCATTAGTTATTTAGGTAACCCTAAATATAACCCTAAAATAACACAACAAATGTACGTTAACACAATTTAAAACAAACAAATAAATAATCGTCCACAAATTTGGCGGAAAGTTGAGAGCTCAATATAACTAAAGCAGAATAGCCATTAGTTTTTTTTTTTTTTAAATGTGTATATACATCAAGGTTTTAAATAATAGTACGATATACCGCATCAATATTGGAATCAGCATAATGAAATTAGACTGAATCAACTGCCGTTACCATGAATTTTAAAAAATAATTAGTAAACTAATCTAAATCAACAAAAAATAAACATAATTTCAAAAATATAATATATTAAATTAATAAACACTTAAACAAATATAGTTTAGCTTAGAGAAATCTAAATTACATAATTGATAATAATAAATCAATCTTATTTTATTAATTCATGAGGAGAAAAAAACCATTTTATTCAAGATGAGTATGGTGATTAAAAAATACTCATAAATTAATAAATATATAAAGACAAAACATAACCAAAATGTAAAATTCAATCAATAATTTACACTCTCAAATAAAAAAATTATACAAAGAAATGAATTTTATAAAAATTATAAATAATGTTCTAAATATATTTAAATATAAATAATGTAAAAAATAATATACCAATAATTTACACTACTAAAATAGAAAAAATATAAAATAATAATCTTTTTAAGCAATATATTTATAATTTACATTAATAAAACAAAAAAATAAAAATATAATAATAATAATTTTTTTATTGATATGTCATATCCGTATTGCTAAATAACAATCATATCAGTATGTATTTGATGATTTAGTATTGATTCATGACTAATTTTCATTAACACATATGTAATAGATAAATAATATATCGGATCTGTCAAAAATTTAGATAAAATGAACGATACATTATTTAAAATCCTAATACACACAAATACACATATAAAAATAAGAAAAGAACATATACATACATTAAAATTATGATAATTTTAAATAACTATTAGTCATGAATTCATTTATTTTAATTTATGAAATTAGTTGCATTTAGACCATCTCCAATCCACGTAATTGATGGCGTGGGTTGGCATATGAAGCGTTAGTTTGGAGATTCCACCCCATTTTCGGTGTGATGAATAGTATCGCACCAAACTTTGTGTGGTAGTGTTCATATACCATTTTTCTTTTCTTTTCTTTTCTTTTTTTTTTTTTTTGTTTAAATTATAAAAGAAGACCTGAAGTTTTATTTTAGTTTCTTTTACCAAAGAATGGAAAAAATTTTTATCTTTATTTTAATTTTTTTACTTAATCAAATATGGTTTTAATAAAAAAAAATTCAAATACAAATAAAAAAATATATAACTAATACAAAGTGCATATATCATAAATTAAAAAAATCATATATTCATACCAGCATAAATTAATATTGCATAATATTAAAAAAAAAAACTAGCAACAAACCCAAAATATCTAATATATAACAAAGGAATTAGACGTCTCAGAGATCAACAATTTATTGTGTTTTTTAATAAAATTTTTGTTTTACTTATATGTAAATAGTAAATCGGTCTTTTTATAATCTGAAATTTTTAATTAATTTTTTATTTTTTAATATTATTAAATAACATAATATATAGTTATTAGATGAATATGTAAAAAATAAAAAATAGATTTGGTGTTAATATGTGAAATAACAAAATAATGTGGAAGTAATAAAAAAAAGAATATAAAATGAGAGATAAAAGAAAATATATATGGAATATTATTCTTTTTGGTGTTACAAATGATATAGTTGGAAATAAATTTACTGTAATTATATCATTTTGATGTAAAAGTTACATCATTTTAGTGTTATGAGTTGAAGATAACCTAAATCAATGAAATTAATAACATGTTCTAATTAATTTTCAATTATAATATCCATAAATTAGAAAATTCATAAATGAATTCATTTGTAAATTTTATTTGTAAATTAAATTCATTTTATATTCATTTATTTTAAATATAATGTAAGTAGGCAGGGCGGGTACCACTCATTAGCTAATGGCTCCCCCTAAAAAAAAATTCCTTCTAATATATATATATATATATAGAGAGAGAGAGAGAGAGAGAGCCCCTCTAAGAATAAGCCAGTGCCCCTCTTCATGCCTCCAACAAGTAATGAGTCTGTTAAAAATAATAAAATAAATGAATTTTTTTATTTATTTTTAATAATAAGTATTTGGATAAGCATGATTTAAGACTTTTGAAAATCAAGATTGTGTATGGATATTTTTTATCTTTATCACTTCACATTTGTTAATAAAAAAAAAATTAAATCACATCTTATCTTTTTGACATTGTCGTCCCCTATTATACTTTTCTAGTATTGCTTCTTGTAAGTAGGTGAATTTTCAACTAAAGTTATACAAAAAAAAATGCCAAAAAATGATGGGGACTCATTCTACACTACACTAAGGAAAGATACTTTATTGTTGAATGTTTTGGAAGAAATAACATCCACGCATCCTATTTATAAACGGTGGCGATACTAAACTTCAAAATTTGAGGGCAAAATATAAATGTAAATAGAAAAATATAATTTAATGTAATGAATAAAATTTTAAAAATTTTGGAGAAAATAAATGTATATCTATACTATACATAAATATATGGAAAGGGGAATAAATACATTTACATAAGAGTTCCATACTAATTCTTTATAATTGTAAATTTATGATAGACAATATGATAATTTATTAATTAAATAATATAATTATCTAATTATATTTAATTTAAATAATAAATGATGAATTCAATTAGAATAAGAAAAAAATAAAATAATTATTATTTAATATATAATTAATTATATTTAATTAATATCTAATTATATTTAATTTAAATAAGTAAAGATAAATTCAATTAAAATAAAAAAGAATAAAATAATTATTATTTGATATATAGTTAATTATATTACAAATTTATAATTATTATAATTATTATAATTTAATTATCTAATTTAATTTAATTTAAATAAAGAAAAAATGAATTAAATTAGAATAAGGAAATAATCAAATAATTATTATTTAATATATAGCTAATTATATTTAATTTAAATAAAAAATAATTCAATTAAAATAATTTATTTTTTTAATTTTTTCGAATATTAAGAAGTTAGAGAAATTCTTTTTAATTTTGATTGTTCAAAAATTAATAAGTTAGAAAAATTATAATTTTACTTTCATTATCTAAATTATTAATTTGTCCCATTAGAAATTTTAAAATTAGTTATTTTAACCAATAATCATAATTTGTATATTCTAAAAATAATAATAATTTGGATAAATGAATTTAATTAGAATAATTTATATTTTTTTTAATGTTATTTCAAATATTAAGAAGTTAGAAAATTTTTAATTTAACCTTGATTGTTCAAATATTAATAAATTAAAAAAATTCTAATTTGACTTTAAGAAAATTTTATTATATATTAGAAAAATTACTTGGTTATATAAGAAAATGCAATAGAAGAAAAAAAGATACACTAATTAAAAACCATTTAACAACAATAAGCAAAATTCTTTTGTTTTATTATCAAATGTCAAAATTTCTATTTATAATGGTATATTCTTTTAAAAAAATTTATTAGTGATTTTATAAACACTTAAATTTGCTTGAAATTTTTATTATGAAAAAAATTTAAGATGTATCAAAATTAAAAATCAATTGAAAATCATTTATAATATAATGAATATTTTAGTTTTCAAATATGTTAATCATATATATTATGTTTTCAAGTTTTTATCAGAAAATCATAATTAATTTTGAACAAAACTAAAAAAAATAACTTTAGACATACAAAAACTAAAAGATATATATAATAAATTACCATTTATTTTTTAGTTCAAAATTATTTTTTTCTTAATATAAAAATAATACAAAATTAATCCATGTACTTATTAATTAAAAAAAGCAAAAAAAAATCAAATAATAATTGTATTGATACACTAAAAATCAATTAATAAAATTATTTATTTATTGATTATAAATAAATTGATATTATCAAAAACACTTGCACTCAAAGAAAAAAAAATTATAAACCTACAACATATAAAAATATAAACCAATATATTAAAAAGTGAAATAAATATATCTAAAATTTGGGAAGTGTATTTAATCATTCTTAAAAATTAATTAAGTAGAAAAATCAAAATTATAAAATTTTTAATTTAATGATTATATGTCATTGTTATTATTTATAATATCAAATTTAAAATATTCATAAGTATTCATGTGATATAACTATTGGATAGATATTTTTTAGGCTTATGATATCATATGATATAATATGATATCAAATGATAAATCAACTACATATAATTAAGATTGAATTCACATTGATATTAACAAGTGATGCATTAATTATAATGTGAATATATAATAAGTCTTTTATTAAAATAAAAAAAATGAATGTATTTTATAAGCTAGAGAATTATTGATATTTGGATTTATAATATAATATGATTTCACGTGATATAATAGGATATCACATGGTAAATTAATTGCATCCAATTAATATTAAGTTAACATGGATTTTAAATTGATGAGTGATGCATTAATCTTAATGTAAATATATAATAAGTCTTTTATTGAAATAAAAAAATTAATGTATTCTATAAACTAGAGATTTATTGATATAATTATTAAATTAGAGATTTTTGAACTTATAATATAATATGATATCATATGATATAGTATAATATCACATCATAATTCAATTGTGAATGTATAATAAGTTTTTTATTAAAATAAAAAAA
This sequence comes from Reutealis trisperma, assembly GCA_947687605.1. NCBI lineage: Eukaryota > Viridiplantae > Streptophyta > Magnoliopsida > Malpighiales > Euphorbiaceae > Reutealis > Reutealis trisperma. The sequence goes on from CANTUT010000393.1 coordinate 924,219, forward strand.
ATAATATATTCTATAAACGTGTCTAGTTCGATTACAAGTACAACTTTTAAAATAATGATATATATAAATACTGAAAAAATTATTGATTTTCTGGAGGAAAAGAAATTAGACTATAATATATCAAAGAGATTAAGTTTATTAAAATTAATAAAAACATACGATCTATATTAAAATTATAAGAAAACAATAAACGTATCAAATGTTAATATGGAAATCAACCTATAATATTATGTGTGAATTGCTTTTTAAAGTAATATAAATATTTCTCCATGATAATTTTAAAAGTCGACTAATAAGATTTCGGCAGCATAATATTTATTTGAAAAGTTTTATATTATTTTAATTGAAAATTTCATTTAACATAAAAATATATAATTTTATACTTAAATAACAAAAAATTGGTTATTAAATTTTTAATAAGAAAAAAGTAAAAGTCTATAATAAGTATTTATATCTCTAACGGATTATAATGGAGATCAACGTGCAAAGTACGTTAAAAAAAAATAGTATTATTAAATATATGTGTAAGCTATCTAGTTAAAAACTAAAATTTTTAAAAATTTTAGACAGGGACATATATATATTTTTTTAAAAATACATAAAAAAATATGGGTGGGTAAAAAGCAAATTTCATGGCCTGTCTTTATGAGAACAATAAAACCCATTCAATGAAAGACTGGACTTGAATGAGACAAAGTGGAAAAATTATATTTTCATTTAATTGTGTAGTCAATTTTAACATATATTTCAAAATACTTATCTTTTTGGAGAAAGTTTTTTATTTTAATTTATTTGTCATTTTTAAATTTAAAAAATATATATTTCACCCATATTTTTATACATATTTTATTTTAATATATTAATTCAACTTTTCCTCATAAATTTTATGAAAAAATATAAGAATTGTATTTAATAAAGAGCATAAAAAAAATAGCATGTTATTTAATGCACTCTTAAACTTTATAAACAAATATAGTCCTAACAAAATGGGACGGAGAGAGTATATTATTTTTTTTTATTTTACTCTTTATTTATTATTCTACTAAATATTTATATTAATTTCTTTTATTTCTCTATATCATAATCAAAAAATATTTTTTATTTTTTTAATTTAAAATTATAATAATTTAATAACTTTCTTAATCTATATGTCGAAATCTTAAAAGTTAATATTTTGAATTAGAGATAATATGTTACTTATAAATACTCCATCCATTTCAAAATATTTGTCATTTAAAATTTTAGTATATGGATTAAAAAAATTATTAAATTGTCATAATTTTAAAATAAAGAAACTAAAATACCATTTATTGATTTTGATGTAAAGAAAAAAAATAATTAATACAAATATTTAGTAGTAGAATAAATAAAGATAAAATTAAAAAAATAATAAATATTATTTTAAAAATTTTAAAACTATAAATAAAGTAGAATAAATTTTTTTTTTCTGAAATAACTAATATTTTAGAATAGAGAGAGTACAATTCAAGGTGCTGATGAATGTATGATAGTTTCGAGCCAAGACAATATCCTAAGAAATTATAATTATTAATAGTAATTCAACATTTTGTGTAAAGTTGATGTTGAGACTTTTCACAGAGGAAAATGGAAAGTAGAGCCCAACTCTATTTTTGCATCTTATAGCCACCCAGACACATACCACTCGCAGCTATCGCAGATTGTCACATGCCTTTCTGTCTTAGCCGCCCACGAGCCATAAATTACATAAACACAATAGCTGCCATAAATTTCTTTTTAGGAGTAATATTTATTTGAAATAAATGAATTTTTTCAAATTTGTAGAAAATTCATTTATAATTATATAATTATAATATAAATAAAAAATTTATTTAAAATTTTATATTCTTTTAATTTGTTAACTACTTATAATTGAATTAAATTTTATCAAAATTGATATAATTTCGTAAAATGATGAGCTCAAAATTTAATAAGAATACAAATTACTAATTAATTTCAATAAATTATAAGTACATATAAACTAATAAAACTACATATTTAAAATAAATTTTATAATTTTGAATATAAAAATCTATTTAAAAAATAATTTTTTTGTAAATTAAAATGAATTTCATGTGAATTTGTACCCCACACTTATGTTAATGTTGCAGATTATATGTTTGACTTTCTCTAAATTATTCTTAACGAGTATTTTAAGTGTATTCATTAGAAAAACTCTTTGTACTATTATTTTCAGGATAACATTTATTTTTCTTTTTACAATTATCATTATTTTTCTTTTATTTTTTAGTAAATATAGTTTTTAATTATGGAAAGTTCGAAACATGATCGACCGGTTAAACTAATTTAATTGAAAATCGGTCTCATTTCTGATCTAATCTAGTTTTTTTTTTTTTTTTTTTTTTTTTATTAACTTATTTATAATTAGAACCGATATCAATCCACGTGGACCTTCTGGTTAACTGATAAACCAGTTAATCTAGCACTAGCTCCTTGAGTGCGATTTGAAGCCTTGACCCTTTACAGTGCACATAACTCCAACCATTCCAGCTGAACACTAACTTATGATGATTTTCTCCATGAAATACCTTATATAAATTAAAAAATTATGTAGTAAAATTAATTTCTAATAACCACCTTCTAACATAATAATTAATACTAAATTTAAATATGTTATAAAATAAATTTAAATTTTTTAGCAGTAAAAAAAATAAAATTCTCTCATTTTTATTTTAAAAAATATATATTACCTTTAAAATTCTTATTACCTATTTGTTCTATTACTATTTTAAATTCTAAAGTTATTTTTTATATGACATATTAAAAAAATTTATTGTATTCAAATTTATTCCAAACTATTCTATTAAATTGCTTATAAAATTTATATTTCTTATATTATGCAATATTAATCTCCTTATAATTTGATAAATTATATTTATTAATTTCTTTAAAAAAATTACATCCATTAAATTTAATATGCTTTAAGGTGTATATATATATATATATATATATAATAGTTTTATAACTATGATTTTTAAATTTTTATATTCTCCCCTAAACTTTTATTTTTATCCCTCTAACTCTAAGAATTTTTATAGTTAGATTTTTATATTTATATTAACCTATAAAAAATTGATATTATAAATTTCACTCCCTGAACTAAAAGTCCTTGGTCCACCATTGTGGGTATCGACTAATTATTATTATATTTAATTATTAGAAGTTAACCAATGTACTAACCAATGTATTTCATATTTCTTTTTAATATTATTTATAATATTTCGATCCTACATTTTTAAGTTTTAGTTTTAATATAAGTCATAATTATACATGGCAAAATTATAGTGAAAATTTTAGGCATGTATTTGAATTTTCGTTAATCTTTATTTAAAAATAAATAATTATCATTAATTTAATATTATGTTAATATTTTTTTAAGCTTCAATGAAATTCAATAAAAAAAATTATAATTATAGTACGTGCAAAACTAGTGGTAAGTGTAAAAATTGCTTTAGATGCAAAAATCAAAATGATATTCAAAATTGAATTGGAAGATAATTAAGATACACATTGAAATAGATAAAATGTATCCCGGGTGGCTTAACATTTTTAGGGGCGTAGGCAAATTACAAAAATAGGCATTTTAACTAAAAAAATAAAAAAATTAAACTATAAATTAATTTTATTATAAATTAAACTATACATAGAATATATATATGGGGCCTTTATAAATGAGAGTCTTAAACGATTATCTATGTCGCTTATGTTTATGTCGTCTATCCTATTGAGCCGCTTTTGAAATATATAACGATTTTAAAAATTAGCATGTTCGAGTGTTAAGGATTAGTTAGGGATTGAGAAATTCCATATCAATTAAATAGTATAAATATTTTGTGAGGTTAATATAAAAATATTTTTTCAATTTTAATGACTCATTTTAAAATTGATTTTCTCAAATTGATTTGGTCTGAGTTTTCATAAATATATATATATATATATATATATATATATGTTATATATATATATATATATATATATATATATATATATTATGAAAATAAATATATATATGAAGTAAAAGAACACAAGAATAGAGAAGAAGAAGAACAACAACTTTGTATTACTTTTTGGTGTATCTAACAATACTAAAAGTCCCTCTATTTATAGGGTAAAATTAACATAAGTTACAATACAATTAACTTAAAAAATCAATTACAATAAAAAATATGTAACCTAATATAATAAAGGGATGAGTTATAGAATTCTAAAAGTCATGAGTTATAGACATCCATTATAATTTATTCATAATACTCCCCCTTGGATGTCTATCCTTGCAAAGAATATGTCTCATTAAAACCTTACTAGTAAAAACCTAGTGGAAAAAAAAAACTAGTGAAGGAAAAAGTGTACAATATTTTTGCATGCGAATAGTACACTGCCTCATTAAAAACTTTACCAGGAAAATCCAATGGGACAAAACCTTTGGTTAAGGAAAAAAAGAGTACAGTGCTAAACTCCCCCTATTCGCAATATTACTGAAGATCTTTGAGACGACGCATTCCAATATTGTGAACTAATTTCTTAAATGTTGCAGTAGGTAACGCCTTAGTGAACAAATATGCTAGATTATCACTTGAACGAATTTGTTGAATACTAATCTCGCCATTCTTTTGAAGATCATGTGTAAAGAAGAATTTTGGTGAAATATGCTTTATTTTATCTCCTTTAATATATCATTCTTTTAATTGAGCAATACAAGCTGCGTTATCTTCATAAATTGTTGTTGGGATTTCTTTATCTGAATATCGACCACACATTTCTTGAATATGTTGAGTTATTGATCTCAGCCAAACACATTCTCGGCTTGCTTCATGAACTGCTATTATCTCTGCATGATTTGATGAAGTAGCAACTATTATTTGCTTTGTAGAACGCCAAGATATAGCTGTATTACCATATGTGAATAAATAACCCATTTGAGATCGAGCTTTGTGTGGATCAGACAAATATCCTGTATCTGCATAACCAATCAATTGAGGTCTAGATTCATTTGTATATAATAAACCCAAATCAATTGTTCCTTGAAGATATCGCAATATGTGCTTAATACCATTCCAATATCTTCGAGTTGGTGAAGAACTATATCTTGCTAGCAAATTGACAGGAAAAGCAATGTCAGGCCATGTATTATTAGCAAGATACATCAATGCACCTATTGCACTAAGATATGGCACTTCAGGACCAAGAATTTCTTCATTATCTTCTCGAGGCCTGAACGGGTCCTTATTCACATCAAGTGATCGAACAACCATTGGACTACTCAGTGAATGTGCTTTGTCCATATAAAATCGTTTAAGAACCTTTTCTGTATAATTTGACTGATGAATAAAAATTCCTTTTTCTAAATGTTCAATTTGTAAACCAAGACAGAACTTTGTCTTTCCAAGATCTTTCATCTCAAATTCTTTTTTCAAGTTACCTACTGCTTTTAGAAGTTCTTCAGGAGTTCCAATAATATTTAAATCGTCAACATATACAGCAATTATGGCAAATTCAGATCCATATTTCTTTATAAAAACACATGGACAAATTGGATCATTTTTATAACCTTCTTTTATCAAATATTCACTAAGGCGATTATACCACATGCGTCCAGATTGTTTTAATCCATACAAAGATCTTTGTAACTTAATTGAATACATTTCTCGAGAACTTGTATTGCATTTTTCTGGCATTTTAAATCCTTCAAGGATTTTCATATAGATATCATTATCAAGTGAGCCATATAGGTAAGCTATGACTACATCCATTAGGCGCATATCAAGTCTCTCATGCACTGCCAGACTAATAAGATATCTAAAAGTTATTGCATCCACCACAGGAGAGTATGTCTCCTCATAATCAATTCCAGATCTTTGCGAAAATCCTTGTGCAACAAATCTTGCTTTGTACCTTGTGATTTCATTTTTCTCATTTCTTTTTCTCACAAATACCCATTTGTAACCTACTGGTTTTACACCTTCAGGTGTTTGGACTACTGGTCCAAAAACTTTACGCTTTTCAAGTGAATTCAATTCTGCTTGTATTGCAACTTTCCATTTAGGCCAATCATCTCTATTTCGACATTCTTGAACAGATTGTGGTTCAAGATCCATATTATCATTCATAATATCTAATGCTACATTATATGCAAAACTGTAGTCCACAACCATTTCATTTCTATCCCATCTTTTTTCAGAACTAACATAATTTATCAAGATCTCTTCATTTTTACCATCTTTGGGTATTTGTACTTCTTTAGGAAGTTTATTTATGTTAGTATCAACCTTCTCAATAAAATCATCATTATTATTTACAATTTTTCTTTTTCGAGGATTTTTATCCTTAGAACCAATAGGTCTTCCACGCTTCAGGCGTGTTTGAGATTCATTAATAGATTGTCCTTCTGGGACATCAATACGAATTGGAACATTGACTGCTGGTATATGAGATTTTGTTACTCGTTTTGGATCAGCAAGTGCATCTGGCAGTTGATTTGCTAATTTTTGCATATGGATTATCTTTTGAACTTCTTGTTCACAATATTTTGTTTTAGGGTCTAAATGAGATAATGATGAAGTATTCCATGTTATTGTCTTTTTCACCTTTTTATTTTCTCCCCCTAATGCTGGGAATGTGGTTTCATCAAAATGACAATCTGCAAATCGCGCCATAAATACATCTCCTGTTAATAGCTCAAGATATTTAATTATTGGGGGAGATTCATATCCAACATATATTCCTAATCTCCTTTGGGGACCCATCTTAGTACGTTGTGGTGGAGCAATAGGAACATATACCGCACATCCAAAAATTCTTAGATGAGAAATATTTGGCTCTTGACCAAAAGCCAATTGTAACGGAGAGAACTTATGGTAGCTTGTTGGTCTAATACGTATAAGTGCTGCTGCATGTAAAATGACATATCCCTATATTGAAGTAGGGAGTTTGGTCCTCATAAGCAATGGTCTAGCTATTAATTGAAGGCGTTTAATAAGTGATTCTGCTAAACCATTTTGCGTATGAACATGTGCTACAGGATGTTCAACTTTTATCCCAAGTGACATACAAAAATCATTAAAAGTTTGGGATGTAAACTCACCAGCATTATCAAGACGAATTGTCTTAATTGGATGATCTGGAAATTGTGCTCGTAATCGAATTATTTGAGCAAGTAATCTCGCAAATGCTAAATTGCGTGATGATAATAAACATACATGTGACCATCTAGTAGAAGCATCGATTAAAACCATAAAATATCTAAATGGTCCACATGGTGGATGAATAGGTCCACATATATCACCTTGAATACGCTCTAGAAATGTAGGTGATTCAATTCCAATTTTAGCTGGTGATGGTCTTATAATTAATTTTCCTTGAGAACATGCAGCACAGAAAAATTCATTTCCTTGAAAAATCTTCTGGTTCTTCAATGGATGCCCATGTGAATTTTCAATGATTTTTCTTATCATTATTGAACCAGGATGGCCTAACTGGTCATGCCAAATAATAAAAGTATTTGGATATGTAAACTTTTGGTTTACTATAAGATTTGTTTCAATTGTACTAATTTTTGTGTAGTACAAACTAGAGGAAAGTGCAGGAAATTTTTCTAATACATATTTCTCACCTAAAATAATGTTTGTAACATTGAGATATTCTTGATTCCTCTCATTTATAGTCTCAATATGATATCCATTGATGCGAATATCTTTAAAACTTAATAAATTTCTATGAGACTTTGGAGAAAATAATGCATTATCTATGACAAATTTTGTTCCTCTTGGTAATAATATATTGGCTCTTCCGGAGCCTTCAATTATTTTTGTGTTACTAGATATTGTAGTAACAATTGCTTCACCCATTTCAAAGAAGAAAAATATTTTGCATTTTTAAGAATAGTATGTGTGGTTGCACTATCCACAATACATATATCTTCTTCATTTGTCTTGGATTCAATCAAAAGCGGAGAAGTATTCATTTGTTTCTTGATTGAAATAAAACAAAACAAAATATATTAGAAATATATTAGAAATATTATTAATTAATAGGGGAAAACATTACATTAAGAAAATAAAAAAAAATACAATAAAGTAAAACAAAAAAAAAATACACATAAAATAAATAAAAGCTTGCACACAAAATAAACTTTTATGATGTCTTGATATTTCTTAATCAATTTTCCTTCTCAACTGGTTCAAAGAAATCAGCCATATCCAAATGTGTTATATCAACAGGATCCTTATTTTTAAAAACACAATTGGTCTCTATATTTTTTCCCTTCTCCTTTAATGATGCTTGATAAAGCTCAAGAAGATGTTTAGGCGTACGACAAGTATGTGACCAATGTCCAGTCATTCCACATCGATAACATTTACTTTGTCCACTTTTCACATTGTCATGTTTTGCATCATTGTTATCCCACTTTTGGTGGTAATTTGTATTTTTAGAATTGAAATTATTATTGTAACCACCATGATAATTATGTTGACCACGACTATAACTACGACTACGACCACGACCGCGGCCATAACCACGACCTCGACCACGGCCACGTCCACGTCCACGTCCTCTTACATTTTCATTATTATTACATGTGACAACATTCACTTCAGGGAATGGAGTAGAACCAGTAGGACGTGGTTCATGATTTTTCATCAATAGCTCATTATTTTGTTCAGCCACAAGAAGGCATGAAATTAATTCAGAATATTTTTTAAAGCCTTTTTCTCGATATTGCTGCTGCAGGAGCACATTCGAGGCATGAAAAGTAAAGAAAGTTTTCTCTAACATATCATCATCAGTTACTTTTTCTCCACACAATTTTAATTGGGAGCTAATTCTAAATATTGCAGAATTATATTCGCTCATCGTTTTAAAATCTTGTAATCGTAAATGAATCCAATCATAACGAGCTTTTGGGAGAATTATTGTTTTTTGGTGGTCATATCTTTCTTTCAAATTTTTCCATAAAACAAGTAGATCTTTTACAGTAAGATATTCGACTTTTAGCCCTTCATCAAGATGGTGACGAAGGAAAATCATTTTCTTTGCACGATTTTGCATTGAAGCGCCATTTTCTTTTTTGATAGTATCTCCAAGACCCATAGCTTCTAAGTGAATTTCAGCATCTAATATCCATGATAGATAATTCTTTCCCGTAATATCAAGTGCCACAAACTCAAATTTTGTGAAATTTGACATGATGAAACTATCACACAAAATAATAATTAGATAAAAAGTAGACTTAAATCATATTAACAATGAAAGAAAATAATAATATAAATTTTTAAAATTAAATCAAGATGTATATTTAGACATGGCAGTATATGTATATATATATAGTGCAAATATATGTAAATGAATAACGAAAAGTATGTTGCAAAATATTAATTATACGTATAAGATAAATGGAGATATTTCAATGAAAATGCAAATAACAAGAAGATAAATGGAGACCAACAGTAACGTCATAATAAACAAATATAAAACTAATGTTATAATGAGTTCATGAGTGAAGAAAAATCAATTGACCATAATAACTTATTGTAGGAGTTTTGTTTATTGGAGAAACCAATAAATATAAAGGTCAAATTTATATATATGCTTCTACTGGCGTTACTTGGTATACATATATATATATGCTTCTGTGTACTTGTAACTTATACAATATGATAAAAAAAAAAAAAACACATATTATGCAACAAACAAATCCAAAAATGATATATATTTAAATCCTTTATTGTAATAAGATATATATAAGATGATAAGAGAGAAAAATAGTCATAAATAAACAATATGGACAACACATGCATAAAAGCATAAAGAAAAATTAGAATAATAATTACCTTAAATTTGTATGCTCAAATAAATAAATGTATAGTTTCGTGCTGATAACGTATTATGAAAATAAATATATATATAAAGTAAAAGAACACAAGAATAGAGAAGAAGAAGAACAACAACTTTGTATTACTTTTTAGTGTATCTAGCAATGCTAAAAGTCCCTCTATTTATAGGGTAAGATTAACATAAGTTACAATACAATTAACTTAAGAAATCAATTACAATAAAAAATATGTAACCTAATATAATAAAGGGATGAGTTATAGAATTCTAAAAGTCATGAGTTATAGACATCCATTATAATTTATTCATAATAATATATATATATTTCCATTATTGAACTTTTTCAAATTGTCGTTTCTTCTTCTCGTTCATTATTAGCTTTCAAATTATTTCTTCTTCCTGCCCAATTAATTTTTAAGGTTAATTTCAATTTACATCTAATCAACGTGGATATTGATATTTTAAAGGATAATGTTAAATTTAATTGACAACACTCATTGCACGTGATGATGACCAAGAATAGTAAATAGATGCCAGTTGCCAAGATCGAGTATTTTAGGGTTTTCGCTTATCGAGTTTGACCGAATTAAATGAAATAATTTAGAAATATTTTTTTATAAAAAATTAAATTAGTTGAAAAATTATAAAAAAAAAAATAAAGATAATTTTTTTAATAACATTCATAATCTCAAACACAAAATTTTTCATTGTTCATATTCATAGAGGAAGTGAGGAGAATCTAATCAAAACTATTTTTTTTTTATTAAACCGTAAAGAGAAAAATATATTTTTTTTTGATAAAATGATAATATTATTAATTATAAAGATAAATCAGAAAGCAAAAATACTCTTATAAAATCAAGAATCTTTTATCGAATTGAAGGACTAGCATAAGAACATACTACTTAAATGAAAAAATGGGCAATAGCGTTCACTTGTTTTTTAATAATATTGTTTTTATTTATCATTTTATGTATTGTTAATTGTATTTAAACACAATTAATTTAAGTTTACTAATCAAAACTATTCATATTCTTTTATCGTATAATTATTTCACAAATTAAATAAGTTTTAAGGGTTTTGATTTTGGCCATTTCACAACTAATTAAGGTTTGTATTATATTTAAGAAAATATTTTAGATTATTATAAATTTATAAGTAAATATCCACTTTGAATTCGGATAGAATTCAATTTTTTTTTTAATTTTTTAGGAAAGATAGAATTCAAGTATAATACATAACGAAACTAATTTTCAAATCAAAGTATACTATTTAAATATATAATTAATTACTTTCTAGAAATACAAATTATTTTTGAAATATAATATCATAATAAAAGGTGGATTGAAATATATTGATAAGATTAATCAGTTCAGGAGTTTATATTGACCTATCTATATCTATATATTTTATTGATTGAACATAAATAATAATAATTAACAAACTAAAATTCTTTTTTTTTTTCAATTTTCATAAAATTGCATTAAATTTTTATTTGACTATTAAATAAAATATTTTTATTTTATGAAATACTTAATATTGATAATATATAACAATGTAATGAGGGACTAAATATATCAAGACTAGATTCAAGCCTAATAATCAATATGTAACCTAAAAGGCAAGTCCAAAATTAGCTAGTAAATGCAATACGAACTCAACATTTAACTCAAATTAGAATTATATTTTTTGTCCGAATAAGGCAAAGACATATAATCTATAAATATCTCAGTTGTAAAGTCTAAAAGGCATATTCCGATTATATTACAGTTTAACTATATACAATAAAATTTATAAGAAAATTATCTAATTCAAGTTTACTTTACTTTATATCATTCAATCTTATTCAATTCATTGTATATTAATATTTTTTATTTGGTCGAAATTAGCTCGATCACCGTATATTTAAAATTTATAATACTCGCATACAACATATATGTGTAAATATAACTAGTTAATATAAATTACTAGTTATAAACATTTTGAAAAATTAAATGAGATTTTGAACATATTTGGACATTGTTGATTTAATTTTGGACATGATTGAAGCATACATGAAATAAATTTTAAGTTGGATTCAACCTAATAAGTTGTTAAATAATTTATCGAATTTTCACAGATATCATATCTGTAATTATTCCTAAACACCCTTTTTTCCTACCCATATTAGTCCAATTCAAACGGTTGAATTCTATCATGAAAATATTATATTAAAAGTATAAATTACCTATTTTTAGAAAAATTATAAAATTGCATTTTTTTATAAGCAATTTGAAATTTTGCTCGGAGGGAGATAAGATACATGATAGTCAAATATCAGCACCAAACCACACCTAAGCCCATTCTTCTCCTATTCCAATCCTTGAAAAATGAACTAACTGATTTTTGTTTTTTGGTGGGAGGTCGATATGTCATTCTAAATATAAATTTAAATAATATAAATAAGTATGAGTAATTTATTTTGTTATCTTAATTATAATACTGAATTTTATTATAATATTTAAAAATAAATAAAACTTCACTAAATAAGGTTTCAATTAAATTTATTATTTCAAATAAAATGTCGTAGTCAAATTCTTAATTCAATTTAAAACTCACTAATTCGCCATTACAAATTTATAATCAAGTAATTAACCAATGCATATAATTCACAAATTCACCAATTCACAATCACAAATTCATAATCATAAGCCCATATCAATTAAATTAAAAAAAAAATCACAATCCATATTCTATCAATCACCCAATCTCAATTTAACATATTGAACTCATAATTTTGGTTTTTAGGTTCTTAATTTGAGAGAGATTTAGCAATGTAGAAAATTAGAAACTAACCTAAAATTTTTTAAAATATGAATAATAAATAAATCTCAAATTAAAGTCACTTATTATTGCCACTACATCTAGGGTATTAAATAGCGTAATGTATTGGCCATTTCGTCTGAGTTTTTAAGAGGTTCGTTACGTTATTTATCCGTTACACTTATACTAATAGAAATTAATACTAAATCGGTAATAAATTACCCGATACACACTGATATGATCATTATTTAGAGATACATGTGTGACGTATTAATAAAAAATATTATTATTATATTTTTTTTATTTTTTATTTTATTAATGTAAATTATAAATATATTTTTTAAAAGACATTATTTTATATTTGTTCTATTTTATTAATATAAATAATTGGGATATTGTTTTTTACATTATTTATGTTTCAATATTTTTAGAATAATATTAATAATTTTTTACAAAATTCATTTTTTTGTATAAATTTTTTATTTGTGGGTGTAAATTATTGATTGACTTTTACAATTTGATTATATTTTGTCTTTATACATTTATTTTCAAAAATTTAAATAATGACTTTGTATAAATTATAAATGATTTTAACAGCACAAAGACAATCCAGACCTAATACTATTTTTATTGGTCATTAATTAATATTATGGTATATTTATTTTTTAATTTTACTTTATTTACTTAAAATAGGGATGTTTTTTTTTTTATCACTTTATTCATCTTGAATAAGATGGATTTTTCTCTCATGATTTAATAAAATAAGATTGATTTATTATTATTATTAGTTATGTAATTTGAATTTAATTTATTGTTATTATTTATGTAAATTAAACTTTTTTTTAGGCACAATTATATTTATATAAATGTTAATTAATTTAATATATTATATTTTGCACGTTATATTTTATTTCTTATTAAATTATATCAATTTGCTAATCATTTTTAAAAATTTATAGTAATGATAACTTATTCAGTCTGATTCTATTATGTCGATTTTAATACTAATGTTATACTTAAAATCTTTATTTAATATTCTGACTACATCGCCAAGACCATATCCAAGCCAGTGCTTTGTGCTCTTGCTATTCTCGTCAGCGTAACGATGGAACAATATTGCTTTCTGGTTTTCATCTCTTCTCTATCCCAGTGCCTCACAAATTCACTCTATTGAAAATGGAAATCACATGACAATTGACAAGCAGATGTAATAAGTGGGACATGGACTATTTTCTAATTAAGCCAATACTAATACATATAAAAAAAATTATTTTTTCATGTCACTTCTCTCTGTTCTCCTTTAATAACAACTAATAGTGCTTATCCAACTAATAACCTAAACCAAAAGATAAAATAAAATAATTAAGACTATTAGTAGGTGATTTATCTGAAAAATTCTTAGTTATTCTTAATGTAGCTATTTTTTTTTTTATATATATACTAGACCAATTATTGATTGGTATTTTAAATTTTTATTAAGAATATGCTCATTATTTTGCTAAGTGTAAATATACTAAGATCTTCTTTACACTTATATATAATTCTCTTATTAAACTTGATCTATACACCAAATGTAATTGAATTCTTTTAAACACAGAAAAAGAAGAGGATCAATAAGAGGTAAATAAATTAACTTAAATTTCTTTGTAAAGAGTACTGAGCTTAATTCTTTATCTCACACAATCATTAATATATATATATATAATTTAACATTAGGAATTTCGATTCTCATTAAATATTTATGCTGGGACCAGCCAAATACACCATGAAAACTCAATTTTACATCATATCAAACCATATTAAAGATGGAAAAATAAAGAAAAACAAAAGAATTGAAAGGAAACTTGCAATTAACATCTAAAAGAAACATAAAACCAAGAACTTAATTAAATTAAGGCTGCACTTCTGCTACCATTATTTCCATATATATCCAAGGAGTAGCCAATCTATATATATATCTCCATTACAAAAGTGTACATAATAATTTAATTAATCAACCTATTTGAAGATCAAGAGTTAATTATTTATTTAAAACTTCAAAAAGGCGTGTAAATTTGCATCTGGCTCAAGATATGTTCAAAATTATCAGTTGGTTTCTCTATAGGATGGGTATGCATTCCTTCATATGTAGTTACTACAACGCCTTCATCTTTGGTTAGGCGTTGCACCTGCTTCTTTACATTGCATCCTTGATGTGTGCACCTGTAATAGCTCCTGCAAAACAAATTAAAAAAAAGAAAATTTAATTTAATTACATGATCTGATCGATCATATCGAGTAATCTCTTTTACTGATTAGATTACTCAAACTCTAGTGTTAATTTCTATAAAGAGATAGACTTATCTATAATACTTAGGTTAGGCCATTATACTGAACTAATTGAATAAACTTATTTAGTTACAACCCTAGACTATTTCAGAGGCAACATCTGATTGTAATGCGAGGCAAATAATAACAGTTACATGTATGTTCCAAATTGAAGCAAGATTAATAATTCCATTATCAGCTAGTGATAAATGCACAAAATTTATCAATTAAAACCTCAACATTTGACTTAGTGGTCCATGTATAAGTGTGTACTTAATAATTATGTGCCAATGACATACATCAAATTATTACGTATAAGATTAATGGAGGCAAGCTATATTCATCTATGGCTAGCTAGCTAGCTAGGCAATAAATCTGTACAACGAAATTATTGGGAGCTTTCTAAGAAAAAGTTGTAATTTTTTTATGGAGGAATTATTTTTCATTATAAACTAACGAGATTTTAGTTTAATAATACTGAAATTATCTATCCACTATGAGATTATGAATTAAAACACAGTTAGAGTCTAATTATTGAGATAAAAAAAATTAAAGAGTAGTAGGGAGAGAGAAAAGGAGGAAGAAACCCTAAACCAACATGCAAAAGTATTTGAAGTAATAAAATTAAACACTTCTTATATATATCCATATCCATAACCCTAGCAAGTCTGAAAAGGAAATTCTCTTATAAAGTGGTAGATCTAGCAAGATCTTGCTTTGCGGCTATGAATAGCCGCCCAAGGAATTGAAATGATGGTAATGAAGGGGGATATATATTGGTGGGGTCTAGTGAACACTTAAGTAAAATTGTAAACATACAAGAAGTTAAATAGAGAAATAAAAAGAAATAAAATAGCAGTAATTACCTTGGGAATTTGTTGTTTTTAACAGCTTTTTGGCCATATTTCCTCCATCGATAACCATCATCTAATATATCAACTTGACTCCTTGTTTGAAAAGCATATCTTGGCTTTCTAATCTTCTTTTCCCCTTTCTTTTTGGCTCCTGATTTTAGCTCTTGATTACCATTTTCAGACCCAATAGCAAAGCTTGCACTTTGAATATTAGACTTCATAATAGGATTATCATCCTTATTATTACTATTATTATTATTGTTGGTGACTCCTCCTAGTTGAGGATTTTCTATCTTCAATCCCAAAAACCCATTTGAGCCATCACCTTGAAAATTATTATAAACATTTGCATAATTAGTAGATGATGGAGCTGTAGATGAAAAAGGAAATAACATTTGGAACTTTTCCATGGAAAAATATAAAAAAACCAATAAGAAGAAGAAGAAGAAGAAGAAGAAGAAGAAGGAGGAAGGTCTAAATAAAAGGGTATTGAGTCTAATATAAATGGAATTTACTTAATTCCTATTAGTGTTCAAAAAATCAGCTCTCAAGTGTGTGGAAAGCAAAAGAATTAGGAAAACTCCAAATACGTATTTATAGTGTGTAAAAGGTGTCGTAGACGGCACGAAAATTCTTCCTAGAAGAAATTTATTACAAAGCTTCATTAGCGGATTGATTAGAAGAATATAAATTAAAGTAGGGTGGAAAATTGTAGGCGGCTTCATCATTATGATTAAGACATTATTTAATATTCTTAATATATATAGTATTTAATTTTTAATGTGATGTTTGATGTATTTTCAACTTTCATAATATTTCAAGTACGAATTTTCTTTTAAAATATAATAATAATGGTAAATTTATCAGGAGATTGTTCTGATTGATTGACAAATTTTATTTTATTATTATAATTTAATTATTAAAAATTAGACTATAATTAAAATATTTTCTTTTATATAAATTTCAATTTCAAGAAAAATGATTTTCATTCAATCATATAGTAAAAGATTATTATAATTTAAATTTTTATTCTCCTTCGTCGTAAGATGAATATTTTATTATTAAATTATTAGCGAAATATAACCTATAATAACTTTGTTTTGGCTCAACTTTATTTTAAAGCCAAAATAATAATAATAATAATAATAATAATAATAAAGGATAAACTATTATTTAGTTCATAAGATTTAATTTAATTAACTATTTAATTTCTATATTTTATGAAATCGAGTATTTAATATTTAAAGTTTTATTCCGTCAATAAAATTAGTCATTCCATCTAAAATTGATCCTATTTATCGTTAGAATAAAGGTGAAATGACAAAAATAGCCTTATTCAAATTACTGTTTAGTCCTTAATATTTGATTTAATTAACTATTTAATCTTTATATTTTCACAATTTTATTTTAATTTAATAAAAATTAAATAAATTTTAAACAAAAAGACTAATTCTATTAATGGAATAAAATTTTAAAAATCATATAGTCAATTTTACAAAATACAAAAATTAAATAATTAATTAAATCAAATTTCAAAAACTAAATAATAATTTACCCTAATAATAATAATAATAATAATAATAATAGTTATTAGTACGGTAATTTAATATTTTATATATTACATGGATTGAATTTGGTCATTCAAGTTAGCACCAAGTTTAGACTAGTAGCAGTAGTTGCCATTGGCCTGAATAGGATATGTCACACGTGTAGAATTTCACATTGACTATTATTATTTATTTATTTATTTATTTTTCCTTTTTTTTCTGTTTTGTAGTGGTTGTAAAAGTTTTTCTATAGTGCAGTCTGCGTATGCCTGCCTCCTTGGTTTCCTTGAAGCTGCTCAATTTTCCTCGTGGTGCATGTATTTGCCTAATTCCTTTTTTTTTTTTTTCGCCCCCTCTCTCCATCATTTCGACATCCCACAAAAAACTCTTTTAACGAAAAAAAAGTGATTAACATGGTGAAAATAATTAATATTTCGATGCATGGTTTTTCATTTTTCTTTAAAAAATTGAGTCTTAATTAATAGTACATATACTTTTCTGTCAAATTGTTGTATTATTGACCTTAAAAATAGAATCTTAATTTGTTGAATTAATTCATTACCTACTGCTAAACATATATATATATATATATATATATATATATATATATATATATATATATATAACAATTTGCATTAAGAAATATTAGATTTAATAACAAATATTTTTTCTATTAAAAATATAAAAATAATTGCTAAAGTTTATAATATCAAAAATAAATTGTCTCATCATGTTGCTAAAATGTTAAAATTATAGGTATTTTACAGCAAAATTTGATTTTCTATTTTGTAAGAATTTATAATATAATCTATGGTTGTTTAATATAAAAAAATATAATTTGGATAAATTTTAAATATAATCAATTTTTAAAATTCAAAAATAAAAAAAATGTTTTTATATAGTATTTTGACATATTAATTACTAATGTATATTAAATTTTTAATAATAATTTTTCATATAATTGTTGTTTATTACTCTCTCTATTTAAAATATCTGTCGTTTAAGATTTCAAATATATATATTGAAAAAGTTATTAAAATATCATTTTTTTTAATTTTAGTGTGAACAAATTTATATATATATAAATCTTGAGACATAAAATTTTTTTGACATGTGTACTTATTTTTTACACATAGAAATTTATTTTTAATATTTGTACTTATTTTAGACACTTGAATATTATGCTGATGTGCAATTTTTTTTTTTGGAATTAATATTTTTATTTGAATTAACTAATAGATTATTTTTCTAATTAAATAATGATTCTAATCCTAAAAATAACATCCCATAAGTTACTTTCTTAATTAAACAATAATTTTTAATTCTTAAAAAATATTAATTATATTTTTAATATTAGCTAATATATCAATAAATTAACAAAGTTTTCTAACCTCATACGACATATTGTCAATTATTATTATTATTATTATTATTATTATTATTATTATAATATATTAGTTTAGTATTAGTTAAATTTTATAACTTAAAAATATTTATAACTAAAATAATAATAACAGATGTGCGAAGCTTGAGCAGATAATGCGTAAAAGTAATTAATGTAATCGTTTAGTGGATAAATCAAAAAGAGGATAAATTTGAAAAAACAATAAATACTTTTTCGAAATCTTAAAATGATAGTAGAGATGGCAAAACTCGATTCGCTAGAATGGGGAATCCATCCTCACCCTGAACCCAATGGAGAATTTATACTATTTCGTCTATGGCAATGGATGGGGATGGGATTAAATCTCCCCACTTTACGTTGTCCTGATCTCCTTGATTCTATAAAATTAATATTTATGTATTTTTATTATAATTTCATATATATATATATATATATATATATATATATATATATATATATATATATATATATATATATATATATATATTCTTTAAAATTATATTAGAGTATTTAATTTTATTGTTATTTTTTAAATGTTAGTTAATAATATATAAAACCTCATAATTTATATATTTGACAAAATATTATATATATTTATTAAGTTTTATTATAAAATTATAAAAATATAAATGAGAATTTTCGTTCCCATCCCACATTCACACTAAGAATTATTTACTTTGCTTTACTTTTATCTATGATTATTCATAGGACGAAAATGAAAATCTTAAAATCTATTTCATGTTACTCCATTACTATTCCTAAATGATGTATTTTAAAAAAATTAAAATAAAAAATATTTTAAAATGAATGGAATATATTTTGGAGCAAATATCTATTACTGCTATTTTTTTTTTAGCCAAAGTCTATTACTACTATTTGACTAGTAAATGTTTTAAACATTTGATCAGAAATATTGCAGATAAGTAATAATGGTGCAGCCCCACTTTTGAATGGTGATGATGTGTAGAGCTACACTTCTTTTGGTTTTATTATTGTCCTTTTAGAATCAAATTGATGTCGCAGATTCTTTATATGCGTAAGAGTCTATCTCATATCACTTCCAAATAACAAACAGTCTCTACTCTTAATTTTAGAAGTGCTAACAATAGGATATGTATACCCTCATATTAAGAAAAGCATCCATTGATTTTCCTTGTTCACTTAATTTTTTTTTTTAATTTCTTTATGCATTTATTGTATGTTTTTCAAAAGAAAGTACTAGTAAGATTTAAAATATTAAATTTTTATAAGGGTGATAAATATTGATGTAATTCAAACTTATTAATTTAATATGTAATTTATCCAAATTTACTCAATTTAAATGTGATATGTTTCATTCTAAAGAAAATGTACCTAAATTTGACTCAATAATAAAAGAAGATGCATAAAGTTTATTTTTTTAAAAAATTAATATTATAAAATATAAATGATCCAACAAAAATTCTCAAATTATTTGAATTAATTAATTTGAAATGAGCTAATTCAAATTCATCCTAAAAAAGAATTAAAATCACAATTATAATTATTTAAATCAAAATTGTAATAAGATATTTTAATTTCTAGTTAATATTTTAATGCAGCGTAAGCAAAAAATGATAAATCCAATTTTAAGGTTTCAAAATATGTCTAAATTATTTGATATTTCAAACAGGCCAAAACAAGAGTCTAAATAGGAGGCCAAAAACCCTAGGTATAAAGCTGTTATAAATGGCGAAATTACAATATTATCATAAATAAAAATAGGAAACTAAACAAGATGAACGCCATAAACGGCGCTTAAAACAGAGCTAAATATCAAAACTTATGACAGAAATATAAAATTTTCATAAATGGACTAACTGCTATTTTAAGAGGCTCAAACGAAAAAATTTGGCCAAAAAACGACGTCGCTCATTCCTAAGGCAATGACTTTGAACCGATGGCCCGTTTCTTTTTGGATTCACATATTTATAAGGCCCAAAATTACAGTTGGTCCGAATTAGTATTTTTTGTACTTGACCTGCTGCTTGTCTCAACGGCTCAGAAATCTCTTTAAAATAGCTTTCAGGGCACATTTTATATTAAAAATTAGATATTGAATGTATTGACTACTAGTTTAATGAGATATTAGTAATTTATATTAAAAAAGAAAAGTAAATAAAAATAGACGAATAAGGAAGAATCCAACATGAATCCATTTGATTTGAGATGAAAAGAAACACAGATGGACACGTGAGCTTTGGGCAAGAAACAAACAACAACATGTGGGTTTGACGTAGAAAAAACCAAAAGCAAAGGAAGAAAATCACTAAAGCCTCCTCTCCTCCGCTTGAATGTTGGTGTTAGGTCCGCGCAGGCGCAGCCCCTTCTTCGCACTTTTGAAAAAGGCATTAGCCATTTCCTTCATAATATATTGTCTACAAAAGACAAGCAACCTTTTACTTTTTATCATATTATATATCTTTATTTGTTCAGGTTCATTTTGAAACTTCAAATACTTTAAATCCCATTAATTAATTAATTTATAAACTTCTATAGGAAGAATTTTTAATCCAAATTATTAGACTTTTAGTTAACTTATAAATCAATCGAAATTAAATCCACTCTCAGCATGACTAGGATTTTTTTTTTTGTTAAAATTAAAAAGATAATTTTCATTTATGAAAAAATAAATTGCACTCTTAATAATAAATAAAATAAAAAAATTACAAGCCATAAACCATTTTTTCAAAATCCAATTTGAATAATAATAATTTTCATAAGTAAAAAAACAATTATATTAACAAAGCAATCTACTTGTTATGACAATTATACCCAACCTTTGCTCAATGACTATATTCGATCACAACTCAACTTTTATTTTCTGAACTCAATCTCAAAATAATAAATATTCTATCTATCATTTTTTATTTAAATTTTTACCATCATGCAGGATATTAATAACTTTAACAGTGGAGAATTAATACACCCATTAAAAAAATCTCATACGAGAACAAGAACAAATTTTAAGAAAGAAAAAAATACTAACAAAATGTTATAAATTTGCAAAAGTACAAAAAGAAAATTAGAAAAGAAAAGTGAAATTATGAGAGAGCTACCAACTACAAGTATTTTTTTTCAACTAGTAGTAATAGTAGTAATGTGAAGTGTGGATATTAAAAATTTCGAATTGAATTGAATAATTAAATTGAAAATTTCAAAAATTAAATCAAACTATTGATTTTTTTTTTTTTTGACTTTCTTCGAATATACCAAGTGAAATGTTTTGGTATGGTTGTAGATCTTAACATATATCCGTATCGAGAATTGGGCCGAATTGAACTGAACCGTACCAAATTGAATTGAACTAAAATAATATAATTTTTAATTAGTTTTTCTTATTTATAATATATATGTAATGCTAATTGAATAATATATAAATAATACAAAAATTATAAAATTATACATAACATTATATAAATTATCAAATTATATGAAGATTATATCAAAAAAAAAAATTTAAATGAATTATACATATATAATTATAGATGTATATACTTCAATTGATTATAACTATTGATATTTATACAACTTATTTAAATATTAGGAATTCATTAAATTTATATTAATAAAAATGAGTAATATAATATGAATTTAATAATATTAAGATATAACTACAAATTATAATTAAAAATTTTAAATTCACTATATATATATATATATATATATATATATATATATATATATATATATATATATATATATATATATGTTTTAGAAAAAAACTTTTAATAAATGTTATGATTAATCAAGGAGTGTTAATAAGAAAATATGATGTATACTAATATGTAAGTCCAATAATATTATCATTTTAATTGTAATTATTTTCATGTGATACTAATAATATTTTAAATTAAAATTTTGTTAATATTATATAATTTAATATTCTAATTTTTAAAAATATTTTTTATTAATTAACATGTTTGTGATACTTATCAATAAGAAAATATTTTTAGGGCTAATAATTTGTATAAAAAGTTAAAAAATGATTATAAGAAAATATTTTTAGATTATATTTATTTTGGCATCGATTGTATTATACTAAAATTATTTTGAAATTACATAAATGTAGTTTTTTAATTAATTAATCACTTTTTATGTTTAATTTTAGTATTGGATTAATGAAATAGAATATTGTGAAATTCTTTGAATCTCTATATTGTATTAGATTGGATTGTATTGTATTGAAATATCTAATTTCAAATTGTATTGTCCTGCAATTTTCAAGCTAATACAATACGAAAATTTTTTACTCCAATTTCAATTTCGATTTTACTCAGATTCGAATTTTTAAATTTTAATCTAATTTTAAAAATTTTAAAATCTCCAAATTAGAATGAACACTCTAGCTAGCAATAGCTCAAAACAAAGAAGAAAGGGAAAACTTCATTGAGGATAGGAGAGGGGAGGCTGCCTAGGAGTTTCAGATCAAAAGAAAATCTAAATCAAAAGAAAATCTAACTTTAGAAAAATTATTGGATATACTTAATGCACATGAAAAATAGTATACTCTCCAACAATCATGCAGGACTTTTTTGAACTAATATTTATATCAATTATATATATATATATATATATATATATATATATATATATATATATATATATATATATATATATATATATATATATATATATATATATATATAATTGTTCCTAATTTAATAATTTATATTTTAGCTTGATAACAGTATATTAATTGATTAATAGAACAAGTTTGAGTTTTTTCCTACTCTGGAAAAAAAATAATAAAAGATATCATTTTTAGAATAAGTTATTTTAGGTGATTTGCAAATCTATTCATGCCATAATGAATTTGAATTTCTCTATATAATTCCATATCATATATGAATTGCATATATAATAATATAATTGTGTTGAAAATTATGTCATATATATATATATATAATCAAAAGGTCTCCAATCCTGTATCATATTTGAGAAAATTCACAACTAGGTACGAAGGTACGGACAAGAGGGCAGCAGGTATATTTGGCTTTGAAAAGAAAAAAAAAAAAAAACCTGCAAAAAATGTGTTTTTATTTTAGTTGACGAGAATAAAAAAATCATGAAACAAAATAAATTAGTGTCCATTTAATATTGTAATTAAATAACTTTCAGTAAACTGTGTCTAGAATATTTATAACTTGGTAAGTCATGATTTTAAAAAAGCTTTATTTTTGTACTTTGAGACATAGTCTAATGATAAATGTATATTTTCTTGAGCGATAAATTTAGAATCGATTTTTGCTTCCTAATACTAAAAAAAAAAAAAAAAACTTTATTTTTTAGATTTTTCTAAACCATGAATTAATAAAATTAATAAAAAAAATTAAAATATTAAACAGTAAGAAAAAACACAATTTTAAAAAAACATATTTAAAGTTAATGGAAATAAGAACTTAAAAATCTTTCTCAGCTGAATAATGTTGTTGGTAGCCAGAGATTTTGAATTCTAAGAAGAGAGTCTATTTTCCACCAAAAAAAAAAAAAAAATTCATCTAGATACATTCAACGAAAAGTTGTCGTTTGCTACTTTGTATGTGTTCCACTCCCAAATTTCAAAACAAGGGAAAAATAATGTTGGAAAACCAAAACCTTTAATCAAACAATCATTCACATATTGAATAAACCTCATGTTGGAATATGTCACAATTTGTGTTAGAATTTTTGAATATGTCACAATTTGTGTTAGAATTTTTGCTTTTTCTACATAATATAATTTTATATTAATTAATTATTTACATACGTATACAATGACGACTTATATCTAGTCTGAATTTTATGTAAAAATCAATAAAATATACTTATACTTCAAAATTTAAATATAATTTATAATAATTTCTCTTTTTCATAAGCACTTATTTAATATGATATTTAATTTTACAAGTCATATATATATATATATATACTTTCAAAAGGTAAAGGAAATAATTAAATAATCATAAAATGAAAAATCTTAATCAAGAAATTTAAGAAAACAAATGACTTGCAACATCAAAATAGGTGATATCAATTCCCTATGAAAATTGTTGAGATAGAATGAGTCCCTCTAACTTTCTCCAAGTCTAATATATCACATTCACACATCAGGTGCTGGACCTTGGAAATGATGGGTGGCTTTGTTTTTGGTTTTGCCAGGACATTAATCATTTATAAGTAATTTATAAATAAACAGCCCAACGTTTGTGCCTCAGTTCTTCCACCTTTAAAGTTATTTAGTAATTAATATAATAATCATCATGTATAAGTGTAACACTAAAATATAGCTTAATCATAAATATATATATATATATATGATCTAAACAATAAATTCATATTTGATTTTTAACATTATCAATAATAATGAGGATTTTTGCATGTTTATTGCTTGTCCCAACGCCTTTTCATAACAATTCAGCGGTACTTTAATACAATTAGCTTCTTCTAGGTTAGCTTTGACAAGAAGAAGCTATCATTGGCTAAAAATAGATGAGAGACTTTAGGGGGCCCTATGCTCTACACTACACCATTAAGAAGGCCTTGTGATTTTTTTTTTCCGGAAATAAGAGCTGTTAAACCTTCTGCATAAATTATAAATGGATAAAGGAAAAGGCTGTCTTATTGCCTAAGACCCTTCTCTAGAATAACAGAACCTACATCTTTGCATGAACCCTTAATTTTACACTCTCATGATAGGGTTGCAGCTTGACACTTGTTAAGATTAGTGTATTATACAGCGTTAATACGGAGGTCCCGCTGGAGTCATCATCCTCATGGATGTCAATGGGCAATGGATTCTCCAACCCTTACGATCTTGATCGACTAAAGAGATGTTTTGTTTGAATGTAGTATTTGTAGTAAGTTTCACTATCTTTAATGCATTGTAATCAGATTTACGTAGACCTGATTCTCTTAAAAAATTAAAAAATGAATAAAAGAAAAATGATGTAAGGGATACGTAAGCAGTCCGACTTAGGTGTGGTTTAAAATCATGATAAAAATACTTTTATTGTCGCATAATAAAGCATCACATTCTCATTTTTTCTATGCCAAATATATTACTCATTTGATTCTTTTGTCAAACAAAAAATGAATAACAATAAAAATAATAATGAAGAGTGCTTGATAAGCTGAAAACCCATAAGGATGGCTTGGGCAAAAGCTAGAGCAAGCTCATCAAGTCGAAAATCTAAAAGGGCAGCTCGGGTAAAAATTAAAGCTAAAAGAAAAATAGAAAGAGCCCGTTAAGTTAAAAACTTAAAAGGGCAACTTAGGCAAACATTAAACAAAAAAATAAAAGATGTTTCATATAAAGATGATCAGGTTTTTCCAAAATACAATATGTTATCAGTTATAATTTATCATGTATCGTGTAGTCCTATCGACCTACAAGTATATACTAAAACAAAAATCCTAAACAAAAAGCAAAAAAGTCATATCTAAATTCATAGTCTAACCAATTCTCCTCATCCTAAGATGCACATTTCTCATGCTTTCGTCAGAATCATAGTCCACCACAACCTCCTCAATGGTCACATCCATCCTCCTAGTCTTTGTAACTCCCTCCGTTGTAGTAGTAAAAGTACTAGTAGAATTAGAACGACTCACCATACCAACAGTTCCAGAATTGCTCACAGAAATCCTCTTTTGCATAGTTGTAGCTTGTAAAATGCTCCTTGCTATAATAATTAAAATCCTCCTCTGTATTCCAGAAATTGCAGTCCTCCTCTCTAACTTAACTGTAGTAGTCCTTCTCTAACCACCACTGTAGTGTCACCTTATCTTCTCACGATAGTTATAGTCTCCTCTGTCATCACCACTGCAATCTAAGTCACCAATGTAGCCTACATTATCCAACCTTCAAGAGCTTTCTTGGTCTCCTACATAGGCCTAGTAACCCCTCTATCTTTACTATCTCTCCCGCTGTCTCCCCCTTCTCAGCTACATCATCCTCTATCTACCTCAGTAAGGCAACTCAATGCTCTCTCCCAACTGGCTAAACTACCTCTATTTACCACCTATTATACCTCTTTATAGTCTAAAAAGCAATATCTAACCATACAACGTGAAAAGTCCTCAACCAATCACCTTTAATGGCCATAGTAATAGATGTTATAATCCACACAGGCTCAAAGAAGGGTACACCTAAGGCACGTCTTGAATATTGCCCATCTACCTTAGAACTCTCTTCCCTTAGTAAAAAAGTAGACCAAGCCAAACTCAATAAGCAAAACACTCGACACGTATGGTCTATGGTCATGAAAGATCTAATCCCATACCACTCATAGTGCTAAGATATGTCCTTTGGGGCAAGTTCCAACAACTATCCTATCCACTCTTTAACTAAGTCTCGATAAACCAAGATAGGGTGCATGTGGTACTGAGAAGTAGCATAAGTAACTCTTACCAGAAGGGCCACACCTCGAGATGGTCCATAAGCCAAACCTGCAAAATAATCCAATCTAAAATTAGAAACATACAAAATACCTCTAAACAAAGGTAGGAACAACTAGATTTTCCTTCACTTGAAGAATAATAAGAGAAATATTCCATCACTTCAGACCCCATGCTTTGCAATTTAGACTCAGTAATGTCTCAGCCAAAACATCCCTAATCACATAACGACTCTGCTCCATCTAAAGTACCAAACCCATAGCTCTAGCATCATCCCAACCAATAGAATCAGGCAACAGATACCAGAGCATTAGATAAAAGACTAGAACCCTCATCTTGAGCCTCTCTCTCCATAAATCTCTAGAGTCACCAAGGTCCTAAAACTCCTCGATTATCGTTGTTAGATTGACCTGACCGTCAACACCCATCTGGTTGGTAATATCTTGAGACAAGTCTAAAAACTCTTGAAAAATGTGAAAATGCTATACTTTGAACTCTAGCACCACAAGAGCTACCTTCAAGTTGTAGTTATGCATAATGTTGAACTCCTCAAAAGTGGGCACAGCTCTTCCTTAGCAGTATAAAAATGAAATACACGAGACATTGGATCCTTAAATCTAAAGTAAGCCCTCAAGAAATTCCAGTCAACCTATACTTCCTATAGCATCACCATTACTACAATACCATATCCACCCAAAATGATTCTCGCCACTTTCTCGAGTTTCTTAATCTAAAAATGTGGCTAAAATATGGCTCCACTGGCAAAAAAATCACATGAAAAATTGTATTTATAACATACATAAAACAAATTCGTGAATTCACCCTTTTGCATCAATGCAATCATCCATTACATCATATATGGCATAAAAGTTAAACAAAATGTCCATGAATACTTAAACATGAATAAATAAACATATATCGTATATGCACAAAGCATGTGCAATCATCCATAGCCATACACCATATATAAGCTGAGCTAATCCTCTCCTCTTCGAAAGTGATCGATATTTAGCTGATCGATACCTTCTCGAAGTTGACTGACACCTTTACAAAACTCATCGAAATCCTTTTAAATTTGACACCTTTCAAAATTGACTGGTGCCTTCTTGAAGTTGACTAGCACCTTTCCGAATTTGACTGACACCTTTCAGAATAATTATGCCTATCCCTAATACCATGGTGGTTTATGTCAACCTTTTAGTGGTCCAAATACTCAGTTCACCACAATATTCTCATTTTGAGACAATAGCAAGATAGCCTTTGAGATTTATGTCTTTCAATCAATAGATAATATTTTTCAAATAATCTTTGCACAGAGTAAGATTTCCTTTTCAGACAATCTTTACATAAAGCATGGTCCTCTTTTTCAAACAACTTTTGCACTAGGCAATGCCTCCGTTTTTCATACGACTTATGGATAGAGCTAGGTCTTCTTTAAGCAAATCAACTATCTTTCATATGATTTTGACCGTGGTGTCATTTTGACTATGCTTCTGAGCTAAGTTGCCATTCTTTCACCCAATGCTGAATGTGGCAACCATCTTTTCATCCACCTGATCATGATGGTCAACTTTCATAGGCAATTCTGATGCCAAAAATGCAAAATCTCCTAAAGACATTAGAAGCACCTTCCTTTATCAATCAATTCACCTATAAATGTCTAGAAACAATCACCTAGGTGTCTTTGTGGTTCTTTTTTCATCTCTCCTTATTTTAAAATGATCATGTCCTCCACCCAAAAACATCTAAATTCTCATTTAGATGTCAATCTAGTTTCTTTTTCCATTCTCGTTCATCTTAAAGTTAACTACATCCTTTACCCAGATATGTCTAAACAGTGACATTCCTCTAGTTCCTTTTTTCCACCTTTTTTTTTTATATCTAAAATCTATCTAAATCCTTCACCCATAAATGTCTAATCTAGACGTTCCTCTAGTTTCTTTCCTTATATTTTCATTCGATCATATCTATTAATTTATCTAAAAATATCTAGTCACTAACCTAGATATCCTTTTGGTTCCTTTTCTTGCTTACATTTATCAGTTCATTTTTACCCGTAAATACTTAGAGATGATCATCTAGACATCCATGTGGTCCATTCTCTCATCTATTTATAAAAATCAGTCACATTCTCTATCCATAAATATTTAGGAACGATTATTTAAATATCCTGTGGTTCCTTTTGTCATCTTCCTTCTCTACTATGTCTCTCACTTAAATATGTTTAAGCACTAACCTAGATATCATTTTGGTTTCTTATACCATTCCTTCGCCTGGATTCACTTTTATCAGAATCGCCTTGCATAAAAGACAATTATGATGAGAAGACAACTATAAACTCTCAATTTTGCACCCTCATTAGATGGTCGCAACTTGACACTTGCTATGATTAGTGTGTTACACAGAGCCAATACAATGGTCCTGAACTTTTTATATTAGACGGTATTTTTCTAAAATTGATCGATCTCAAAACTAACTGCCAAACTATCCAATAATGAATTTTGGATCCACTGACACTTGCCTATAATTTTTCAGAATTTAGAAAATCCAAAATACTAACCCAGAGGTCCCAAAAACTGACTAGGAAGTTGAAAACCTAGGAACTAGCCTATCAACATGAAGAGGTATGCTGTCCACTAGGATGACTGGAGGAGCCGCTAGTCCTTTAGGAGGTGTTGTAAGTTTGCCTAGTGGCGATTGCCTAGCAGAAGAAGCCATAGGCCTGCCTAGCAGAGCCGCCAGCCAGCCTACCAACTGGTCACCTTATGTGCCAAAAAGTCCATTTTGCCCCCTTCTCAACCCTCTTTTGGTTTTTTCACCCCACCTCACTTTGCTTGTAAATACCCCATTCCTATGTCATTTTCTTCACACACCAAAAAGCTTATGTTAATAGGCTATTCACGTGCTCTCTCTCTCTCTCTCTAATTAATTTCATATAACCTTCTTGAGTAACCATAAATTAACTAAATCTCTTTGATTTTAATTAAATTTAGTTAATTAATTACACTAGATTAATTATTTAATTAATCTTTTTAATTAATTAATTAATCAATCAATCCACTCACCTAATTAAATCAATTAGTTAATTAATCATTTTAATTAATTAATTAATTAATTAATCCACCTAGCCAACTAGGAAATACTCTCTTTGAGTAAATCAATTGATCAATTTAATTTTTCTTAGATTATTCACATCAAATCCACTCTCTTTGAGTATTATTCTCACTTTTGCAATTCTAATAAAATGAGATTTTGGTCCAGAAAGACCCTCCACCTTTCACATGCGTCTAAAGAGAAGGTATAACATTTTTTCACATCCACACAACCCCTAAATCAAATCAAAACAATCCAATTAATCCTTAAACCCCACCACTAAACTGTAGAATGAACTGTGAGTTTTGATCATCATTCAATGGGATAAGTAGGTATGTTTGGAATTTAAACCCAAATCTCAAATCTAAATCCCAATTAATCTCTTTCCCCTTTATTTTCAATGTAAATATCTATATTTAATTTTCATAAGAGACTTTTTAGTCTGCCTAGAATCCATAAGAATTAGAAAAGACATCCTATTATTTCATCTATGTAATTAATTACTTTAATCATTTTGGAGTTAAGGAATGACTTGTAGTTTTCCTAGTATTCATAAGGAGTAGAGAAAACACTCTGCTTAACTTGTGGATGTTTACTTTATTTTTCTTTTAATTTCTCTATGCATTCATAATTATACCATGTTCATACATTTTAATTGTCATTTTATACTTGTTATCTATGAAATCAATTTTTAAATTCAAACCAAATTTAAGAGCCAAATCTAGACTATTTAAAGCTAAAAAGGTAGTCCCCAAATTCAACTTGGTTTGAAAGCTAGTGATTTTATTTTTGGGTAAATTAATTGAAAGATTAGTGAATTTGAGTTAAATTTGGACTTTTCTGTAATTTTTACATTTAAATAAATTAAGGTGGCAACTCTTAAATCCTTATAAAAAATATATTTTTTAAACAATAGTTAATCCAATTATGACAATTGAAACTCGTGTCTTAACCTTCCTAAAAATAGCTCATCTTTAAAGCTCTTGAGTGAGGGAGGGGTGTTTAAGTAAGGTCTCACACTTTATCAGCCAGAAACACATTATATCTCACTGAACATCATAATCAAATCCACCTAAGAATGAGCAAACCCTAGTTGAACCATCATGTCTCAAAGAAGTTTCCGCTTAATACGATCATAGGCTTTGATATTATCTATCTTAAGAGCAACTACACCTTTCTTCTCTTGTTGCTTTTGTTTAAGAAATTGCATAATCTCAAACGTGACAATGATGTTATCTGAAATAATCTTACCTGAAACAAAGGCACTTTGTATCTTGGAGTTTACTAGGGGAATAAGTTTTTGTGTGCCTATTGGCTAAGACTTTAGCAACAATTTTGTCTTGGACATTGCAAAGCGAGATAGGTTGCAAATTAATAATCTCATCCGGATGCTTCTTCTTTAGAATTAGCACAATTAATATATCATTTAAACCTACAGGGATAGAGCAAGAATTTAGTATATTTAAGCAAGCCACATTCACATCCTTACTTATAATATCCTAAAAATTCTGGTAGAAAGTCATATTCATCTGTCATGAGCTAGGGATTTATTAGGATGCATAACAAAAATAACATCTTTAATTTCTAACTCATTGAAAGGCTATAAAAGCATATAATCATGCTCTTCCGTAACTTTGGGACTAACACAAGAGAGAATTTCGTTGTCGCCACAAATTTAAAAATAAAAAAAAAGAAGTAAAATAATTACAAATTAATTCCTTTAGACCTTTACCAACTCTGCTAGTTCTCATCATCACCACACAATTTGGCAATACTATTAGTTCTTCTACGATTAGTCACAGCCTCATATAAAACTTTAAGTTGGAGTCACCCTTTTGAATTTAATTTTGCTTTGCTCTTTGTTTCCAAAAAGATTCTTGTTATGCCAATGCTGAATTATACTTCCAGTACACTTCATTAAATTTCATCATCCCTGATTGATCTCTATGACTTATAAGCTGACTGATCTGGTGACAAAACACAGATAGCTTAGATTTGAATTGTTGTACTAATTCACCATTCCATAAGGAAAAAGGCTTCACCACAAGACCCAATTTTATGTTAGATGGAACGATCATCCCCTAAGTGCTAACCCCACTTCACCACTTCATGAGAAGAAGCTTCCTTGAGCCAAGCATTTTACAGTAGAGACGTGATTATAATGTTTTGGACAAGAAAGATGAGAGGAACGATTTGAACAAGAGGCTTTAAGATTATATAATTTAATCTTGCATCATTAGAGATAGAAAACCAACACAAAGACACCAAAGCTTCATCCAATTTTTCCTCAACCCTAGACTTTGTGTCTTTACCTCTCTCCCAGGTGAATTGATGCCTCTCCATAGTGATCTATAGCCTCCCTAAAACCTTGAAGTAACCAGTTTGGCTACAGAACTCGACCCTTCTTCTTGTTAATGGCCAGGATATCATTATAATCCCCAAGATAGCTCCAAGGGACGAATGAGGAACTAACCAACCTATGCAAAAAATTTCATGACTTCATACGTCACTGCTTCTCAGGGAAACCTTAAAACCCAGTTAGTCTCCTTTCAGCCATCCGTTCCAGATGAACTGTAACGTTCGATATGATTTCTAGAAAATCCAATAAGCTTAGCTGAATTCTTCTCCTTCTAAATAAAAGTTAAACCATCGCTGTAATTTATGGACTCACTAACAAATTAAAGCACACTTAATACCAAATTTTAATATCAATGTCTTCAATCTTTTATTTGCTAAACAAAATTTCAATGAGAAAAATAAATTGTGATCTCTTTAATATAACAAGATCCACTCGGACCGGATTTATCTATGGGTTGCCAAGCCATGATAGTTGCAACTCAGAGTAGTGCTGAACATGTCCCACCTCTTCTCCATTTTTTAGACAGCTAGGATCATGTTGCATTGATCTGGTCCCAGGGCCATTACCTTCCTCATCATGAAAAGTTCTAGTCTTATCGTTCATGCAGCGTTGTTCGATATCTGAAATAATTAAAACATTATTCGTTTCTGGTGAAATATCGTCCTTTGATCATTCTCGCCTTATCCACCTAATCATTATATTTATTTAAATAATCAATTATTTAAATTTCGATTATAACATTAATAATTTTCAAGGAAAAGTTGTTTATATATATATATATATATATATAAGAGTTTTTAATTATTACAATTTTATGATCATAACCATAATAAAAATTAGTGTAAATATTGAATAATTAGATAGGTATTAATTATAAATGACTTGCTCTAATAAGTTAATAGGTTTTATATACTTATTATTTAATTACAAAAAATCTTTTTACGTTTTCCAATATTAAAGGAGAACAAATATTTCATTTTGTATATAAATAACAATTGATGTAATAAATTTAATTAGTTACTTTTTCTTTAAATAATAATAAATGATCTATCATCTTGCATCATCAATGTGTCTTTTGTTGTAGTTAGAATAGGAATGTCCCAAGTATAATTTATCCCACTCATTTTAATTTATTGTAATAAGTTATTAACAGGTAAAATATAATTTGTTATTCAAGTTATAACTATTAATTCCACTTTATGAACATTTTAATTTTATATGTATTTTAATCAAATTAAAATTAAAGAAAATATATAAAAATACCTGTAAAAAATATTTAAAATGCACTTAAAAATTAGTTTTGTACTAAAATTTTTTTAATAAAATCTATAATTTTATAATATAAATATGTAATTTCATATAAAATTATATGTTATTTTACAGATTACTTTTACTTTTGATATTTTTCTAATTGACGCTAATCAACTATAATTTAAACAAAATAGATTAATAAATTTTTTCTTAAATTTTATGATTATGTTAGTCCTTATTGATAAAACTATAATTATTAATTTTAATCATAAAATTTTATAAAAAAATATTTATGAAATAAAAAGTGTAATTAGAAAGTTATTGAAATTATCTATTATACTCCAAACCTTTTATATATATATATATAAAAAAGTTTTTTAAACTATAAATAACAAAATTAGTGAGAGTAATTTAATACTATTATTTTTTAAAGTAGGGGTAATACAATAACATATAGGGGTGTGTACTATTCAGTTTAAACAAAAAAACTGAACCGAACCGAAATTTAGTTTGGTTTTCGATTTTTATTTTTAAAATTTTAAGAAATTTTAGTTCAGTTCAATTTTTATGTGAGAAAAACTGAAAAAATTGAATTGAACCAAACCGAATTATACATATATATATAATATGTCATAAAATATAAATAATTTCCTCTTAGTTTGGTGGTAAGTAGACATTTATTAAGTTAAGGTCCCCGGTTTGACACACGATAATTTTAATTTTTTGGTTATACAATTAAAAAAAAAAGAAGAAATTATACATTATTGAGAAATTAAACCTGTACCTCCCAAGTAAATTAACTATACATCGTCCATCCAAATAAACCTCAATATCATGTTTGAAATTAAAAGGAAAAATTATATATATATAGTTATCGATTTACCGAACCGAATATTTTTAATTCAGTTCGGTTCGATTTTAAAATTTTCCTTATTTCGGTTCGGTTCAAAAACCGAACTGACCGAATGCTCTATCTTAATAACATTATATTTTTAGTAATTGCAATTTAACCCAAATAAAAGAGTATTTGCATAATTTTTTGCCATTTTATCAATTTAAAAATTTTAGAATTAACTTTTAATCATATTGGAGAGTAATTAATCAGAAATTTATTGAAAACCAATTAATAATGATAAGTTTAATAAAAATAATAATAAAATTTTTTTTATTAACATACTAATAAATATATATATTTAATTATAATTCATTTTATATATATATATATATATATATATATATATATATATATATATATATATATATATATATATATATATATATATATATATATATATATATATATATATTTTCACATAAATATCAAAATAATGATAGAAAAAATTACATTTTAAAAATAAATAAGGTTGGTTAGAAAAACAAAAGAATTTATTTATTAGAGAGAATAATCTGTCAAGAAAGTTGTAGGTGAAGAAATCCAATAACTATAATTAAATTTATATGATTTAATAATTTCAAATTAATTGAGATAATTTAGCTCGTGAAATACCTTAGAAGCCCTGTAGAATATGTTATACAACAAGCTAATGATTTCAAAATCAAGACAGCCTCTTAAACCTTCTATTACGGCACCGCTGAACTTGAATATATATTAATTTATTTATTTCTTTAAAAAAAGTAGATGTAGATGTAAAATAATTTTTAACCTTATATATATATATATATATATATATATATATATATATATATCCAATGAATATAATTGAAACTCAATATATTAAATAATTATTCAAGTGAACTCTTGCAATTCCTCAAATATTACATCAAACTATAAAAAAACGTTAAACAATTAATTTCCCAAATCTTAGTTGCTATCCAAGATGACTTGATCACCTTTAGACATGGATTTTTTTTGATACATTAGTATGAGAGTAACTTTATTAGTTAGTGGTAATTTACTAGCTATATGAAATTAAAAAAAAAAAATTATATTTAGTTTTGAATATTGGACATCAATTTGACTGGGATTATATATATATATATATATATATATATATATATATATATATATATATATATATATATATATATATTTCGTGTTTTAGTCCCCAAATTTTATAAATTTTATTTTAATAGAAATAAGATCATTTGAATATCACTTATATTATCTTTTTTTTTTTGAAAGAACTTATATTTTCTATTCACTGCAATAAACTATCTACTTATTGATTAATTATTTAGTCAGTAAATAAAAAATAGTTGGTAAATAATAATACTGACCAATTGTCGACCGAAAATAAAGCTCAACAAAAATTTAGTCAGTGTGAACTCTCAAAAATGCACCTCCAGTGGACCGTCTTTCAATTACGAATCCACAGAATCAAGCAGAGCTCGAATCGGAGCTGAAACGGGCTCGAAACAGACAGAAACAGTTTGAGCCGTGTGAGTGGTGCTGGGAGGCATGATTTCCGTGCCTCCCAGGAGGCGGCACGCATCCCGTGCCGCCGGAAAATGACCATGCCGCCGGTGCGGCATGGAAATCATGCCGCCGGCATGGCGGCACGTCTGGCATGCCGCCCAGACTGCTGGCGTGTAAGTCGTGCCGCGCCTGCCGCCGGTGCCACGCCAACGCCGCTGTCCGTACCGCCGGCACCTCCTCTGTCAGCTCTATAAATAGGAACCTCCTCCAGCCTCATTTGACACGACTTCCGATAATTATCAAGAGATTCTAAAGCATTCTAGAGCATTTAAAAGCAATCAGAGCAATTTCAAAGCATATTCTCGTTCTTATACTCACACATTTGCTGTTTCTAGATCCAGATTCCAAGCTTCCTTTGAATTCAAGGTAGAGTTAAGATCCGGAGCAAAGCTAGTTCCATTCGTTCAAAAGCGAAGAAAAGCAAAGGTATAATCCCTTTCTTATTTTAAAATTCTAAATTTAGATCTAGAATTTTCTTTAGGTTTAAAACTGAAAAAATCTAAATACTTATTAATTTAAGAATCAGAATTAAGTTAATAAGCCAATCAACACATTTCTAAAACCCCTCCTTCGCAAGAAGGGAGAACTGCGTAGGGTTTGATTCCTATTTAATAGGATACGCAGGCTACCATTCTGAAGGGCATCAACTCCAAAAATCTTTTTATCAATATTGTTTTTCTTTTTATTTTGAATTATTCATATTAATCTTTTACTTGTGATTTTATTTTTGGTTTATTTTGGGGAATGTGTGCTTTTTCTAGTACCCATAAAGGCTAGAGGAAAGATCCCCTTTATTCCATCTGTTTTGATATTGTAATAATTAAATAGGATTTATCTTGCCTATTTATTTATTATTGTCATTCCATCACATCATATATCTGTTCATTCATCATCATATTCCTGTTCATGCATACACAAAAATTCAATTTTAAGAGTTATTTTGCATTTCAAGCCAAACTAAAGAAAATAACATTTTCTTAATTGTGTAATTACCAAAACCTAATCCCTGAGCCCTCCTTGGTCACTCGTGGATTGGTGCACTTTTCCATTGGGATAAAATCAAATTTTGGAGTCAATCAATTTGGGGTTTTTTTTTTTAATTTTCCCAATTAAAATAAGTAAATTAAAGTGGCGACTCACTTTTCAACCTTTAAAATACAAAAATCAATTTTCCGAACTCACAGCGAGTTTCAATCGTGGAGTTTCTCCCGAAGAGCATTTCGATCCCTCGGCAGATCGGACCGGTGCTCAGGAGAAGCCTCACAGTTGGCGACTCCACTGGGGAGATAAAATCTTTTTCAAATAAAAGATAAAGCGGATTACTTTTGATATGATACCAAGTTTGGTGTTAAAAGCAAAATAACTCTTTCATGCATCATTACATCGGACCCTTTATCCACAAAACCCTAGTTTCCTAGGAAAACAAAGGATAGAAAGTAACATCGAGTGGGCAACCTTTCTTAGGTCTGCTTGCCGATAGTGAAATCATCCAGCCCACGACGTATCCTCTAATCCTTTTAGAGGTGTAACGAGTATGCACGTACCATCGACCCACGCGAGGCTCCTTGTCTCACATGTGGTTAGGTATATCGCATCTCTAGTGTGATGGGTTCCCTTCAAAACCACCCCAATCCTTTCATGTAATGACTTATAGAACCATTCCTTTAGGATTGTATGTACCATAATACTGAAACTTGGTATGTCATTATCATGAAACCCTTTTTTCCATTCATGCATACATGCATGCATGCATGAAACCTTACAAAGTTGGAGAGTCTTAATTCCACTCAAACACTGCTAGTCCCAAAAAAACCCATGTCAGCCCATGGTCCCAAAAATAATCCATGATGTTCATTCCATACCAAAGCTAGAAACTGACCCAGCTTTATTTTCTTTATCCTAAAAGTTGAAAAGATGTCTGTTGCTGGAGAAGAGACCACTACTACCAGGGCTGATGAGATCTTTAATGAGCTATTTTCCAAACTTTCTGAGCATCAAGAAACCATCATGAAAAGGCAGGAAGCCCTTTTCCAAGACATGCTGAGGGCCCAAAGAAGGGCAATCATGGAGGATGTCTGAACCATGCTGGAACAGACCTCTCTGGCCCAAAACCCCATTGAGCCAAAATCATTCAAGATTGACCCAAAGCCCACCTATTATCCTGTCTATGGATCCACTTCCAGAGTCGAATCAAAAGACAAAGAAACGGCAAACACTGATGCCATCCCACCACTACCAATCCCATCACCCGAGTTCCTCAAGAATAACTCACCAAACATCACTTCTACCTTCACCTCCCAACCCGCGAATCCTTTCCAAAGGAAGGAGGTTGACCATGAGATAAAAGCCTGCATGGACAAGATGGCATGGAAAAGATGCTGTTAGGGATAAAGAAGAAGGAGGATTTGATTGATAAATAATCCTTAAGCTTGTTCCCTGATGCAAGGGTTCCTCCCAGATTCAGGATGCCTAAATTTGATAAATTTGATGGGACTACCTGCCCCAAGGCCCACCTCAAAGTCTATGTGGGAGCTATGCAGCCATTGGGTGTGGATAATCAACTTCTAGCCTAATTATTCCAACAATCACTAACTGGACCAGTTGTGAAGTGGTTTGTGGATTTGGATGTCACCAAGAAGCGGACCTGGGAAGACATCTGCAATATTTTTGTTTCACAGTATCATTACAACATCGAGGTCGATGTAACCAGAAGAGACCTCGAGACCACCAAGCAGAATGCTAAGGAATCCTTCTCCTCGTTCCTTACGAGGTGGAGGAAGAAGGCTTCTCAAATGGTAAACCGACCTCCTGAAAATGAGCAAATTGACATCATTGTCAAGAACCTTTTGCCAGTCTACCAGGAAAGGCTACAGACTCAGTACCTGCCTTCTTTCAAAGCCCTAATTGCCACTGCTTCAAAAATCAAAGATTTGATACAGAGTGGTCATATCAGAGAAGGCACTCCATCAAGGTCAAGATATAAGAAACCCGCTCATCAGATACTTATTAATTTAAGAATCAGAATTAAGTTAATAAGCCAATCAACACATTTCTAAAACCCCTCCTTCGCAAGAAGGGAGAACTGCATGGGGTTTGATTCCTATTCAATAGGATACGCAGGCTGCCATTCTAAAGGGCATCAACTCCAAAAATCTTTTTATCAATATTGTTTTCCTTTTTATTTTGAATTATTCATATTAATCTTTTACTTGTGATTTTATTTTTGGTTTATTTTGGGGAATGTGTGCTTTTCTTAGTACCCATAAAGGCTAGAGGAAAGATCCCCTTTATTCCATTAGTTTTGATATTGTAATAATTAAATAGGATTTATCTTGCCTATTTATTTATTATTGTCATTCCATCACATCTTATATCTGTTCATTCATCATCATATTCCTGTTCATGCATACACAAAAATTCAATTTTAAGAGTTATTTTGCATTTCAAGCCAAACTAAAGAAAATAACATTTTCTTAACTGTGTAATTATCAAAACCTGATCCCCGAGCCCTCATTGATCACTCGTGGATTGGTGCACTTTTTCATTGGGATAAAATCAAATTTTGGAGTCAATTAATTTGGGGTTTTCTTTAATTTTCCCAATTAAAATAAGTAAATTAAAGTGGCGACTCATTTCTCAACCTTCAAAATACAAAAATCAATTTTCCGAGCTCACAGCGAGTTCCAATCGTGGAGTTTCTCCCGAAGAGCATTTCGATCCCTTGGCGGATCGGACCGGTGCTTGGGTGAGGCCTCGCAGTCAGTAAAACATTACCAACCGTATATTGCATCAGCTGGTAAATTTGGTTACCGCATGACGGTAGGTAAAATAAATATGTATAGTCGATAATCCTATTTCTAAAAATTGGTAAAAAGTGGATCTCGTTGGCAATCCATCTGTAATAATAATATTAAATAAATAATAACGGTCAGTAAATTAGTTGGTAAATTTTAAAAAATTAAAAAAATAATTTATATTAGTTGGCAACTCGATTAAAAAAATATTTTTTCGGTTGGTAAATCGGTCGGTAAATGAAAATATTCATTTTTTTAATTTAATAATATAAATATTAAATGTACTAAATTATAAATAAAATGCAAATGTTATATAACAAATTATATTAAAAAATATAATTTAATATAAATTAAAATCATATATTTGTATAACAAAAAAATAATAAAATAGTATTCACATGTATACAAGAAAAAAAAAAGAAAATCATAAATTCTAATTTAAATCTGCAGCGTCTTCCACATTCGGATCCATGATATAGTCGTCATCATCATCACCGGATGTACAAATAGGATAAGGGGGAGGAGCAATATCTGTCTGCAGATCAGGTGGAGGAGGATGAGCAATAGTAGTCTGTAGATAAGGTGGAAGAGAAAACCTAGACTACTATGCTTAGGCTCGTAAGAGATCCCCTATCTATTGCATCTGCTGCTTCATCTATTGTCGCATCTATATCTACGTATCTCTGACTGCCTCCTAAACTCGTATGTCTATCTCCTGCTGCATATGCTCAAATGTAGGAGGCAATGGAGCAGAAGATGGATCAGCATCAGGCTCTTTGTAATATCTGCATGCCTATGAACCTATCCCATACCGCTTGCCCTTCTCAAATCCCCCAACAACACTAAGACACAAGTCTCTCTCATCTACCGGTGTAGGCTCAATGGATTTGGGAGCAGGTTGGGACATATGCTCATGGAGGTTTGTGATATCCTCATGCATTTTATATAATAAAAATTATTAATATAATAGAAAAAATGTATATATAACTTTTAACTAAAATATATTACTTATATGAACCCGTTACAATTGCAAGTCAATGAAAATCTTCCCATCATCCTTCTTCGTGTGTGTGTGTACATGAAGATCTTGATAGGATCAACCTCATGAGCCAATTGGCGAGCCTGTTAAGAATTTCAATATTTGTATATAAATATTAACAATTGAAATTAAGCAAACTTGAAAAAAATATATATACGAAGGAAAATACTTACTAATTGCCTAGCATGTTCCTTGTGAGGTATAGACCATCCAATGTGGTTAAACACACCGGAAGCTGCGCCTGCCTTTTCTGACTTCATATTTTTGGCAGCTTGCTAGGATATCTTCTTATGATCGGTAGATGTCCAATCCTTCTACAATTGCTCCCATGTGTCATTGGGTATCCAGGTCTCGTTCTTCTTCTTTGCCTTGTAGAGGAGATTCTTGTTGGGACAGTGGAAGAAGGTGGGGTAGTGGAAGAAGGGAAGGTCACGAGGGAGATAGGAAGTGTAGGTATATTAATGGTAGAAAATATAGATGGAGGTGCAGAACAGTACCACATCCGTGATCGCGACCTCCTCTAATGGTATCATCTCCAATACTCGACACACGTCTTGACATATGTTATGTATGGTAGTAAATATTTTGGATTGGATATATTATATGTAATTACATATAAAAATATAAGAGTAACAAAAAAAATATAACCACAAAAATGAAATAACATCATTATTTAATTATTTAATTTTAAGTATCCAAATACACACTTTAAGTAGAAAAATTATAATTATTCAGAATCAATTTCTTCTACATCATTTTCGTTAATAATATCTTTCGTTGATTCAGATTCTGGTTCAAAATTAGATTCATCATCTAAAGCATTATCTTCTTCATTGAGATCAATAAATAACTCATTCGGATAATTTAAAGATTCAGGTGGCTCGTCCTCATTAATTTCGATGCAATGCAAATTAACATCATCTTCTTAGAATGCTTCTTCAGATGATGTCTTAATATGTGACAAGTTTGAAATCTCTATAATTGATCTAGCTTTAACCTTACACACAACCTACCAATCGGCTTTATCTCGTCGTAGAGAGGGGTAAGGAGCGTAATACACCTGACAAGCTTGCAATGCCAATATAAATGGTTCATACTTACTAAATCTCTACTTGTGGTTGATTTCAACAAGATTACAATGCTCGTAAATTTTCATTCCCAAATTTGGCATTGGAGCAAACCATTCGCATTTGAATAACACCGTTCTCTTAATCGAAAGTGCGAGATATTCTAGTTGCATCACTTCGATTAATCAACTATAGTAGTCATATGCGTTCTCACTGTAGTTTGAACCCTTTATGTAGACTCCACTATTGATTGATGATCTATCATAATTATATTTTTTTGTGTGAAACTTGTATCCATTTACAAAATAAACAGGATATGTCATGATAGATCGTCACAGACCCTTAGCAAGGTCAAGAATGAATTGATTTGTGATTCCATTTGTGGTTTCATTGGCCTATAAGTTGAGAAAAAATTTAAACTAAATCATTTTCAACATATGAAAATTAGAATATCAAATCTATCAAAGATATGACATTATACCCACATATGAATTGAATCAACTACAAAATTCTATCTCCAATCTCACATCTATATCATC
Organism: Reutealis trisperma; assembly: GCA_947687605.1. NCBI lineage: Eukaryota > Viridiplantae > Streptophyta > Magnoliopsida > Malpighiales > Euphorbiaceae > Reutealis > Reutealis trisperma. The sequence goes on from CANTUT010000393.1 coordinate 966,974, forward strand.
AGTTGAAATATTTGAGATATTTTGCATCAATATTTCAATGTATATTTTTTACAAAATAAGAAATGAATGAGTATTAGTTGAAAAATCTAATAGTCCTTGATAATTAGACTAAGCAAAAGTTATATGATTTATCTTACTTAATATATTTAGGTACTTCAGGACAATTGAGAAGTTGCTACATTTTGAGGCATTTTATTTTTGTTTTCCTTTCAAAATTTGCAAAATATTGAATAATGCATACTGGTTTCACCAATTTTCCTCAGCTTAATAGTTATTTTTTCCTTTAAAAATGAAGCAACGTGAGTTTCACCCAGATTATATACTGTAGAGTACTGCGTAGGTTTTTCAATTCCTGTAGCTCCCATAACGCCACCCAAATCTTTAATTTTAGCATTCTGAAAATCAAGTGTGCCAATGAATAGGCAGCAATAAGGACTCACTGGAAATTTTGAATGGCCGCTTGACATTGTCTTGGAAGAGTTGTGAGACGCATGAGATAACCACGAAAAGCTTATCCAAATAGCTAAACAACCCCTAAGTTATGGTTGTTAGAATTTAAAAATTTTCAAAATAATGCATAAGATAACATCTAAAATGTGTAACTCTTGATAATTAAGGACCATACCTATGAAAATTTGCCTCCTTAGTGTGAGTAACAGTGGCATTGGTCATTTTCTTGACCTTATTGATGATGGATTTGGGAATTGAGAGCACTAGTAAAAGTGGCAGACTGGGCATTAAGAGCATGGGTGAAAATATCAACTTGGGTCTTAAGGGCGGTAGTGACTACAGTTTGAAAAGCTTCCTCTTGTTTCTTGAGGAGATTGGTGAAAAAGGTGCTTATTGTGTCATGGTCAAAGGAGCTGGAGGTGTTGGCCATTGGTACCTTGAAAACAAAAAACAAATAGAAAAAATGGCTAAGAATATAGAATTGTGAAGAAAAAAAGGAAGGTGTGTCAAGAAAATGATTCCTTCCATGTGGTTTATCACCGGATTTACACGTTAATAGAGTGAGCATGTGAGGTGTTTTGGGTAATGGACCACCAGTTTGGGTCTTTGAAGTGTTTGAGGGTTTACCTTGTTAAGCTTCTCATGTTATGTATGTACGGCAATGTCATGATGCATGCTAAAAAATGTTTCATGGGCATATGTACAGGTGTCTCTATTATTACAGTACATGGAACCTAGAGTCAATGCTAGGGCGACTACATGTATAAAGGTGAAGGGTGGTTTGATTAAGGGTCTTTGTCCCACTAGAGTATCAATATACCTAACCACATGTGAGGCAAAGAGGCTCGCTTGGATTCGATAGTATTAATTGCTCGTTACACCATCGAAATGATCGAAAATTTATCGCAGGGTTGAATGCTTTTGCTATCTCCTAACATAATCAAAGAAAGTTGTCGAGTCAATACTACTCACTATCCAAAAATTTTCCTAAAGTTAAGGTTAGCCAAGGAGCCTTTATCATGTAAAGTGATGCATGAAAGTCAAATTATATTTAATGAGCCAAAAGGAGATTATTTTAGAAAAATTTTTTCTTAACCAAATAATAATCCTTTTATTCTCCTTTTTATTTTAAAAAAGGTGGCAAAGAGTCCCCAGTGGAGTCGCTGTGAGGTCTCGCCCGAGCACCGGCTCGATCTGCTAGAGGGAATTGAGATGCTCATTCAGGTTTAGATTTACGATGGAACCCTCAGCTTCAAATTTGGTTGATTTTGAAAAATGATTTTAGGAGTCACCACCATAATTTATTTTTAAATGGAAAATTTAAGAAAAAACCCAATTGACTCTAATTCATTAATTTTCAATTAATTCGCTCAAGGATAAAATCACCAGTCTCGAATCGGGTCGAGTTCAGGGACTAAGTTTTGTATTTTAAATAATATAAATTTGGCTCTTAAGTTTAATTTAACTTTGAAAATTCATTTTATGAATGACAAATATTATATGACAATTATAACATCATGATTGATGCACAAGCATGGTATGAGTGCAGTGAACAAATTAAAATGAAACATTCACAAATTTTATTAATTAAAAAAGGGGAAAGGAGATTGATTGGGATTTGGATTTGAGATTTGGATTTACATTCCAAATATGCCTATGTACCCCATTGAATGGGGTTAAAACCCACGTAGTTTGTTTCACCATTAAGTGGAGGGGTTTAGAAATTGATCAGATTGATTGATTTGATTTGAGTTTGAGAGAAAAAAAAATTGATACCTTTAATTTTAGAGGGTAGAGAGTTTTACCGGACCAAAATTTCATTTTATTGAGACCGGGTGATTAGATTAATTAGAAGATTAATTAATTAATTAAAATGATTAATTAACTAATTAATATGATGAAAATGATGGATGGATTAATTAATTAAAAAGATTAATTAATTAATTTGGATAAAGGGTGGATTAAGAAAAATGATTAATTTGATTTTGAAAAAGTGACTAATTATTTAATTGAGTGATTAATTTTAATTTAAAAAAAGATTTTTAGTTAATTAAAAAGATTAATTAACTTGACTAGAGTGAGATAATTAATTAATTAAAAAGATTAATTCATTAATTAATTAGAGAGTGGTTGGAGGGAGAATAAGAGAAAAATTAGTAGACCGCCATCAATACTAATTCAAGAGGTGTGTTAGAATGAAAGATGGAGGGCCTATTTATAGACAAAGGGAGATGAAGGTAGTTTAGTTAGTAAAAATGTGAAAAGACCATAAGGGGTAGGGCTAGAAAGGGTTAGAAAATCATATTGGGGAATATCTTGGAAACTGTAGATGAAGCAGTGGAGCCCGCGCCACCAAAGATATCGATGGCTCCGCCAGCAAGCCAGGTGTTGGCACAGCCCCAGGTCTTGGTGGGCATGTCATCTGGATTTTTGCTTTTTGCTCAGGTCCAATTATGAGATTTTTGGATTAGTTTTTAGGAGTTTCAGAGTTTAGAAAATTAATCGGTCAGTTTTGATATATTCAAAATTAATTTTAAAACAATTAAACAGTCAGTCTGAAGAAATATCTGGTTAGTTTCAGAAAAATATTGTCTGATGCAAAAGGTCTGATCAGGGTAGAAAAATTTTCAGTGTCTAAAAATTAAGTATCCTCATACTAAAGCAACTAAAAAGTGTCAGGGTAGGACCGCCGTATTGGCTCTGCATATCGCACTAATCTTAGCAAGTGTCAAACTACGGCCGGATGATGAGGACGCAAAATTTAAGGTTCACACTAAGCCAAGTTAAATTTGAACTTCTTAGCATCTCTGTTGTGCTAGGGCTTTTGTGGCTGAATCGTGATCCTAGTCAGAGCTTAAAATTTTTTAAAATAATGGATAAGCTGATCATCAACGAAATGTAAACCAAGTCTAGAAAACCAAAAGGGTATACCTATGAAAATTTGAGCCTCAAGGGTCTGAGTGAGATTTTGGTTTTTATTGAATCTTAGGGACTTTAGAGCATTGTAATTAAATAATGATCCTAGCTATAGCATAAAAATCTTCAAAATAATATGTAAACGAATGATTAACGAAAAGTATGATGAGTCTTAAAACCAAAGGAGTACATTTGTGAAAATTTAAATCCAATAAGTCCAAGCAAGATTTAGGCTCTTAACACTCGAGGGATAGTTAGGCATGGTAGTAAAATCATGATGCTCACTAGAGCTCAAAATTTTTTAAAAAAATGCATAATTTAATGATCAACAAAATGTACGACAAGTCTGAAAACAAAAGGGGTTTGTCTATGAAAATTTTTGTCCTATTGGTCTGAGTCAAATTTGGGTTTCTTTGCATTTTAGAGATGCTATGGTATTGAAATTATGTTGTGATCCTATATAGAACTTAAAAACTTTAAAAATAATGCATAAATTAATCATCAACAAAAAGTACAACTAGCAATGTTAAATAGGTAACTCTAGTTATCCTTTGCTTTTTAGTAATTTTTACCACTAAAAATGAAGTCAACCTAGCTTAAACTAGTAATACACTATAAGGCACTGAGTAAGTTTTCAAACAATATCTTGCAGCTCTTATAAATCCACCTAGATCTTTGATCTCAGCCTTCTGAATGTAAGGCTATCTCTTGATAGGCATCGGTGAGGATTTATCGAAATGTCTAACAACTGTAAACTTTATTATGGATGAGTTGTGAGATATAAGAGATACCTATGAAAAGCTTATTAAGAATGTAAAACAACCTTGAGTTTTGGAGGAGTACGTTAAGAAAAATGTTAAATACAGAAAGTACGAGCCCTTTGCTTTACCTTTGATTTTTATCTTAAAACAAGCCCAACTAAGTCTTACCAAGCTATAACATCATAGCTCACTAAGTAAGATTTCCAAAGGTATCTTGTGACTCCTATAACTCCAGTCGGGTCTTTGATTTTAGCATTTCAAATGTAAGGTTTGCATTGGATAAGCAATAGTGAAGAATTGTCAAAATTTCTAGTAGCTGCTAAACCTTATCTCAGATGAGTTTCAACATATATGAGATATCTATAGAAAGCTAATTCAGAGAGATAAATAGCTGCAAAGTTTTTGTTGTGTTTTGGTACTATTTTGTTTAGAAAAGTAGAAAATACAAAAAGTATGAACTAATAAATCAAGTCATTCTCTGTTTTACATCTGATTTTGAGTCATAGTTAACTAAATAAGCTTTCTAATGATATCTTGTAGCTCCTCTAACTCTACCCGGATCATCATTTTAGACCTTCTGAAGTTAAGGTGATACTGATCATGCATCATTAAGGCTATGTCTAGAGCTTGCTAGAATTTTTGGAGGCTACTTTATGAGACATGCAAGATACCCATGAAAAACTAATTTAGAGAGCTAAATAGCTATTGTATTTTTGAGGCATTTTTTTTCTATTTTCCTTTCAAAATTTGCTAAAGACATTATAATACAGACTGGTATCACCAATTTTCCTATGCTTAATAGTGATTTTTTCCCTTGAAAATGATGCAACGTGGTTTCACTTAGATTGTACGCTGTAGAGCTCTAAGTAAGCTTTCCAATGGTATCTTAGGGCTCCTATAACACCACTCAAATCTTCGATTTTGGCCTTATGAAGATTAAATGTGTCAATGAATAGGTAGCAATGAGGACTCGTCGAAAATTTTGAACGGCCTCTTGACCTTATTCTAGAAGAGTTGTGAGACACATGAGATAACTATAGAAAGCTTATTTAGAAAGCTAAAGAACCCCTATGTTATGATTGTTAGAACTTAAAAATTTTCAAAATAATGCATAAGATGACATCTAGAAATGTGCAAATCTTGATAACTAAAGACCATAACTATGAAAATTTACCTCTTTAGCTAAGCAAAATTTGAGCTTCTTAGCATTTCTAGTATGCTAAGGCATTTGTTGCTAAACCATGAGCCTAGCTAGAACTTAAAAATTTTTTAAATAATGGATAAGCTGATCATCAACGAAATGTAACCTGGTTTAGCAAATCAAAGGGATATAGCTATAAAAATTTAGGCCTCGAGAGTCCGAGCAAGATTCAAATTTCTTTTGAACCCTATAGACTTTAGAGCATTGTAATTAAATAGTGATTCTAGCTATAGAGTAAAAATCTTCAAAATAATGCATAAACAAATCATCAATAGAAAGTATGACGAGTCTCAAAATGAAAGGGGTACAACTATAAAAATTTAGGTCTAACAGTCTAAGCAAGATTTGGATTCTTAACACCTAAAGGATAGTAAGGAATTATAGTAAAACTGTGATGCCAATTGGAGCTCAAAATTTTCAAAAAGACATGCATAAACTAATGATCAACGAAATGTATGACTAGTTTAAAATCAAAGGGGCTTACCATAAAAATTTTGGTCTCGAGGGTCCTAGCCAGATTTGGGTTTATTTGCATCGTAGGGATGCTACGATATTGAAATTAAGATGCAAGCCTATATAGAACTTAAAAACTTTAAAAATAATGCATAAACTAATCATCAACAAAATGTACAACTAGCAATGCTAGAAAGATAATAGTAGTTATCTTTTGCTTTATAGTAATTTTTGCCACTGAAAATAAAGCCAACCAGGCTTAAAGCTAGTTATATGCTATAGGGCATTGAGTAAGCTTTCAAATAGTATCTTGTGGCTCCTATAAATCCCCTCGAATCTTTGATCTCAACATTTTAAAGTTAAAGCTATCACTCGACAGACAGCGATGAGGATTCATCGAAATATCTAACAACTATTAAACCTTATCCTAGATGAGTAATAAGACACAAGAGATACCTATAAAAAGCTTATTAAGAATGCAAAACAACCTCTAAGTTTTTGGGGAGTTTAGATTCCAATTACGTTAAGAAAAATGTGAAATATAGAAAGTATAATCCAATAAATCCAGCTACCCTCTACTTTTCCTTTAATTTTTATCTTAAAATGAGCCCAATCAGAGTCATAACATGTAAGCTTTACAATGGTATCTTACAGCTCTCATAACTTCACCCAAATCTTTGATTTCAATCTTCTGAACATAAGGTTACATCGAATAGGCAGTGACAAGGATTTGTGAAAATTTCCAGCAGTTGCTAAACCCTATCTTGGATGAGTTATGACACATATGAGATATCTAGAATTAGTTAAATAGTAGCAAAGTTTTTGTTGTGTTTTGGTGCCTATTTTGTTGAGAAAAGTGCAAAATACATAAAGCATGAACTAATAAGTCAAGTTTTTCTCTGCTCTACATCTGATTTTTTCCTTGAAAATGAGCCTAGTTGAGAACTACCAAGCTACTAGGTCATAGTTCACTAAACAAGCTTTCCAATAGTATCTTGCAGCCCCTATAACTTTGCCCGGATCTTTATTTTAGACCTTTTGAATGTAAGGTGCTGCTAATTATGCATTTGCAAGGCTATGTCTAGAGCATGCTAGAATATTTAAAGGTTACTAAACCATATTTGGGAGGAGTTATGAGACATACGAGATATGCATTGAAAGCTAATTCTAAGCACTAAATAGTTGATGCATTTTTGAGGCATTTCATTTTTATTTTCATTTCAAAATTTGCAAAAAATAGAAAATACAGAATAATGCAAATAAGTATCACCAATTTCCTCTGCTTAATGGTTATTTTTACCCTTAAAAATAATGCAATCTGGGTTTCACCAAGATTATACACTATAGAGCATTCAGTAAGCCATCTAATTTTATCCTGCGGCTCCCACCCAGATTTTCAATTTCAGCCTTCTGAAGATTATATGTGTCATTCAATAGGCATCAATAAGGACTCATCAAAAATTTCAAACAAGCACTTCACCTTATCTTAGAAGAGTTATGAGATGCACGAGGGAAAGCTTATTCAGATAGCTAAACAACCCCTAAGTTATGATCATTAGAACTTAAAAATTTTCAAAAAAATGCATAACATGACATATAGAAATGTACAACTCTCGATAACCAAAGGCCATATTTAAGAAAATTTGCCTCCTTGGCCGAGTGAAATTTGTGCTTCTTAGCATCTCTAGTATGGTAGGGCATTTGTGGCTAAACCGTGATCCTAATTAGAGCTTAAAAATTTTCAAAATAATGGATAAGCTAAACATCAATGAAATGTAACCTAGATCTAGAAAACTAAAGGGGTATACTTATGAAAATTTGGGCCTCAAGGGTCTGAGCAAGATTTTTATTTATTTATTTATTTTTTGCATTCTAGGGACTCTAGAGCATTGTATTAAACAGTGATCCTAGCTACAACATAAAAATCATCAAAATAATATGTAAACAGATCATCAACAAAAAGTATGATAGTCTTGAAACCAAAGGGTTACACTTATGAAAATTTAGGTCTAGTAGGTCTGAGCGAGATTTGGGTTCTTAACGCCCGAAGGATAGTAAAGCATTATAGTAAAACTATGATGCCAAATAGAGCTCAAAATTTTCAAAAAAAAAGCATAAACTAATGATCAATGAAATGTATGACGAGTCTAAAAATCAAAGGGGTTTACCTATAAAAATTTTGGTCCCAAGGGTCCAAGCCATATTAGGGTTTCTTTATGTCCTATGGCTACTACGACATTGAAATTAAGATGCGATCCAATGTGGAACTTAAAAACTTTAAAAATAATGCATAAACTGATCATTAACAAAGTACAACTGGTAAAGTTAAAAAGGTAATGCTAGTTATCCTCTAATTTTCAGCAATTTTTTGCCACTAAAAATGAAGCCAATCAGGCTTAAAACTAGTTGTACACTATAGGGCATTGAGTAAGCTATCAAATAGTATCTTACGGCTTCACTTGGATCTTTGATTTCAGCCTTCTAAAGGTAAGGCTATCACTCAACAGGCAGCAACGAGGATTCGTCAAAATATCTGGGAGTTATTAAATCTTATCCCAGAAAAGTTATGTGACATAAGAGATACCTATGAAAAGCTTATTAAGAATGCATAATAACCCTGAGGGGAGTTTGGATTCTGATTACATTAAGAGAAATATAAAATACAGAAAGTGCGAACAGATAAATCTAGTTGCCCTATGCTTTGCCTTTGATTTTTGTCTTAAAAAGAGCCCAATCGGGTCTTACTTGTCATAGTTCGCTAAGTAAGCTTTCCAATGGCAGCGTGCGGCTTCTATAACTCCATCTGCGTCTTTGATTTTAGCCTTCTGAATATAAGGTATGCATCAGAGAAGTAACAGTGAGGATTTGTTTCAACTATTACTAAACCCTATCTCAAATGTGTTAGGACACATATGAGATATCTACAGTAAGCTAAATCACAGAGCTAAATGGCTGCAAAGTTTTTCTTATGCTTTAGTGCCTGTTTTGTTGAGAAAAGTGGAAAATACAAAAAGTATGAACTAATAAATCAAGCCATTCTCTATTTTATGTCTGATTTTTTCCTAAAAATGAGCCTAGTTGGGAACTACCAAACTTTTGGGTCATAGTTAGCTGAAAAAGCATTTCAACGGTATCTTGCGACTCTCGTGACTCTGCCCAAATCTTCATTTTGGGTATAGCAAGTCTAAGCAAGATTTGTGTTCCTAACACCCAAAGGATAGTAAGGCATTGTAGTAAAACCATGATGCCAACTAGAGCTAAAATTTTCAAAAAAAAAAAACATGAATAAACTAATGATCAATGAAATGTATGACTAGTCTAAAAACCAAAGGAGTTTACCTATGAAAATTTGGTCCCAAAAGTTTGGGATAGATCTGGGTTTCTTTGCATCCTAGGGATGCCACATCATTGAAATTAAGATTCAATCCTATATAGAACTTAAAAAATTTAAAAATAATGCATAAATTGATTGTCAACAAAAAGTACAACTAGCAATGTCGAATAGGTAATGCTAACTATTCTCTACTTTGCAGTAATTTTTGCCACTTACAATGAAGCCAACTGGGCTTATAACTTATTGTACACTGTAGGGTAGTGAGCAAGCTTTCAAATAGTATCTTGTAGCTCTCGTAAGTCTACCTGGATCTTTGATCTTAGCCTTCTGAAGGTAAGACTATCGCCCAACCAGGTCTTACCAAGTCATAATATCATAGTTCACTAAGTAAGCTTTCTAATGGTATCTTGTGACTCCTATAACTCCACCTAGACCTTTGATTTCAGCTTTTCGAATGTAAGAGTGTGCATCAGACAGGCAGTAGAGAAGATTTGTCAAAATTTCCAGTAACTACTAAACCTTTATGAACAGATAAATCAAGCTATTCTCTGTTTTATGTTTGATTTTTCCTGAAAATGAGCCTAGATAGGAACTGCCAAGCTACTAAGTCATAATTCACTGAATAAGCTTTCCAATGGTATCTTGTCGCTCCTATTAATCTACCCAAATCTTTATTTTGGACCTTTTAAAGGTAAGGTGTCATCAATTATGCATCAGTAAGGCTATGTTTCGAGTGTCAGAATTTTTGGAGGCTACTAAACCATATTTAGGAGGAGTAATGAGATGTGCGCGAAAAGCTAAGTCAGAGTGCTAAACAGCTGCTGCATTTTGAGGCATTTTATTTTTATTTTCCTTTCAAAATTTGCAAAAAAATTAAAAATACAAAATAATGCAGATAGGTATCACCAATTTTCCTTTGCTTAACAATTATTTTTGCCCTTGAAAATGATGCGACCCAAGTTTCACTAATGGTGTACACTATAGAGCATTGAGTAAGCTTTCCAATGGTATCTTGTGGCTCCTATAACACCACCCAGATCTTCAATTTCAGGCTTCTGAAGATCATATGTGTCAACAAATAAGCAATAATGAGGACTCGTCAGAAATTTTGAATAGCCACTTGACCTATCCTAAAAGAGTAGTGAGATGCATGAAACAATTACAAAAAGCTTATTCAAAGAGCTAAACAACCCCCGAGTTATGATTGTTAGATCTTAAAAAATTTCAAAATAATGCATAAGAGAAAAGTGTAACTCTTGATAAACGAAGATCATACTTATGAAAATTTGCCTCGTTGGCTAATCAAAATTTTAGCTTCTTAGCATCTCTGGTATGCTAGGGTATTTTGTGGCTAAACTGTGATCCTAACTAGAGCTTAAAATTTTTTAAAATAATGGATAAGCTGATCATCAATGAAACATAAACCAGGTTTGAAAAATCAAAAGGGTATACCTATGAAAATTTGGGCCTTGAGGGTCCAAGTGAGATTTGGAAATTTTTTTTTTTTTTTTTTGTATCCTAGCTATATCATTAAAATCTTAAAAATAATATGTAAATAAATCATCAATGAAAAGTGCGATGAGTCTCAAAACCAAAGGGGTACACCTATGAAAATTTTGGTCTAGCAGGTCGAAGTGAGATTTGGGTTCATAAGACATGAGGAATAGTAAGGCATTGTAGTAAAACCATCATGCCAACTAGAGATCAATTTTTTTTTTAAAAAATGATAAACTAATGGTCAATGAAATGTACGACGAGTTTAAAAACCAAAGGAGTTTACTTATGAAAATTTTGATTATGAGGATCCGAGCTAGATTTAGGTTTCTTTACATCCTGGGGATGCTATGGCATTGAAATTAAGTTGCAATTCTATATAAAACTTTAAAAATAATGCATAAACTAATTAATAAAAAGTACAACTAGCAATGATGGACAAGTAACTCTAGTTATCCTTTGCTTTATGGTAATTTTTGCCACTGAAAACAAAGCCAACCGGGCTTATAATGTTATAGGGCACTGAGTAAGCTTTTAAACATCATCTTGTGACTCCCATAAATCCACCCAGATCTTTGATCTTAGCCTTTTGAAAATAAAGCTGTCGCTTGACAGGCAATGGCGAGGATTCATCAAAATATCTAGTAGTTGTTAAACCTTATCTCAGAAGAGTTATGAGACAAAAGAGATAACTATGAAAAGCTTATTATAAATGCAAAATAACGCTAAGTTTTTAGGGAGTTTTTATTCCAATTACGTTAAGAAAAATGTAAAATATATAAAATATAAATCGATAAATCCAGCTGTCCTTGGCTTTATCTCTGATTTTTATCTTAAAATTAGCATAGAAAATCATAGTTTGCTAAGTAAGGTTTCCAACAGTATCTTGCAGCTCCCATAACTCCATCTAGATCTTTTATTTTAGCCTTTCGAATGTAAGGTGTGCACCAGACAGGCAGTGGTGAGGATTTGTCAAAATTTCTAACAAGTGCTAAACCCTATCTCGAATGAGTTATGACACGTATGAGATATTTATAGAAAGATAATTTGGCAAGATAAATAGCCACATAATTTTTGTTGCATTTTGGTGCCTGTTTTGTTGAGAAAAGTGAAAAAGACATAAAGAATGAACCGATAAATCAAGCAGTTCTCTACTTTACGTATGAATTTTTCCCTAAAAATAAGCCTAGCTTGAAACTATCAAGCTATTGGGCCATAGTTTGCTAAATAAGCTTTCCAACAATATCTTATAGCTCCCATAACTCTGCCTATATCTTCATTTTAGACCTTTTAAAGGTAAGATGTCGTTGATTATACATTGGCAAGACTATGTCTAGAGCATGCCAAAATTTTCAAAGGCTACTAAATCTTATCCTGGAGGAGTTATTAGAGATGCTAGATACCCACAGAAAGCTAATTCCGAAAGCTAAACGCTACTACATTTTTGAGGAATTTTATTTCTAGTTTCCTTTCAAAAGTTGCAAAATACAAAGCATATAAAATAATGTAGACATGTATCTCTAATTTTCCTTTGCTTAATGGTTATTTTTGCCTTTGAAAAATGATGCAACCAGGGTTTGTATGCTTTAGAGCACTGAGTAAGCTTTTAATGGTGTATTGTGGCTCCCATAATGCCACCAGGATCTTCAATTTTGGCCTTCTGAATGTCATGTGTCGTCAAACAGTTAGCAACTAGAACTCGTCAAAAATTTTGAACGACCGCTTGACCTTATCCTAGAAGGGTTATGAGATGCACGAGATAACTATGGAAAGCTTATTTAAAGAGCTAAGCAAACCCTAAGTTATGATAATTTGAACATGAAAATTTTCTAAATAATGCATAAGATGACATCTAGAAAGTGCAACTCTCGATAATCAAAAACTATACCTATGAAAATTTGCCTCCTTAGCCAAGCAAAATTTGAGCTTCTTAGCATCTCTGGCATGCTATGGCATTTGTGGCTAAATCGTGATCCTAGCTAGAGTTTAAAAATTTTCAAAACAATGGATAAGTTGATCATCAACGAAACATAACTAGGGTCTACAAAACCAAAGGGGTATATGATGTGCCGAAATGCACACTAACAAACTGCAAGTGCATAGGTCATTATTAAGTAATAAAGTAATGAGTATGAGTATTGTCTCCACAAGAATAGTATATAAGTACTAGCGCAAACTTTGACTATTGTCTAATTGATCAAAATGTAAATTCATTAAATTATGCTAAATTAATTAAGTTAACTTAAGAAAGCAAGTAAATGATATTGATGGAAATAATCTAGGCAAAGCTAATCTAGATATAACTGTCCCTAATTTCTCATGCATATCAAACAATGGATTGAGTTGGACTCTCACTAAATTAGGTAAAAACCTTTCTCAAGCGATTAAATCCCTAAATTCCTAAGTATTATAGGGGAATCTCTTCTCAACCTATAATCAAATAGGAGCAGCATTAAGTTCAAGAGATTAACATCCAAAAAAGTTTTGTAGGTCTATCTCTAGCACCCCAATCAACTCTCTATTCCCATGAGTGATCTATCTATATCAGGGTATCTCTACTCGTCCAATATGAAACAATATCTAATCAACAAGCTAGCAATTGCTAATTGGAATAATAAGATTTATCATGAAAATAAAATAACCAAAGATGAATTTATTAAAGTTTAAATTCCTCAATCTATACAATCAAAACTAGGGTTAATTACAAATAGAATTAGTTCATATTAAAAGTGAAGAACAAAGATGCAGAAAATAAAGGAGAAAGAAATCTCAAACAAATCTTAAAGATGTTCTTTGAAATCTTCTCTTCAATCTTCCACATTCCCTTTGATCTTGGTCTTTGATTCGATTAAATCATTAATATCTCTAGCCTTCGAGCCTCTCTCATGACTCTAAGGCTTAGCTAACCCTTAAATCTTCATTTTCTGCTCTGTGGCAAGCCCCCTCTAGTTTTCTGCTTCAATTTCTTTATATAGGCGCGATTTTGGGTTCAGGACACGGCCGTATCTCTGGGCATGTAGACGCTATGGCTACACACCACGGTCGTATCTCAAGCCATGTGAAGCTACTAGAAATATTGGCATTGGCCTTTAATGACACAAGCAAGGACATGGTCGTGTCATAGAGATGAGCTTCAATCCTTTGCCCGTTTTCTTCTGTTTTCACTCATTGGCTTCGTAGTTTCTTCATAAATTGATCCATGGCCCCTAAAAACATAAAAGAACTCTGGAAAGGCACTAAATGAACAAATCAAACTCAATTTAAGGATAAAATACATTAAGAACAAAAGGTAAATGTAGTTAATTAAACACTTATCAGTATACCTATGAAAATTTGGGCCTCATGGATCTGAGCGAGATGTGGATTTTTTATTTTTTTTTTGCATCCTAGGGACTTTAGAGCATTATAATTAAACAGTGATCCTACTATAGCATAAAACTCTTCAAAATATTGCATAAATAGATCATCAATGGAAAGTACGACGAGTCTCAAAACTAAAAGGGTACACTTATGAAAATTTAGGTCTGGCAAGTTTGAGCGAGATTTGGGTTCTTTACACCTAAGGAATAGTAAGGCATTGTAGTAAAAACATGATGCCAATTAGAGCTCAAAATTTTTAAAAAAAAAATTTGCATAAACCAAAGATCAATGAAATGTACGACGAGTATGAAAACCAAATGGGTTTACTAAGGAAAATTTTGGTCCTGAGGATTCAAACGAATTTGGAATTGTTTGTATCCTAAGGATGCCATGGAATTGAAATTAAGCAGTGATCCTGTATGGAACTTAGAAACTATAAAAATAATAGATAAACTAATCATCAACAAAAAGTACGACTTGCAATTTAAGACAAGTAACTCTAGTTTCCTTTGTATTATGGTAATTTTTGCCATTGAAAATGAAACCTACCAGGCTTAAAGATAGTTGCTATAGGACACTAAATAAGCTTTCAAAAAGTATGTTATGGCTCCTGCAAATCCACCTAGATATTTAATTACAGCTTTTTGAAGGTAAGGCTATCACCTGACAATCCTTGGCGAGGATTCGTCAAAATATCTAGCAGCTATTAAACCTTATCCTAAATGAGTTGAGACGCAAGAGTTTCTTATTAAAAGCTTGTTAAGAATGCAAAACACCCCTAAGCTTTTGTGGATTTTTGATTCCAATTACATTAAGAAAAAAGTAAAATACAGAAATTGTGAACCAATAAATCTAGCTAGCCTATGCTCTACCTCTAATTTATATCTTAAAATGAGCCCAATTAGGTTATACCAAGCCATAACACTGTAGTTTGCTAAGTAAGCTTTCTAATGATATCTTGCGGCTCTGATAACTCCATTTGGATCTTTGATTTCAGCCTTCCAAACATAAGGTGTGAATAGGGCAAGCAGTGATGAGGATTTGTCAAAATTACAAATAATTGTTAAACCCTATTTCAAATGAGTTATGACACATATGAGATATCTATAGAAATCTAATTTAGAAAGCAAAGCTACCATGAAGTTTTTATTACATTTCGATGCTTGTTTTATTGAGAAAAGTGGAAAATACAGAAAGTATGAACCGATAAATAAAACTATTTTTTGCTTTGCGTATGATTTTTCACTAAAATGGGCCTAATCAGAAACTGCCAAGCCACTAGTTAATAGATTGCTAAATAAGCTTTCCAACAATATCTTGCAGCTCCTATAACTTTGCCCGGATCTTCATTTCGAACCTTCTGAAGGTAAGGTACTACAAATCATGCATCGGCAAGACGTATGTCTAGCTTATGCCAGAAATTTTAGAGGGAAAAACTATATTCAAAAGGAGTTATCTAAATAACTACTGTAATTTTGATTCATTTTGTTTTTGGTTTCCTTTCAAAATTTGCAAAATACAGGAAATATAGAATAATGCAGACAGGTATCTCCAATTTTCCTCTACTTAATGGTTATTTTTACTCTTGAAAATGATACAACCTAGGTTTTAGCCAATTGTACACTATCGAGCACTGAGTAAGTTTTCTAATGGTATATTATGACTCTTATAACACCACTCGGATCTTAAATTTCAGCCTTCTGAATGTCAAGTGTGTCATCAAATAGGCAGTAACAAGGACTTATTGGAAATTTCGAACGATCGCTTCACCTTGTCCTATAAGAGTTGTGAGATGCATGAGATAACTATGGAAAGCTTATTCAAAGAGCTAAAAAACCTATAAGTTATGATTAGTTGAACATGAAAATTTTCAAAATAATGCATAAGATAACATTTAGAAAAGTGCAACTCTCAATACCAAAGACCATACCTATGGAAATTTGCCTCTTTAGCCAAGCAAAATTTGAGCAAGATAGAGTTTAAAAATTTTCAAAATAATGGATAAGTTGATCATCAACGAAACGTAACCCGAGCTTAGAAAACTAAAGGGGTATACTTATGAAAATTTAAGCCTCAGGGATCCAAGCGAGATGGGGGTTTTTTTTCATCTTAGGGACTCTAGAGCGTTATAATTAAATACTGATCCTAGCTACAGCATAAAAATCTTCAAAATATTGCATAAACGGATCATCAACAGAAAGTATGATAAGTCTTAAAACCAAAGGGGCACACTTATGAAAATTTGGGTTTAGTAGGTCCAATTGAGATTTTGGCTCTTTACATCTAAGGGATAGTAAGGCATTGTAATAATACCATGATGCCATCTAGAGTTTAAAATTTTTAAAAAAAATGCATAAACAAATGATTTGGATTTCTTTACATCCTACGGATGCTATGGCATTGAAATTAAGTTGCGATCCTATATAGAACTTAAAAATATAATGCGTCAATTGATCATTAATAAAAAGTACAACTGGCAACACCGGACAAGTAATGCTAGTTGTCCTTTGAATTATGATAATTTTTACGACTGAAAATGAAGCCTTTCGAGCTTAAAGCTAGCTGTATGCTATAAGACTCTAAATAAGCTTTCAATAAGTATGTTGCAGCTCTTGTAAATCCACCAAGATCTTTGATCTCAGCCTTTTGAAGGTAAGGTTGGCGCCCAATAGGTCACGGTGAAGATTCATCGAAATATCTAACAGTTGTTAAAGCTTATCCCGGATGAGCTATAAGACAAAGAGATTCCTATGACAGCTTATTAAGAATGCCAAATATCTCTGAGTTTTTAGGGAGTTTCAATTCCCATTATGTTAAGAAAAATATAAATACATAAAGTACAAACTGATAAATCTAGTAGCCTTTGCACTACCTCTGATTTTTATCTTAAAATGAGCCCAACTGGGTTATACCAAGCCACAACACTGTAGTTTGCTAAGTAAGCTTTCTAACGGTATCTTTAATTTCAACTGCAGAGTTTTTATTATGATTTGATACTAGTTTTATTGAGAAAAGTGAAAAATACAGAAAGTATGAACTAATAATCAAGCTATTCTCTGCTTTACGTCTAATTTTTTCCTTGAAAATGAGCCTAGTCGGGAACTGCCAAGCCATTGGGTAATAGATCACTGAATAAGCTTTTTGATAGTATATTGTGGCTTTCATAACTTCTCCTAGATCGTCATTTTAAACCTGCTGAAAGTAAGGTGTTGCTGATCATGCATTGGTAAGGCTATATCTAGAGCATGCTAGAATTTTTAGAGGCTACAAAACCATATCCGAGAGGAGTTATGGGACGTGCGAGATACCCACTGAAAGCTAATTCTGAGAGCTAACCAGCTATTGCATTTTGAGGCATTTTATTTTTGGTTTCATTTCAAAATTTGCAAAATATAGGAAATACAGAATAATGTAGACATGCATCTCTAATTTTCCTCTGCTTAACTGTTATTTTTGCCTTTGGAAAAGATGCAACCCGAGTTTCACTCTGGCTATATGCTGTAAAGCACTGAGTAAGCTTTTCGATGGTATATTGCGGCTCCTATATTATCACTCGGATCTTCAATTTTGGCCTTCTGAATATCATGTGTCTCATCGAACAGGCAGCAATGAGGACTCATTGAAAATTTTGAACGGCTGCTTGACCTTGTCATATAAGAGTTGTGAGAGACACGAGATAACTATGGAAAGTTTATTCAAAAAGCTAAACAACCCCTAAGTTATGATCGTTTGAACATAAAATTTTTTAAAATAATGCATAAGATAACTAAAGATTATCCCTATGAAAATTTGCCTCCTTTGCTAAAGGGAATTTGAGCTTCTTAGCATCTCTGGCATGCTTAGGCATTTGTGGCTAAATCATGATCCTAGCTAGAGCTTACAAATTTTGAAAACAATGGATGATCAGATCCTCAATGAAATATAACCTAGGTCTAGAAAACCAAAAAGTTATAGCTATGAAAATTTGGGCCTTGGGGGTCCAAGTGAGATTGGATTTTTTTTTTTTTTTTTTTTTTTGCATCCTAGGGACTCTAGAGCATTATAGTTAAACAGTGATCCTAGCTATAATATAAAAATCTTCAAACTAATGCGTAAATGGATCATTAATGAAAAGTACTGAGTCTTGAAACCAAAAGGGTATACGTATGAAAATCTAAGTCCAACAGGTCCGAGCGAGATTTAGGTTCTTTACACCCAAAGGATAGTAAGGCATTGTAATAAAACTGTGATGTTAACTAGTGTCAAAATTTTCAAAAAAAATTTGCATAAACTAATGATCAACAAAATGTATGACGAATATGAAAACTAAAGTGGTTTAATAAAGAAACTTTTGGTCTTGAGGATCTTAGTAGAATTGCATTTCTTTGCATCCTAGGGATGCTATGGCATTGAAATTAAGTTGTGATCCTATATAGGACTTAGAAACTTCAAAAATAATGCATAAACTAAGCATCAACAAAAAGTGCAACTGGCAAAGCCAAATAGGTAACGATAGTTATCCTCTACATTACAGTAATTTTTGCCATTGAGCATGCAAAAAAACCCTGAGCTTTTAGGGAGTTTCAATTCCCATTACATTAAGAAAAATATAGAATATAGAAAGTACAAATTGATAAATCCAGCAGCCTTAAGCTTTCCAATGGTATCTTATGGCTCCCATAACTCCACCCAGATCTTTGATTTCAGCCTTCCAAACAAAAGGTGTGCATCAGGCAGGCAACAGCAAGGATTTGTCAAAATTTCCAGCAACTATTGAACCCTATCTCGGATGAGTTATGACACATATAAGGTATCGACAAAAAGCTAATTCAAAGAGATAAACAATTGCATAGCCTTTGTTGTGTTTTGGTGCCTAATTTTTTGAGAAAAATGGAAAATACAAAAAGTATAAATTGATAAATCAAGTCATTCTATGTTTTACATCTGATTTTCCCTAAAAATGAGCCTAATTGGGGATTACGAAGCCACTAGGTCATAGTTTGATGAATAAGCTTTCCAACAGTATCTTGCAGTTCTTGTAGCTTTGCCTAGATCTTCATTTTGGACTTTCTAAAGGTAAGGTACCATTGATCATGCATGCCATAATTATTGTAAACATATCTGGGAGGAGTTATGAAACTTGCGAGATACCTATGGAAAGCTAATTCAGAGAGTTAAACATATTCTACATTTTTAAGGCATTTTGTCTCTATTTTCCTTTCAAAATTTAAAAAATATGGAAAATACAGAATAATGCAGATAAGTATCACTAATTTTTCTATAATTAATGTTATTTTTGCCTTTGAAAATGATGAAACCCGAGTTTCACCTTGGTTGTACATTGTACAACAATGAGTAAGCTTTCTAATGGTATCTTACGACTCTCGTAATGCCACTCAAATCTTTAATTTCAGCCTTCTAAAAGTTATATGTGTCGAAGAACATGCAACAATGAGTACTTGTTAAAAATTTCAAACGGCCGCTTGACCTTGTCCTAAAAGAGTTGTGAGATAGATGAGATAACCATGGAAAGCTCATTTAAAGAGCTAAACAACCCCTAAGCTATGATCGTTAGAACTTAAAAATTTTCAAAATAATGCAAAAGATGATATCTAGAAAAGTGCAACTCTCTATAACTAAAGATCATACCCATGAAAATTTACCTCCTTAGCCCAGTGAAATTTGAGCAAGCTTCTTAGCATCTCTGCTATGCTAAGGCATTTGTGGCTAAACCATGATCCTAGCTATAGCTTAAAAATATTCAAAATAATGGATAAGCTGATCATTAATGAAATATAATCCTGGTCTAAAAAACCAAAGGGATATACTTATGAAAATTTGGGCCTCAGGAGTCCAAGCAAGAGTTAAGTTTTTTTTGCATCTTAGGGACTTTAAAGCATTGTAATTAAATAGTGATCCTAGCTATAGCATAAAAATCTTTAAAATAATACATAAATGGATCATTCATGAAAAGTACGATGAGTTCGAAACCTGAGAGGTACACCTATAAAAATTTAGGTTCAGCAGTTCCAAGAGAGATTTGGGTTCTTAACATCCGAGGGATAGTAAGGCATTCTAGTAAAACTGTAATGCCAATTAGAGCTTAAATTTTTCAAAAACATAGATATAAACTAATGATAAATGAAATGTATGACGAGTATGAAAACCAAAGGTGTTTACCCACAAAATTTTTGGTCCCAAGGATCCAAGCTAGATTTTGGTTTGCATCCTAAGGATGCTATGGCATTGAAATTAAGCTTTGATCCTATATAAAACTTAAAAACTTTAAAAATAATGCATAAATTGATCATTAACATAAAGTATAACTGGCAATGTCATATAGGTAATGCTAGTTATACTCTATTTTATGGAAATTTTTTCCATTGAAAATGAAGCCAACCAAGCTTAAAGCTAGTTGTACACTATAAGGAACTAAGTAAGCTTTCAAATAGTATCTTGCAGCTCTCATAAATCCACTCAAATCTTCGATTTCAGCATTTTCTACTTTACGTCTGATTTTTTCCCTAAAGCCTATCCAAGAATTGCCAAGTCACTGGGTCAAAATTCGCTTAATATACTTTTCGATGGCATCTTGCAACTCTTATAACTCCACTCGAATCTTTATTTTAGACCGTATGAAGGAAAGGTGCTGCCAATTATGCATCAGCAAGGCTGTGTCTAGAGCATGCTAGAATTTTTGAAGGCTATTAAACCATATTTGAGAGGAGTTATGAGACGTGCGAGATACCCATAGAAAGCTAATTCAGAAAGCTAAAGAGCTGCTACATTTTTGAGGCATTTTATTTATGTTTTCCTTTTATAATTTACAAAATACAGATAAATGCAAACTAGTATTACCAATTTTCCTCTGCTTAATGGTTATGCAACAATCATGCCTATGAACAATTGCCTCTTTGGCCAAGTAAAATTTTGAGCTTCTTAGCATCTCTAGTATGCTAGTGCTTTTATGGCTAAACTATGATCCTAGCTAGAGCTTAAAATCTTTGAAAGCTTAAAATTTTCAAAATAATGGATAAGCAGATCATCAATGAAACATAAGTCAAGTCTCAAAAACCAAAAGTGTATATCTATGAAAATTTAGGCCTTGAGGGTTTGAGCGAGATTCGGGTTTTTTTTTGCATCCTAAGGATTCCAGAGCATTGTAATTAAACAATGATCCTAGCTACAGTGTAAAAATCTTCGCGTAGACTGATCATCAATGGAAAGTATGACAATTCTCAAAATCAAAGGGTTACACCTATAAAAATTTAGGTCCAGTAGGTCCGAGTAAGATTTAGGTTCTTAAGACTCAATGATTATAAGGCATTGTAGTAAAACCATGATGCCAACTAGAGCTCAAAATTTTCAAAAAAACATACATAAACTAATGATTAATGAAATTTATGACCAGTTCGAAAACTAAAGGAGTTTACCTATGAAAATTTTAGTCCCTACGGTTCGAGCTAGATTTGATTTTCTTTTACATCATATGAATGTTATGGCATTGAAATTAAGGTGCAGTCCTATATATAACTTAATAACTTTAAAAATAATGTGTAAGATCATCAACAAGAAGTATAACTGCCAATGTTGGATATGTAATGCTAATTATCCTCTACTTTATAGTAATTTTTGCGATTGAAAACGAAGCTAACCGGGCTTAAAGCTAGTTAGGGCCCTAAGTAAAATTTCATACAGTATATTATGGCTCTAGTAAATCCACCCAGATCTTTGATTTCAGCCTTCTAAAGGTAAGGTTGTCGCCTGCCAGGCAGCGGCGAGGATTTGTAGAAATATCTAATAACTATTAAACCTTATCCCGAATGAGTTATAAAACACAAGAGATACCTACAGAAAGCTTATTAACAATGTAAAACAACTACTGAGTTTTTAGTATGTTTCACTTTCAATTAGTAAAATACAGAAAGTAAGAACCGATAAGTCCAGCTACCCTCTGCTTTACCTCTAATTTTTATCTTCAAACGAGCCAAACTGTGTCCCACTATATACAATGTAAAAAAATTCAAAATAATACATAAATAGATAATCAATAAAAAGTACGATGAGTCTCAAAACCAAAGGAGTGCACCTATGAAAATTTAGGTCCAGCAACTCCGAGCAGGATTTTAGTTCTTAGCACCCTAAGGATAGTAAGGCACTGTAGTAAAATCATGATGCCAATTAGAACTTAAAATTTTAAAAAAATACATGCATAAACTATTGATCTACAAAATATATGATAAGTCTAAAAACCAAAAAGGTTTACCTACAAAAATTTTAGTCTTGAGGATCCAAGCCAAATTTGGGTTTCTTTACATCCTATAGATGATATGGCATTAAAATTAAGTCACGATCCTATATATAACTTAAAAACTTTAAAAATATTGTGTAAACTGATCATTAATAAAAATTATGAACCGATAAATCTAGTTGCCCTCTGCTTTACCTTTGATTTTTATCTTAAAACGAGTCCTACTGGGTCCTACCAAGTCATAGCATCATAGTTCATAAATTGATCATCAACGAAAAATATGATAGGCCCCGAAATCAAAAGGGTATACATATGAAAATTTGGATCCAGTAGGTTTGAGTGAGATTTGAGTTCTTAGCACTTGAGGGATAGTAAGACATTGTAGTAAAACTGTGATGCCAATTAAAGCCAAAATTTTTCAAGAAAAACATGCATAAACTAATGATTAACAAAATGTATGATGGGTTTGAAAATCAAAAGGGTTTACCTATGAAAATTTTGGTCCCCGATGGTCCAAACTAGATTTGGGTTTCTTTACATCTTAGGGATACTATGACATTGAAATTAAGCTACAATCCTATATAGAACTTAAAAACTTTAAAAATAATGCATAAACTGATCATCAATAAAAATTACAACTAGCAATGCTAGACAACAAATGCTAGTTATCCTCTACTTTACAGTAATTTTTGCTAATAAAAACGAAGCCAATTGGGCTTAAAGCATTAAGAACTCGTTGAAAATTTCAATCGACGCTTAACCTTGTCCTAGAAGAGTTGTGAAATATACGAGATAACTACGAAAAGCTTATTCAGAGAGCTAAACAACCCTTAAGTTATGATCATTAGAACTTAAAAATTTTCAAAATAATGCATAAGATGACATCTAAAAAAGTACAACTCTCAATAACCAAAGATCATGCCTATGAAAATTTGCCTCCTTGGCTTAGTGAAATTTGAGCTTCTTGGCATCTCTAGTATGCTAGGGCATTTCTGGCTAAGCTGTGATCCTACCTAGAGCTTAAAAATTTTCAAAATAATGGATAAGCTTATCATCTATGAAATGTAAATTGGGTCTAGAAAATCAAAGAGGTATACCTATGAAAATTTAGGCCTAAGGGGTTCGAGCAAGATTCCTTTTTTTTTTTTTTTTTTTTTGCATCCTAACGACTAAACAATCATTCTAACTATCGCATAAAAATCTTCAAAAAAAAGGCATAAACGGACCAATAACAGAAAGTACAATGAGTCTCAAAACTAAAGGGTACATATATGAAAATTTAGGTCTAGCTAGTTCGAGTGAGATTTGGGTTCTTAACACCCAAGGGATAGTAAGGTATTATAGTAACCGTGATGCCAAATAGAGCTCAAAAATTTTCAAGAAAAATATGCATAAACTAATGATCAATGAAATGCATGATGAGTCCGAAAACCAAATTAGTTTACCTACGAAAATTTTGGTCCCGAGGCTCTAAGCCATATTTGGGTTTCTTTGTATCATAGGGATGTTATGGCATTGAAATTAAGTTGTGATCCTATAAAGAACTTAAAAACTTTAAAAATAATGCATAAATTGATCATCAACAAAAAGTACAGCTGGCAACACTTAATAGGTAACGCTAGTTATCCTCCACTTTATGGTAATTTTTCCCTCTAAAAATGAAGCCAAATAGGTTAGAGCTAGTTGTATGTTATAGGGCACTGAGTAAGCTTTCAAACAATATCTTGTAGCTCCTATAAATCCACTTGGATCTTTGATTTCAGCCTTTTAAAGGTAACGCTATCACTCAACAGGCAACAGCGAGGATTCATCGAAATATCTAGTAGCGGTTAGACCTTATCTTGAATGAGTTATGAGACATAAGAAATACCTATGGAAACTTTATTAAGAGTGCTAAACAACCACTGAGTTTTTGGTGAGTTTTGACTTCGATTACACTAAGAACAATGTGAAATACAGAAAGTCAGAACTGATAAATCCACCTGGCCTCTACTTTACCTCTAATTTTTATTTAAAACATGCCTAATCGTGTCCCACTAAGTCATAACTCATAGTCTGCTGAATCAACTTTCCAACAATACCTTACGATTCTCGTAACTCCACCCGAATCTTTGATTTCAACGTTCCAAAATTAAGGTGTACGTTGCATAGGTAACAACGAAGATTTGACAAAATTTTCAATGATTGCTAAATCCTATCTCAGATGAGTTACGAGATAGATGAGATATCTACAAAAAGCTAATTCAAGGACCTAAACAATCGCAAAGTTTCTATTGAGTTTTGGTACCTATTTTGTTGAGAAAAGTGAAAAATACAAAAAGTATGAACTAATAAATCAAGCCATTCTCTACTTCACATCTAATTTTTTCACTGAAAATGAGCCTAGTCGAGAGCTTCCAATCCATTAGGTCTTAGTTCGCTAAATAAGCTTTCTAATGGTATCTTGCGACTCCTGTAACTCCGCCCGGATCTTCATTTTGGACCTTTTGAAGGTAAGGTGCTGCCAATCATACATCGACAAAGCTGTGACCATAGCATGCCAAAATTTCTAGAGGCTGATAATCCTTATTCAAGATGAGTTATAAGATGTGCAAGGAACCCACAAAAAGCTAATTCAGAGAACTAAATAGTTGTTGCATTTTCAAGGCATTTCATTTTTGTTTTCCTTACAAAATTTGCAAAATACAAAAAATACAGATAAATGTAGACAAGTATCGCCAATTTACCTATGCTTAATGATTATTTTTTCCCTTGAAAATGATGCAACATGGGTTTCACACGGTTGTACGCTATAAAGCACTGAGTAAGTTTTCCAATGGTATCTTGAGGCTCCTGTAATGCCACCCGAATCTTCAATTTTAGCCTTCTAAAGGTTAGGTATGTCATCAGATAGGCAGCAAGGAGGACTCATCAAAAATTTTGAATGGCAATTGCATCTTGAATTTCAGTAGTTTTTCTTATGTTTTGGTGCATGTTTTATTGAGAAAAGTGGAAAATACAGAAAGTATGAACCGATAAATAAAGTCATTCTCTGCTTTACGTCTAATTTTTTCCATCAAAATGAGCCTATTCAAGAACTTTCAAGCCATTGGATCATAGTTTGCTCAATAAGCTTTCCAACGGTAACTAATGGCTCCCATAACTCCTCCTGAATCTTCATTCTAGACTTTTTGAAGGTAAGGTGCTGCCGATCATGCATCAACAAGACTGTGTATAAAGCATGCTAGAATTTTTAGAGGCTGCTAAACCTTATCCTGGAATAGTTATGCGAGATACCTACGGAAAGCTAACTCAGAGAGTTAAACAGCCGCCTCATTTTTGGGGCATTTTGTTTCTGTTTTCCTTTCATAAATTGTAAAATATAAAAAATACAGATAAATGCAAACATGTATCGCCAATTTTCCTCTACTTAATGGTTATTTTTGTCTTTAAAAATGATGTAACCTAGGTAAGCTTTCCTATAGTATCCTACAACTCCTATAACGTCACTCGGGTCTTCAATTTTGGCCTTTTAAAGGTTAGGTGTGTCGTCGAATAGGCAGCAATGATGACTCATCGAAAATTTCAAACAATCACTTGACCTTGTCCTAAAAGAGTTGTGAGATGCATGAGATAACTATGTAAAGCTTATTCAAAGAGCTAAACAACCCCTAGCTTATGATTGATAGAGCTTAAAAATTTTTAAAATAATGCATAAGATGACATATAGAAAAGTGCAACTCTCGATTACCAAAGACCATACCTATGAAAATTTCCCTCGTTGACCAAGCGAAATTTGAGCTTCTTAGCATCTCCAGTATGCTAAGGTATTTGTGCCTAAATTGTGATTTTAGCTAAAGCTTAAAAATTTTCAAATAATGGATAACCTGATCATCAACAAAATGTAAACTGGGTCTAAAAAACTAAAGGTGTATACTTATAAAAATTTGGGCCTTAGAGGTCCAAGCAAGATTATGTTTTCTTGCATCCTAGGGACTCTAGAGCATTGTAATTAAATAGCGATCCTAGCTATTATGTAAAATCTTCAAAATAATGTGTTAACGGATCATCAATGGGTACGACAAGTCTAGAAACCAAAAAGGTACACCTATGAAAACTTGAGTCTAGTAAGTTCGAGCGAGATTTGGGTTCTTAGCACTCGAGGGCATTGTAGTAAAACTGTGATGCCAATTAGAGCTCAAAATTTTCATAAAAACTTGCATAAACTAATAATCAACGAAATGTACAAAAAGTCTGAAAACCAAAGGGGTTTACCTATGAAAATTTTGGTCCCAAGGGTCCGATCCAGATTGGGGTTTCTTTGCATCTTAGGGATGCTATGGCATTAAAATTAAGCTGTGATTCTATATAGAACTTAAAAACTTTAAGAATATCGTATAAACTGATCATCAACAAAAAAAAAAGTACAGCTAGCAATGCCGGACAAGTAAAGCTAATTATCCTCTACTTAAGGGCAATTTTTGCCCCTAAAAATGAAGCCATCCAAGTTTAAAGCTAGTTGTATTTGTAAGGCACTGAATAAGCTTCCAAATGGTATATTACAATTGCTATAAATCCTCTCGATTCTTTGATTTCAACCTTTTGAATATAAGGTTATCGCCAGACAGGTAGCAGCGAGGATTCATCAAAATATCTAGCAGCTATTAAACATTATCCAAGTGAGTTATGAGTCACAACAAATACCTATTAAGAGCTTATTAAGAATGCAAAAAACTGCTAAGCTTTTGGTGAGTTTTGATTCCGATTATGTTAAGAAAAATGTAAAATACAGAAAGTAGGAACCAATAAATCAAGCTGCCTTTTGCTTTACCTCTGATTTTTATCTTAAAAAATGAGCCCAATTGTGTCCCACCAAGCCATAATTTTGTAGTTCACTGAGTAAGCTTTCTAACGGTATCTTGCAATTCTCGTGACTCCACCTGGATCTTTGATTTTAGCCTTTTAAAATTAAGGTGTATGCCAGATAGGCAGCGATAAATATTTGTCAAAATTTCCAACAATTACTAAACCTTATCTTAGATGTGTTAGAGACAAATGAGATATCTACAAAAAGCTAATTCGAAGAGCTAAAGAACCATAGAGTTTTTGTTGTGTTTCGGTGCCTATTTTAGTGAGAAAAGTGGAAAATACAAAAAGTATAAACTAATAAATCAAGTCGTTCTTTACTTTACATTTGATTTTTTCCTTAAAAATGAGCCTAGCCGGGAATTGGCAAGCAACCGAGACATAGTTCACTAAATAAGCTTTCCAATGGTATCTAGCGGCTCCCGTAATTTCTCTTGAATCTTCATTTTAGACCTTTTGAAGGTAAGGTGTCGTCAATCATGCATCGGTAAGGCTGTATCTAGAGAGTGCTAGATTTTTCGTAGGATGCTAAACCTTATCTGGGAGGAGTTATGAGACGTACAAGATACCCACAAAAAGATAATTCAAAGAGCTAAACAGCTGCTACATTTTTTAGGCATTTCATTTTTGTTTTCCTTTTATAATTTGCAAAATACCAAAATACATATAAATGCAGACATGTATCGCCAATTTTCCTCTCCTTAATGGTTATTTTTGCCCTTGAAATGATGCAACCTGAGTTTCACCCTGGTTGTACGTTGTAGAGCATTGAATAAGCTTTCTAATAGTGTCCTATGACTCCCATAATGCCACCCGAATCTTCAATTTCAGCCTTCTGAAGGCCAGGTGTGTTGTCAAATAGGCAGCAACGAAGACTCGTCGAAATTTTTAAATGACTGCTTAACCTTATCCTAGAAAGTTGTGAGACGCACAAAATAACTACGAAAAGCTTATTAGGAGAGCTAAATAACCCCTAAGTTATCATCATTAGAACTTAAAAATTTTCAAAATAATGTTTAAGATGACATCTAAAAAGGTGCAACTCTCGATAACCAAAGATCAATCCTATGAAAATTTGTCTTCTTGGCTAAGTAAAATTTGAACTTCTTAGCATCTCTGATTTGTATGCTAGGGCATTTGCGGCTAAGCCGTGATCCTACCTAAAGTTTAAAATTTTTCAAAATAATGGATAAGTTGATAATCAATGAATTGTAAATCGGGTATAGAAAACCAAAGGGGTATTAATTGAGTACAAATTCAACAAGTTCCTCTCTAATTTTCTTTTTCAGTAAGTTGGGATAAGTTTCTTTCTTTTTTCCTTTTATTTTTAAGTTCATATTTAATAAATACAAACTTCTCTATATTTATTAATGTTATACTTTTTTTTGGTATGAATTTATTATTATTCATATTATTATATATTTTTTTAATTTTTAATTTTTTCATAGAATTTACTAGTTTTTCTTTCATGAAATTATTTTATTCTTTTTTATAAAAATATTTCATTCTACTTTTAAAATATTTGAATCTATTTTATTAATTTTAAATTTATTATTGATATTTAAATAATTATACTTATTCAAAAATATGAAAATCAGTTTGATATTTAATATCCACTAAGCAAAACACGCTTCTCATCTCATCATCATGATTCATGAACTTTCAAAGTCAGCATTTTTCTTCTTCTTTAGTAAATAACAAACACTTTCAAAGTCACATGGCGCTTTTCAAAGTACATTTGAGTAGCACAATCTTAGAAGACAACCATTATGATCTCAAAAAAAAAAAATAAAAAAATAAAAAAATAAAAAAATAAATATGAACTTAAAAAATATCAATAGTACAACAAAAGCAAAGAAGCTCAGATGTATAGATGTTGCTATGCTAACAAGAATATAAATTTTTTATTAATTTTGAAAAACCAGAAGAGAAAAACCTCTTCTATGGTCAATAACAAACAAAAATATTGGAAGAACTATAAACATTTTACTCGCAATTAATCTCTGTAGAAGCTACTCAACTGAATAGATCTTGCTGTGGGGACATGCATACTAAAACTAAAGAGAAAAAGCAAAGGCATTACATGAAAGATCGCATTCGAGGCCTTGACAAAGATTGCCCTCCATCAACGAATATCGTTGTCCCTGTCATGTACTGTGAGCCATCGCTGATCAAGTAAATGACAGTTGATGCTAAATCATTACTAGCATCAAGCCATCTCTGGAGTGGTGCTACTTCTTTCACCAACTTCTCTGCTCTCTCTTTCCCTACTGACAATGGATATTCATCTTGTAGGTGCAAACCACGAGCAATTGCATTCACTCTGATTTTGTATTTCCCAATTTCCATGGCTGCATGCTGAAAAATAACAATAAAAAGATGAACAAAATTTATAGAATTGTCTAATTTTGAGAGAAGCAATCACATATCAAAAAACACAATGAACTCCTAATCATAAACTTTTCATGACGTGAGCACAATACTGCACAGCAATGATATATTGCAGAATGCATGCCTACACTTATATATGTGTGTGTGTGTGTGTGTAGGTCCAGGCCAAAGTTGAACTCAAACAATTCTCTCTATTAGAAAGATAACCTATTCTTGGGAAGTTGGGCCCTCACGTATAAGCATGAGCTTTTAGATCGAATGGTTTCTCGATACAAAGCAAAACCAGAAAAGTTCATAAACTGAAGCTATTGTGTCATAGCGCATACCCTATGCTGAAAAGGTCGATTGATATTTTACTGGGTCCCAACTTAGAACTTGTTTGCTATAGATGAATTCCATAATAAAATTTTGTGACATTCGTTTACAAATACACACACGAAACGTTTGGTATGCATAAAAATCCAATTTAAATTTTGGAATTGACTTGTGCTAAATTCTATTATAATTTGCAAATGAATTTTCCATTTGATAGATAAATTATCAAATATGAAATTCATTTGTAAATGAATTCTATTAAATGGAATTTGTTATGAAATAAATTCCATATTCATTTGTTCTAAGCATAATGCAAGAGAATTCTACTTTTCCATTCAGAAATGGTTATTAATAAAAGACAATTTATATTAAACTTATTTTCCAACTAAAAGCGGCTATTATCACCACAAAAAAACCATCATTATGATCTCTTTACTGTATGAACCAAGAAATTTCTTCAAACAACAGTTACTCTGTTTAACTGTTTTAATGCAACCATGATCACCACAAATGCTCACACACAAATTTAAATTAGAAAAAATATAGCACATCTGCTTACTCTGACTAATTGCTGGATTCCAGCTGAACATGAACCATATGCAGCAGCACCTGGATAAATCCCTCTCTCAGCACCAATTAATGAGGTCAGAAAAATAATTGAACCTCCTGATTTACTATCACTCATTCTTTTCCCAACAGCTCTTAGCAAAAACCAAGGAGCCATAAAGTTTATTCTCAGTGTCTTTTTGAACTCATCTTCAGATAATTGTAGAGGATCTTGCATCCTTCCTGTTTCACAGATGAAAACTCATAATTTTTCAGTCTTGCTTTCAAGTTCTATACTGCATCAGTCTCAAAATAAGAAGATTGATGAATAGTAAGAGTTAATTGGAAGCATGATACGAAGAAAAAAGAAAAAAATTTACTGGAAGCATGATATGAAGAAAAAAGAAAAAATAAATTACCATCTTCAAATAAAATTCGCTCCAATAAAGAACCACAATTGACTAATACAATGCACGTATGCTAAGAAGAAAATTATTCCTTGATGATTGCTCAAACTCCAATACTACTTGAGCATATTTCAGCAAACACATGTTTCTAAAAAGATACACTAGGCAGATCTAGCATCCTCAAACTAACAGAGAATGTCATTACTATCAGCCTGCACGAAGGGTAACCTGCTTGCACAATTTCGCTATGATGGATGCCAAAATCATTGCCCACAAGAGTTCTATGCAGTTCTACTGTATGCAGCAAGTTAAATAAATCCACTATCTACTTTCCAATTCAAAGGGCAGCTAATCATATAACAAAATGAAAAAGGCAACTCAAATCCAAAAGATCAAATTTAGGTTATTGGCTTCTTGGATATCTAATCAATTTCTGAACAAATAAACAAAAAGATCATTACCCTTTTTGAACTTTCAGTTCATTTGAGGTTTATTCCAACACAAAGGAAAAGTATCAAAGTTTTATATCAACAGAGAAATGATCAAAATAATGCTTTAAAATATGCAAAATATTAATTCTATAAGCCACCAATGAGACACTTGAGAACATAAGACTTTTCAGTTCCACTCATTTCACTCACCCCACTCTCACACACACACACACATACCCCTCCGACGGAGAGCGCAAGGAGAATAATAATCTCTAGTAGTCCCCATTCAGGAGAAAATTATCCAGTCAAGATAGGAAATTTTTTCACAATTTACAACGTTAAATTTTTTCCAAATTTTTTCAAATTATCCATTACTTTTGCATCTTCTCTTTTGTAATGTCCCTCTTTTTCCTTGCTCCATTTGACCAAACAAGAGGAAGCATTTTACCCCCCCTTTTCCATCCAGTTTCTTACAAAACAAGGGGAAAGAACCCATTTTGACTTTCCTTCCCCTTCCCCTTCCCCTTTAAATTCCCAAACGTATTATCAAAAGATGGTACTAATGAAGAGGAATTTGGGAATTTTCCTGCCTTTTAATGTACCGTCACAACACTCTTCTACCTAGTAAGTTCCGAATTCCAGTCGAATTTCCATGAACAATTTTTTTTTTTCCATGGACAAATTAAATACTATAATATTGGATGACCTGACTTTCAATTTTCTCTCTCCTTTTACTTTGAAAATAAAATATTGAAGTATATACTAAAGTTATTATTCACAAATAGGAAAAAGAAAAGGGAGAAAGAAAAATTAAGATATTATACCTTCATAGGTATAGCAATGTACAAAAGCATCCAAATTCCCCAAAATCTTGCATGCCTTATCCACTGCATCATCAAAATCTCCTTCCCTCTCCCCCTCCATATCCATTCCCACAATCTCCACAGACTGAGTAGCCTTCACTGAACCTGCTATTTTCTCTGCAACACTTCTTAGACACCTCTCATCTCCCATCAAGACCAGCCTAATCATTTTCAGATTAACACAAGAATCATCAATTTATTTGATTATATAATTGAGAAAAACATAATAATCATCCAAACAACATAAAATAAAATAAAATAAAAAGAGGAATTTTTTCTTTTCTTTTTTTGTTTTATTATATGAGAAAGATTCCTTTAAAACGTATGATTTTAGCACCTGGGTTCCGTGTAACCAATAAAAGAATAAAAACCCAGAAATCTTTTGGATTCAGATACCCATTTTATCAGTTCTTTTCATTTTATTTTCCTTTCCTTCTCTTTCTCAGCAACCAAACACACACACAAAAACAAAAAGAAACTTAAATTTCAATGACAGAAACTTAACCTGCAACCTCTTTTGGCCAAATGGAGAGCAATACTCTGTGAAATCTCATCTCCATTGGAAGTAAGCAACACCCTCTTCATCGGATTTTCCTAAAAACCCAAAACCCAATGCAGACAAATATAAGATTTAACGATTGATAGAAAAAGGGGGGAAAAACACGAGAGTAAGGCAAGTTTGCCCAATGAAGTAATCAAAATTCTGAGAAATGAGAATGTTTATGAATGATGACAGAGGAAGTTAAATTTATAGAAGTCATTGATACTCCTTGAAGGGGGCAAAGAAAGAAAGAAAAAGAGAGGGGCCACAGCCATATGAGTAAACCAACCACGTGTCACTCCCTAGATATTTAAAAATGCCAAATGGATATTATTCGCAGTTAACCCATTTATTTACTTTTGAGTATGTGAATAGCTGTATTGTATCTGTTTTTTTTATGGCAAAATAGGATATGTATTTATTGTTAAATTATATATTATTATGCTATATTATTATTAATTTAAATTTTATAGGTAAAATTAATATTAGTTTTTTGAAGAAAATAAATTATCCGATAATTAATTTAATATTATTATTTTATTATAAACTAAATATTAATATTTATAATTCATTTCTGATATGTTTAAAAATAAATTGTTCAATTATTTACTTAATTGGAGTCATTTATACTAATTATATTTATATAAATTATTTATAATTTATAGTACATTTAAATAAAAAAAGACTTAAATTGACAAATTTTTTATTTTGGAAAGTTAATATATTGACAAATTGACCTATTGTTTATTTTATTGAACAAAATTATAATTGCAAATTTATGAGTATAATGTATAATTTGATTTATTTTTTCATTCTTTTTAATAATGTGAAGAAGGAAAAATTTTATATATGAATTTTTTTAATCACAATAATTTTATTAATTCAGTGAAAAATTTAATAAAAAATATTATTTTATTATATAGTTTAAAATATTATTTCGAAGTATTAAACTTCTCACTAATAAAAAAAATCAGACATAAATTATTTAATCTCAATCGAATTAATAGACAAATCTACGTAATATGATAAAGTAATAACTTGTTGATAATTTCATTTAAAAAAATTAGAAGAAAATAAAGTGGTAAATTAATAATGAATGAACCTACCAACCGCTGCCAATTCACACGAATACGTAGCACTTGCCTATTAATTAAATGTACCTAACGAGAATAGAGTTGGCATTTAGCAATTTCCTTTTGTAGCATTGAATACGTATTACAAATATCTGGCAAAAAAAAAAATATGCATTACAAATTAGATGTTGTTAATATTTTCTTAAAATATTAATTTTAACCCTTTATCTTATAAATAATTTTTTTTTAATTATTTATGATAGAGGAGTTTGGAAAAGAAATAGAAGAAGATAAACGAATTATATATATATATATATATATATATATATATATATATATATATATATATATATATATATATATATATATAAAATTCTTAACCCAAAAGAAATAAAAAGATAAAATAAAATTCATTTGCAAACTCACTTTAATTTATGCCAAAGATAAATTTCTATTTAAATATTATTATTATTATTATTATTAATAAAACTATTATAAAAAGATTTATTTCATTTTTACAATTGAATTTTATTATTTTAAAAAAATCTATATAGAAATAGGCAAAAAATAAATAGACCAATAATTAAAATTCATTTATAATATAAAAAGTTAAAATTGATCTTTTAAGGAAAAAATAATGACAAGCAACCTATAATGAGTATTAATTAATATCCTAAAAGAGACAACGAGAGTGAAAAAAATTGGAAGAGTGGGAATTGTTTCATCTGATAATTTTTTGTGCTTCAACAAGTAATTTGAAATGATTATAGATGTTTTGCTTTCCTTTTAATTCCATGAATATTTAAAATTATTAATTAGATTTTATAGTAGATATATTTTTTTAAGTTTTTTAAAATTTCTATATGTGCATATGAGAGCTACGTTTCAAATTTTGGTGATGGCTTGGCTGCTTCTCTTATGAATGAGAACCATCAAATATGGTAGGGTTAAGTCTTTATTTCCATTTCTCGTTGACCGCAATTACTGGGGCCTAAGCGAAAAATATATATATATATATATATAAGTTTGAAAGTCAAAACTCAAAAATTAGAATGAATAACGTGCTGATATTGATAGATGCAGTGTTTTAAAAGCAGGCAGGGGCGGCCGATTTAATCTGTTGAACCAAAAATTAAAGGTCAATTTAATTTGATTATTTTTAGATAATTAAATTTTTAATTAAATCATATTGAATTGGTTGAATTGAAAAAAATTGGTGAATAGATTAAATTAGTCCAATTTTAAAAATTATTAAAAAATTATAATTTTTATTATATTTATTTTTTTTAAATGTATTTAAATTTGGTATTTAGCTAATAATGTTTATTTTTTTCTTAGATATATTTTTTAGATGGTTATAATTTGATTTTTTTTATTAATCATATAAAAATATTGAAAAATTTATAACAAAAATGATTGAACCAATAGATAAACTAATTAGATCAATTAGACTAAAAACTAATAATATGAATGATTCAATGGCTGATTTGATTTTAAAACAGTGGATGGATGTAAGACAAATAATATTATTTTACAATAAGAAGGGCTTAAGATGAGAATATAAGGAAAGTGAAGGGTATAGAATAAATTAATATTTGGCAAGTAATTAAATTATGAGGAGTTGGATGACCGGAAAAAGAATGAATAAAAATTGGATGGAAACTTTGTTTTGCCAAATAAATTGGATGGAAACTTCGTGAATAAAATTTAGTTCACATTTTGATAGGACAATAATATTTTTTTTTTTTTTTGTCCACGTTTATGTTTGCTGTATGGATAAAATTGAATATTATAAATATTGTATGCATGAAAAAAAAAATACAGAAACTCAGTTTCCTATATTGCCTTCGCATGTCACATGAGGCTTCGTAGTGAAGCACAAACTAATTATTAAAAAAAAATTAAACATGTTAAGAATATAATATTAAATATAAGAATATTAATTGATTAATATATAAATAGACTTTTCAATTTTAACAGGTAATTTTTAAAATTAATTTTTTAGAATTTATATTAACTCAACATAACATCAGAGCATAATCGATCATTGTACTATTAACGTATCATAATTTGAACATTTTTTAGAGAATTTTAAATTCTCTTTTGGTTAATCATATCATAATTTGAACATTTTTTAGAGAATTTTAAATTCTCTTTTGGTTAGTCATATATCATAAATTTATAAGTATCAATTGAATTTAATTAAAAATTACTTTAATTTCATTGGCACATAAGGAGGCTAATAAGAATAAAATAAATTTTCAAACTTTAATAACTAATGTTGATTCTTTTAAATTTATTTTAAAAACTCAATAAAATTGTAAATTAAAAAATAATAAATATATATTAAAAAAAAAAAAAAAGAAGAAGCTTAAAATAGATTTAGTCAACAATTTTTGTCCTCACATGATATATATATTTTATGCATTTGAATTTTATATATTTATTTTATTAATACAAAAAGAAATAATCAAGATCATCATAAAAAAAAAGGTTTATTAATGGATTATCTCTTTTTTTTTTTCATTGGTTTATTATTTATTAAAATTTGATTTTCAAAGTTAATATGTAGCAAGTAATTTTCAATATATATTATAATATAACATGAAGTTACTTCGCAGAAAATATCCTGCAAGTTGCTCATTTTCAACATGTATATTAGTTGATGGGACTCATTCAAATTAAAGCCAAAGGATTAATTTAGATAAAAGTATATTTCATTTAATATTACATTTCCATTTTTTTTTTTTTTTCTAAATCCTTTGTACTAATAATATTAGCAAAAGAAAAACCGTACGTTGTCCGGAAGGGACACACTGCAAGATTGATGGTAGATAAAGAATAAATTTTTGGAACAAGGCCACATGGGAACCTCCCTATCATTGAAGTTGAAGATCATTAAAAAAGAAAAAAAAATCTAGTTTAAGGTTTCAATATGTATATTTTTTTAACATCAAAAAATTTCTTATTAAAAATAAAGTTGTTAGGATACAAATTTCTTATTTTCTAATTCATCTGTTTCATAATAATAGTCACTTTAAAAAATTACACACATATTAAATAAGACATTAAATAACTTTAATTTTTATTAAAATGAATAAATATATCATTATTTTATTATTAAATATAATAAATATTGTATAGAAAGTGAAAAAAAAAAGTTGGAAATAAAGGTAAAATTAAAAGAAAAAACAATAAATGTTACATAGAATTTTTAAAACAACAATTAATTTGAAGTAAATTTTTTTTAAAATGACTATTATTATTAAACGGACGAGGTATGTTATTATAAAAATATTTAATTATTAAATTATTAATTTAATAACTAATTTAAAGGGTCATGGATTACATATATTAACAAAAGGGCGTTTGTTACGCTCCAAAGTTGGTCAAAGTCACAATAAGGTATGAATCGTATACGCTTTAAGCCCTTTTCAATTAAATAAACTTGATTTCTAGTTTTCCACATTTGAAGTGCAAGGAACTACTCCATTTCATTTTCATACCCTTTATACTTCTTCTTTTTCTTAAATCATATTTTAGTGCTCTACCTAAATTCATTTCTATGCACTTGACTTGAGGACATATACAAAACTTTTCTATTTCTATATACACAATTATTCGTATAGAAGTTGTTTACTTATTAATGTAACAATTTGAATTTTGAATTATTTTAGAAAATTTTATTTTTGTATGAAATATAATTATTTAATTATATTGCTACATTATATTTGAAATTTTCATTTTTCTATAACTTCAAATTTTTATAATTGCAAAAATATACTATTATTTATAACTTTTATTAAATGTTAAAATATATGAACATGGCGAAAAGAAAATATTTTATTTATTTAATTGTGAAAATATCATTAGTTGCTATTTATTATTTCTAGGGTAAATTATGTAATAAATTAAATTTCTATTTGTTTTTAATTTTAGAATTTAAGTAAATTTATTTTATTCTTATTTAATTAAAGTTATTATTATTATTATTATTATTATTATTATTATTATTATTAAAAAGAGAGATAATAACTACTAATAATAGATAAATGACTAAACAAATAAAAATATTTTCAATTCATTTTTTTTTCTTTAACTAATTGGAGGCTATCTAAATTTTTATGTAAATTTCATCCATCATCCTCAACCTTTTAATTAATGCACTTTATGGTCTTCAGTTTTCATATTTGCACAAAAAAATACATAATCTTTCCAGTAACGTCACTTAAATATCATTTTCTTTAAATTCCGTTTGAGGAGCTAACAGAATGCTTAACTAGCATCACACATAAGCATCTTTTACTGATGAGGACGCCAACTCAGCCCTTCCCACTGACTCAGAAGCAATCTGATGCATGTGAGAGACTTTTACTTTCTACCCATTGAAAATGAAGTTTCCCAATGAAGGTAGATATGCACACTTAGTTTCACTCTAAACTTTTCACTTTCTACCTCAATATTTTTATTTGCTTCTGCCATAGAGCTGTGTCGAGAGGGGGAAATTTTGGGTGGGAAAAATTGCCGCTCACTTGCATTTTGGAAAAAACTAAAAGTGATAGAGGGAAAAGTATAATGAATTTTTTAGTGTTGGTGGACCAGTGGTGTTTCCTTGATAAACCCAGGCATAATCCAAGTATGTTTGTTTGAATATGTTGATTTGTTTAGGATTGTGATTGAGGAATCTAAAGTGTGAGTTTTTATTCACTAAAAGACATTGCAATGCTGATGATATTGTAGCATCAGGGTTACTTTTAATAATAAAAAATTAGGGGCTAATAATTTATATTTAGAGATTTCTTAAACAAGGTACTAAAATTATGCATTTGTAATTATGAATTTGGGTACAGGGATATGTAATTAGGGATTAATAAGTAGGAATTTGTTAGTGCAGTTTAGTATTTAGAGGTGTAAGGTTTTTGAAATAGGAATCTATGTAAGGATTTCGAATTAGGAATCTGTAAATGTGGATTTGAAATTACAAGCTATGAATCCTTAGAAAATTTATATTTATTAAACTTAATAACTTGCTAAATTTATATTTACAACATAACTTTGAATTATATTTATGAACTGATGTTTTGTCATCTGATTTGCATCAGATTATGAGGGTCATTTTGCACTATGATACACTATAATGGGCATCTTGCTGAATGGGGATATGTTGATGGTGAAGTACACTATTTATGGGATTACCATCCTAATGAGCTGAGTATATATGCTATTGATAAGTTTTTGACTGAGCTTAGAGTTAGGGGAAAATTAAAGTATTGGTGGAGGCAACCTAGTATTAACTTTAGTGAAGGTTTGAGAGAGCTTGCAGCAGATTCGCATTTATATGAGATGTCCCTTTGTGCTTTTGATGTGGGGAGTTGGATGTCACTAGAAAACAACCATTTGTGATCAACTCAACAAACATCCAACATGTAGATCAAGAAAAACCTAAAACCAACACACACCCAATTACTGAGCAATATAGACCATCCCATTTACATCACCAATAACCAACACACCCAATATATAGATCCTACTAAAAATGTTACCCAGCATCTAAGTTTAATCTCAGTAGGTCATGATATTAATCCATCTTTAACTTTTCATAAAGAAGCAATTGAACTTAATGTAATGCAATGACCACCAAGTGTTGTTGAAAGTGATATTACCACTAACACAACAACCAGAGCAAGAAATGTAACAAATTTAGGTGCAACAACTATCAATGCAAATCATGAAGATGATGTTGACTTTATTGATCCTAATTATGATATTGTTGATATGGATGATGATCTTACTAACATTTTAAATGAGAACAGCAACAACATTAGAGAGAACATTGCCACCATTCCTACTCCATGACCAAGAGGAAGACCTAAAGGTAGTGTTAAAGTAGTGCGACCTCCTATTTCTAATTATGTTGAGAATGATAACACAGAAGAAGAATTAGATTATGCACCTAGTGAAGAGTTGCATATTGAATCTGACTCTGATGATAAAGCTACACAAAGATTTGAAGAGTTTGATGCATAAAGAGATATGGCTGATCCAACTGTTTCAGTGGGGATGATTTTTAAAGATAAAGAAGAAGTGAAAGAGGCAATCGAAAATTGGGGCATTATAAATAAGCATCAAATATGGTTTAGGAAGAATGATAAGGTAAGGGTGCAAGCAATTTGTAAGGGAAGAATTGCAACTGGAGGATTTATGCTACTAAACAAAATAAGAAAGATGAAAATGATATCACCTTTATTATTTTAATTGAAAATTTCAAGCATACCTTTGGGAAGGTTTATAGTAATTTTCATTTGAGAGCAAGGTGGTTAGCTAATCATTACATGGATGATATTAGGGAAAATCCTAACTAGTTGTTGACAGTCTTCATTGCTAGGGTGAAATTTGATTACAAGTTTAATATTAGTAGAATGAAAGCATGGAGGGCAAGGAATATAGCATTGCAGACAATAAATGGGGATGAGGTAGACCAATATACTAGACTATATAACTATAAGCTTGAATTGATGAGGTCAAATCCTGGCACTACTGTTGAGTTCTTTGAAGAGAAAGGTGAATTTAAGGGGATACACAATTGTTTAGTAGCATTAAAGGAGGGCTTCAGAGCAGGATGTAGGCCCATTATTTGTTTAGATGGTGTTGGCTCAAGGGGAGATATGGGTGCCAACTACTATCAGTTATGAGCATAGACCATAATAATTGTACATACCCCATTGCTTATGCAGTGGTTAGACAGGTGAACAAAGAAAATTGGGGATGGTTTTTAACTCATTTGCAGAAGGATTTGGAGATGCACAATTCACATCAATGGACCTTTATGAGTGATAAACAAAAGGTATAAATTATCTATAGTGATTTAATATCTCTTAATGTTAATTTATTAGTGAATTATATACATATTAGAGCTAACATTCTATTATTATTGGTGAAATCAGGGTTTATTAAATATCATCAAGGAAATGTTCCCTCATGCAGAACATAGGAACTATGTTAGACATCTTTGGACGAACATGAGGGTTCATTTTAGAGGGAAAGCATTCAAGGATTTGCTTTGGAATTGTGCTAGAGCCACTTATATGAGTTGGCTAATGGAGTGCTTGGAGGAAGCTGAGAAAAAGTTAATTGAATGCGGGGAATGGCTAAGAGCAAGGCCATGTGAAAATTGGAGTAGGGCTTGCTTCAAGACTAAAATTAAGTGTGATATACTGTTGAACAATTTACGTGAATGTTTCAACAGATATATGCTAAAAGCCAGAACACGGCCAATAATCACCATGCTTGAGATGATTAGAAACCAACTTATGAAAAGGGTTGCAAAGAAGAAGGTGACTTTACTGAAGTACAAGCATCTAAAAATCTATTGTGTCCTAAAATTGTGAAGAAATTAGAGAAGATTAAGGAGTAGTCAGGGGACTATTTTCCAACTTTTATAAGGTCCCCTCGAGTGCAAGTCCATGGTAAGGGCAAGCAGTTTTTTGTGGATCTAAAGGGACACATATGCACATGTAGGAAGTGGGATTTGACAGGAATCCCTTATTAACATACAATTGTATGCATATTTGGCAGAATGAGTTACCTGAGAATTATTTGCATCAGTACTACCATGTGAACATTGCTTTAAAGGTTTATAGCCATACAATTAAACCAATTAATGGTCTAAGTATGTGGCCTAAATCACTTAACAACAACATAATCACTCCTGCACTTATGGTTTTGAAGAAGAGGGGGAGAAGGCCAACAACTAGAAGGAAGGAAGCTAACGAATATGAAAATGCAACTAGGCAAAAAAGGCAGAGGATGAAAGAACCTATTATGGTTGAAAATGAAACAACTACCATTAGATTGAACAGGATGGAGTAATGAAGATCAAGTACACATAATGTGGAGCATATGGGCATAATAAAAGGTCACACAGAGGCAAAGACAGCTCACTACCAGAGGTATATATTATTATGAGGTAACATGCATATATATATATATCTATGATTATTTGTATAAATTATTTTCACAATTTATTATTTCAAAATGCTGGACCACAGGTTGGACGTAGGACCACATCAATTCCAAGGCCAACAATTGCTGCTATCCATGTTGGAGGAAGAGTAATAAATTATCTTTGTATTTGGTTGTGTTTTAAAAATATGCATTAATGACACTAATATTTATATTTCTTTATTTTAGTCCAATACATAACAAAGGCTTAATACTCCAACACAAATCCCATCTAGGGCCAACACTTCCTTTATTTCTGCAGTCATCGTACGTTAATCAACTTTTATTAGTTACTTTAATGCAAGTCCAATATGTGAATGTAGTGAGGTGTTTATATGTTATTGAATAATGAATCTTGGATGTTTGTTAATTATAATCATATGGATGAGTTGGCAACTTATTATATGGCTATTTGTTTATTAAACTGCAGATAAGTCATACAAATGGATCTCAGCAAAGCTAGTAGCCAAACAACATATGGACCAACTATCAAGTCAACACAACAACTTGACACAACAAAGTCAGAATATGGTCATTCCAGATAAATATAGACATGATAGATATAGCCATGCATTTTATAAATCTCCCAAGGGAAAAAAAAAAAAAAAAAAAAAACAACTACAGGATTGCCTTTATGAAGAATATGAAATCTTGAAGAAAATTTTAGTTTATGCAGCTACTAAGTTTAACATATTAACATTACCTGAGCTGCAATTTATGCTGCATTTTCTACTTTTATCTTCTATGAAACTATAGATACTTATTTTTTTGATTATTTTATGATTACTGTTGAAACTTAAAGGGAACTAGTAATTAGTTTCAACAATGTAATCATTTATAAGTTAATCAAATGTAGTAACGTGCAGTTTGATATTTCTTCTGGGATGATGTGAAATGGTTTTTCTTAATTTCTTCTTTGATGCAGTTTACTTCTTTGACGATGTGAAATGTTTTTGCTAGATTATAATTCTATGTGCTTTCATACAAATTTTTAACCATCAAGCACATTATAAATGAGACATAAAATAGTTGCAATATTAAGTCTTTTCATTATAAAACACATAAAATTATCCATTAACCATTACATAATGTAGGAACACAATGAGCATAGGTCATAGAGCCAAACCCTCTCTCTACCTACATCACATTAAAGCAAAAAACATCAAACTTGTAACCTAAACATTCATTTAGCTTATATTGGCTAGCTATTCATACAATTTAATCTTTCTTCTTCATAGCAAGACAACAAGCAATAATTGGTATCCCTATAGACAAAACAACAACATCCCATACAAAAAGCTTCCCAATATTCATCAATGTTTGACTGTTCTCTAACACTCTGTTCTCATTCTCCAATCGGTCAGTTTTTCAAAGCAAGGAATTGATAACAACCTTCGCTCATTTTGGAAATTCTAGATCTACCCATACAAAGTATTGGCATTTCCTATGATGACTCTGCAAAAAATCCTCCAAATTTACAACCTTCTAAACCCAAAAATGCAACCAACATTAAAGAAAATTATAACTTACTCCATAATTTGGACAACCAAAAAATCGCCTTCCTGGATTCACGTCTGTCCATGAAGTGCGTAACAAAGCTAGATCACCACATTCACATCTTGGGGTTCCAAATGCTTGAATGTAAGCGATAAGAATATCAGCATCACTTCCAACCATTCTTATGAGGTCTTCAAAGTGAATAGTAGGAAGAAAAGGTTAGGGTTTTCTCAGATTATAATTTGTCCTTTTGAGCAATATATATAGATAAATGAAGACCATAAATGCAAACAAACTTAACAATCACACACATCAGATTGCTTTTAAGTGAGTGGGAAGCACTGAGTTGGCTTCCTAATTAGTAAAAGATGCTTATGTGTGATTCTAGTTAAGCATTCCGTTAGCTCCTTAAATGAAATTTAAAGAAAATGATATTTAAGTGACATTACTAGAAAGATTATGTTTTTTTTTTTTTTTTGTGCAAATATGAAAATTAAGGACCATAAGGTGCTTTAGTTAAAAGATTAAGGACAATGGATGAAATTTACTTTAAATTTTTACTAGCCAATCAATTTATTTTGTCAACCAATCAGAGTGAGGAGTGGGAGAATGGGAAAGAGGAGTAGAATAAAAAATAAAGAGAGAGAGAGAGAAAGAGAGGGAGAAGATCGGACCTAGGCTTTGATATGTTTGTTTCCAACAAGCATGGGCTGGCACCACCACCCTCAAGCTCAATGACCAGTGACTCAGGTGGCACCAGCAGTGGTAAGAACAAGCAATAAGTGACAACGCACGTGTAGAAAGGAGAAACTTAAGCACCAAGACTTTTCAATCATGATTCCAGTGGTTTTTAGTGGTTTTTCAAGTGGATCTTAGTATCATTTGAAAGCTCTCTTCATGAGCATCCATTTGACACCAATTTCAATTGATTTGGGAGAACAATGGCAAAGATCTTAGGCGGAGAAGGAAATGGTGACCAAACATTCAAGGACGCAATTTGGCCAAATGGCTGTGAGTAGCGGTATACGACCACCACTAACGGACTCTTAGTTTTGAGAAGCTTCTCATGGTGGTGACATCCAGGACCACTGGTAGCAGTGGTGCTCTAGTGGCAGCTCGTGGTGGTACACACGAATCCAAATCTAGCAGCTTCATTTCATTGTGTCGATATAATTTTTGACCCTTGTTCGATTGAATTTCGCTTGGATAACTCTAAAACCCTCAAATTTTCACTGTGTTTTTTATTTCAAAGTATTTTTGGTTAAAAATGTATATATTGGGCTATGTTGCATTCTTGAAGTTAATTGATGAAATTATTATTATTTTTATCAGATTATGGAGTTAATGAAAATGAAGCTTGGATTGTTTTCTGTCTGGTTTAATATACATAGTTATTATGTTAATTAATTAAATGGAATTTAACTGGATTAAGTTTATGTTTCTAGCATTAAATTGGTGGATTTATAATTGTTATGAAATTTTATAAAGCTATTTGAGATAAATTTGTAATATTGATAATTTTTCACTAATTATATATTCGATTATTAGCAAGTTAGATTTAC
Organism: Reutealis trisperma; assembly: GCA_947687605.1. Taxonomy (NCBI): domain Eukaryota; kingdom Viridiplantae; phylum Streptophyta; class Magnoliopsida; order Malpighiales; family Euphorbiaceae; genus Reutealis; species Reutealis trisperma. The sequence goes on from CANTUT010000393.1 coordinate 1,011,645, forward strand.
TTAAAAATAATTTTATATTATTAGATTTACTTAAAAATAATTTTATATTATGAATAAAATTAATATCAATTTGAAATCTTAGATAGTCTTATAAATAATAAATTATGAATTTAATTTTATATTGCTTTAGATTGAGTTGTAATTTATGTTATAAAGAAATTTAAAGTGTCAAAATGTTCAAATTAATTTTATAATATTTATAATGAATTAAAATATTTGGTAAGTTTAAGTTTAGTTTTATTGAAGAGTTGAATCTATCATAATTCTGTAAATATTACAAAAAGGATCGGAGTAAAGAATTAAATTATATTAAATGAAATGGTTTACTAATTAAAATGATTTTATTTAAAAAAAGGTTTATATATATATATATATATATATATATATATATGGATTATATACTAAATTAGTTTTATTAACAAAAGAGTTTAATAGTCAATGATTTATGTTTTATATATACTAGAATTTTTCCTATTTGTATATGCTTGGGATTGTGATTGCGTTATATGATTGGAGGATTGGATTAATTATGGTGTTTATTGAGTTTGGAGATTGTGATGGAGTCAATTAGTTGTGCTTGATTGTCATGAATTCTGATGATAATTTAGACGTATTTATTTCTTTTATTGCAGTGGGGTTATATCCTAGGTATAGGAGAGACTCAACCGAAATTTCATTAGAATCTTAAGAATATTTAGGTAGAATTCTATATGTTAAAATTCAAAGTCATTTGTGTTCTAATAATCTCATCTATTATACAATTATAGTGTCTCAATCGTCTTTCCAGCTATCAGATGTTGGGCTCTGAGGAGAGCTAATTGGGTTTCATCATATCTATGAGTTATATAGCTTACTATAGCATTCCATTTCTTAATTATTTGAAAATTTCACTCGCATATATGCATTGGTTATTTGCATATTATATCTATAATTATGTATTATGAATATAATTTAGCATCTTAGCATATGTATGTGACTGTACATTAATGTTGACTTTTCATACTATTTGCATATGTTGGATGGAATTGGGATGATATAGTGCCACTTAGGATATGATTGTGATGATGATATGGTGATGAGATATATGAGCATATAACTAGTGTATGACAATTGCTAACTTGCTCATCGCCTATAAACTGCTACCACCAGTCACGTCAGCTGCTAAGATGGCTGCAACCTTTGTATTGGATTAAGAGATAGTATTGGACCAAGAGTCAAGATAGGAGGATCGGCTCCCTATATTGAGGATTAGTATGGTACTATAAACTATATTTCATCCTTATATGATTTCGTGATTTTCCTATCTATTTGACATAGTGCATTAGCATTTATAACCTTTAAGTTGCATGTTATATTAAGAACTATATAGCTCATTGAGTCGAATGCTCATTCATGTTCAAATTATTTTTCTTAGGTTATGAAATGAGTTCATGAAAATACTTCAAATTGAGTTGAGCCGCCTTTCATTCTTTGGCAGTGATGTGTAAATTAATGAATTCTAGAACTCCATAATGTTATCTTTGTTATATTCCATCCTATATTGTTTGTCAATTTTTAATATCTCTTGGGTTATTTAATATGTTCCATCAAGAAAGAACTTTGGGATGAAGTTGATGAGATGATTGCCTTGTGTGGCACTACATTATATTGTGATGATTGTAAGGTTCTGCTTAACATATGGGCCTATAGCCCTATTCTATAATAGTTAAAGCTATCACTTGATAGTTTTGTCGTTTAATTAGTAATCAGGCTTATTATGGGTACAATAGCCAAGCACATCACCTGTGTCTGAGTGCCAGTCACATGCCATCGGGTTCGAGTTATGACAATTAATTTATGATTTAATTGTAAAATTTATAAATTATAAATTGTATGTCAATCCTTTCAAACCCCCATTTTTCTATCAAATTAGAAAGGCAATATATACTACTAATATAAAATAATTCTCTTAAAATAGTAAGCTTAATTTAAATTCCCATGATCTTGATCAAGGTATTGGATTGGTTTCCTTTTATCAGATTTAGGCCTGCAAGACAAATAAACAGAATTAAAGGGTCAAACCTTAGTTTGACAAAGACCTTCTGATGCTTAAACTATAAAGCGTGGAGCTTAGTAACCTTGAGGAAGAAAATTCAATTCTTCCTGGCTCTTAGAGAGTTTTTTAGTGATAGAAAGAAAATGAAAAGTTATAGAATTAAGCTACCTTTAAATAGTGATTAACCTTCTCCTTTATACTCCTTTCAGTTCACTATTGGATGAGAGTAGGTTTGCATGTGGTCACATCCCGAAGGTGATGATGATGTCATCTAACTTTATGAGATAAATGTTCATTCCAATTGTAATGTTTCTAGCACCACATGTGTGTTTGGTCACTGTTAAGGTATATTACAAGGTAAGAAGCACCTCACCAACAAGTTTTACCCTGATGCACCTTGTCTTACATGGTCAATAAATGACATCTATTGTAGTACCCTACTCAATTATCCTTGAATATGTCAAGTCAATGAACTTAGAAGGGAAGTACAACTTTAGTTTGATGTGAGAATAAACGAGCTAATTGCTACTCAAACTTTACAAAGGTGACATTCGAGGGCGAGGATGAGGACGAGTCCTAAGGGTAAAGCAATACCTCATTAGATGAGTCTTGAGCTTCTATGATAAAGATGAAGATGAGTCCTTAAGGGTGAACTAATGCCTTTTTATATGAATTTGAGCTTATTGCTGCTCAAGCTTTACGAGGGTGATCTTTAAGGGTGAGGGTGAAGGTTGGGGTAAGGACAAATCCTGAGGACGAAGCAGTGCATTATCAAATGTGTCCTAAGCTTCTATGATAAGGATGAAGATGAGTTTCCAAAGGTAACTAATGCCTTACCATATGAATTCGAGGCTCAAGGCAGTTGGATAGTCAATTAAATTAATACTCTAGGCTCATGAATGTGTGATCTCTTAGATGGGCTTACCCTTTCTTTCGCCTAATTAGGACTTAGCTAATTTTATGCCTCATTAGAGGTCCCTCTGTTTTGTCGAAGTGAAACCATGTTTTAACCTCAATCAAAACTTTTATTTTTGGCTTTCGCTCCTTTCAAAAAGACTAGCTCATCAAATTATGTTTACTTTCAGACTCAGTTTCAAAATGCTTTTCTTTATCCAAAGTTTCATATATACAACAACATCAAATGAGCTATGGGGTGAAATCTCATAGAGATTTGGTGAAAGCAATGGACCTTTGATTTATTATATCCAGAGAAAAGTCTCTTTAATGGCCTAAGTAATGACTCTGTTACAATTTATTTTATTAAACTCATGTTGCAAAAGAATCTCAAAGATTGAAAATTGCAACAAACTAATGCAATTTCTAATGGAGCTTCATGAGGGTCATGATCAAACTAGAAATCAAATTTTGCTCTTAGAACCCTGCTTATTATGAATAGAGCTTATTCAATTATATTAAAAATAGAATCACAGAGATAAGTGATTTCGAACTTTTATGAGAGTCTGGAATCTGTAGTATTATTGAGAATAATTCTGCAAAAAGTTATTGTACTCATTGCAATTTAGATGGCCACACAAAAAATAAGTACTTTAAAATTATTGGTTATCCTAATTAGTTTAAAACAAAAACTGGAGATTAGATTCAAAGCAAACATGAAGTAGTTGCACAAATTGTTTCTCATAATTAGAGTGAAAAAATTTTGGCAACACCACCGGAAAGAGAATCAAATTTTATCAAAAGCAAAATTGGAGAACTCACTTCAATGTTCAATGTACTGTAACAACAAATGCAAAAGTTCATGAAAGAAAAGAGTCATATGGTAACTGCAGCCATTGGACATCAATCAGTCTTAAATAACAACAATTGTATGGGTAATCTTTATTCTACCTGCCACTTAAGTATATTAAGAATTGGTATTTACTTATGGGCGATTGTCGCTAGAGCAACAAACCACATGAACCCTCATAAAGGCCTTTTTAATCCATTAACCCTTCTAATGTATAAAATAACAATCACCCTATTAAATGGAAACTCAATTATAGTCAAACAGTAGGATAAGTAAACTTTCTAAGAAATTTTGCATTTACAAAAGCCCTTTTTGTACCTGATTTTGAATTTAATCTATTGTCTACCAGTAAATTACTACACTCATTACCAATCAAACTCACATTTTATAAAATATGTTGTATATTTTAGGACCTTATGATTGAGAAGATATTAGCAATAGGAAGAGCAGAGTATAGTAGCAATAAGAAAAATATAGTCAAGGTTATACATTTTGGATGCTACTCGCTTTCTTCTTTCAACAATCGAATTGCAACATTTTGTTACAATTATGTTAAATACCATACTCCCCAATCATTAGTTAAATAAAGAGAGCATTTATGATTTTGTTACAAGTGATAAATTTTCTTTTTCCAATTCTGCTAAACACATCAGTGTTGATACAATTCATGCTAGGCTAGGACATACATCTTTTGAAAAATTACAACATATTCCTTTTATAAATCTACATTTATAAAATGATTTTCAATGTCAAGTCTGCCATCTTGCCAAGCAACATAGACTCGCTTATCCAAATAGTGTCTCTGTTATTGAATATTAGCATTCTTGCATACGGATTTATGAGGCCCTTGTAAGGTCCAGTCAATTACAGGAGCTTCATATTTCATAACCATAGTGGATGATTTTTCAAAAGCCACCTAGACATTAATGATCCAACTAAAATCTTAGTGTTTTTCTATCATACATGATTTTATTAGGCTTGAAAATCAATTTTCAACTATAATTCAAGTTATTTGCATTGACAATGGAAGTGAGTTCATCAACCAATACTTATCTCAATTTCTTAACCCAAAAGGCATTTTACACCAAACCACATGTCCCTATAATCCTCAATAGAATGACATTGTTGAGAGAAAGCATAGACACTTGCTTGAAGTAGCAAGATCACTGAGAATCCAAGGCTGTTTACCAAAAAGGTTTTGCTATGAGTATTTATTAGCTGCAACCTATCTGATAAATGGAATCCTTCCAAACAATTGAAATGCAAAAGCCCATATGAGCTTTTGTACAACAAACAACCAAGTTATGAACACTTAAGAATCTTTGGATGTCTATTACTTTGCCATAAGCATGTTGCCTCACAAAGACAAATTCAATGATAAAGCTATAAAAGTTCTCTTTCTTGGTTACCTTTCAAACCAAAAAGCCTACAAGTTATTGAATTTAAAAACAAATAAAATTTTTGTTAATGGAGATGTAGTATTTTTTGAAAATATATACCCTCTTAAACAAATTCCTAATATACCCTCTTAAACAAATTCCTAAATACAAAAAACTTGATGACAATTATAAACTTATCATTCTTTGTCTTGATTTCAATTATAAATTACATAATATCATTCTTATAACTCTATTAATTCCCTCATAAGATAATCAATCTCAAAACACTGCATCACATATACATGCAAAAAACCAACTAGTAGCTATTGACGATCTAACTTTTACTTTCATAACTTCACACTTTACTCTTGTAAATTCTTCCCAAACTCATCAAATACCCATGAACCTACAATTCCAAATACTAATCACAATCCTACTAATTTTATTGCAATTAGAAAAAGCACTAGAACACACACAAACTAATGTGGCTCCAAGATTTTATATAAGCAGTTGTATATGCTCCCACTACTACAATTACTTCTTTAATACCAAGTCAGTTTCTTTATTTTCCTCCTATACATCATGCTTTTTTAATTACTATTGCTCCAATAATAGAATTAACCACCTTAACCAAGCTATTATTAATCCTAACTAGGTAAATGACATAAACTAAGAGTTGCAAGCATTGGAAAAAAAATGAAACAGAGGAATTAACATCGTAAAAAGGTAATTGGCTTAAAGTGGGTCTTCAAAATAAAGTACAAACCAACTAGAGAAATTGGCAGATATAAGGTTCATTTGGTTGCAAAATGTTACAACCAAATTGAAGGACTTGATTACAAAGAAAGATTTTCACCATTAGCAAAGCTAGTAATAGCGAGATTCTTTATTGCTTTAACAACTATCAAGCATAGCCAATATATAAGATTGATATTAACAAAACCTTGCATGGATTTCTTGATGAAGAAGTGTGAACTCTTAATTTTACATCCTTATAATTCGGCCGCGGCTTGACACCTGTTACGATTAGTGGGCTACATAGAGCCGGTACGGTGGTCCCGCTAGCTGGTCAACGAGCAAGGGTCAAGGGGACAACGCCCCATCAAAAAAATAGATTTTCTTAACTTTCCATCATCTAGTTTGCATTTAAACCTCAGAAGCTTTTAGACTTGATAAACAAATCTCTAAAAGCCGAAATTGTCAAAATTAAAAAATCGGGGAATAGAGACCCTAGAACCAAAACTTATCCTTTTGACCTCTGAATCACCCTTAAATCATCCAAGATTGAATAATGAACACAATGCATTTGGAATCGCTAAAGACAAATAAGAAATGGGTGAAAATGGGTCAAAACAATGAAAATCAACTCCCAACAGGCCATTGAATCGCATAGGGGTCACTAATTGCAACAACACACAAGCCTTATAGAACTACAGGGGCCCCGTGTGGTTATGATGTCTGAATCTAAATTCCCACATCATTTTCACTCAAAACTGACCTTAGACCCTTCCACTATATATTCAGACCTTCCCCCTTCTGTTTGGACACACCAAAACTTGTTGGGATCATCCTAAATCTCAAAGCAAGCTTCAAAACTCTTTTCTTTTGCTTGTTCTATAAAAAAGGACGAGCTTCTAGTTTTAAAAATTGTCTTGTTAGTGTTGCTTTGCCCTATGCTCTCTGTTTCGTAAGGCAATCAAAGTTTTCTTTCTTTCGAGGTTTGAGTTTTCCCTTAAGCTGAGAGAAGATGGAATTATGAGCCGTCAAGTCAAAAGCTTCCCACCATCCAAGGCAAGCTGCCATCTACCTCGCAAAGTTAGTTGTCGCCCGTCGTTCGAGGTAAGTTTTCTTTCCCTTTTATTTTCCTTTCCTTTTTACTTCATTTTATTATTTTCCTCCTTGGGATTCTTTTAGTTTTTCCTTCCTTAGGATTTATTTATTATTTCTCTCCTACAGATTCTCTCTTCTACCTCTAAGACTCGCCTTTTCTTAATTGATTCACTTAGGATAGTTAATTAAAATATGAACTAATTAACTTAACTTGGTAGTCAATCAATCAACTCAATATATTTAATTAATTAATCAAAACATGATAAAGTGGTTTGACTAAATAAACCCATTCTAAAAAGGAAGAACTGCGTGGGTTGTGATTCTCATTTAAATGGATGCACAAGCATGCTTGATTCATCAAGCAAGGAATTCAACTAAAATAAAACAACTTCTCCCCTCATCACCTTCTTCAGTAACTTAATTTCTTTTTGTTCATTACATCGATTTTATTAGAATTAGTTTGAAAAATGTGTGACTTCCCTGGAACCCATATAGGCTAAAGGAACTATCTCCTAATTGGATTTTTGTTGTAACTTAGATTTAACTTTCTATTTTCTTTTACTTTTATGTTTTGTTTACTTATGAATGGGATGAATGTCATGCATTAATTAATCTGTACATGCATAATTCATGAAATTATTATTTTTTTTAAGTCATAATTCTCTTTAGTTTTGATGTTAGTGATCTTTTTCTTTGAGATATTAATTGGAGTCAATTTGGATTTTTCCCTCAATTTTTTCTCAAATAAAATAAAATTAAGGTGGCAACTCTTTAAAATCAATCAATCTGAACCTGAGAGTTCCATCATGAGACTCAACTCAAATGAGTATTTTGTTCCTTTCTAGTGGATCGGACCGGTACTAGGATGAGGCTTCACAATATGGCACCACTAACTAGCTACAAACATGCTAACGAATGCCAAGTTTTCATGTTAAAACACTCATTCTATGGCCTTAAACAAGCCTCTCAAGAATGGAATATGGAGCTTGCTGGTTTTTTTTTTACTTTCTTTAGGCTTCTTGCGGTCTTCACATGATCATTATCTTTCTATTAAGAGTACCAATGATTTATTTATAGCTTTGTTGTGTATGTAGATTATGTCATTATCAATAGTACTCTTACTTTTGAAATAGAAGCAATTAAGCAAGCTTTTCATGATAAGTTCACTATAGAGGATCTTGGCTCTTTGAAGTACTTTGTAAGTTTGGAAGTAGCTCAATCCAATGAAGGTACAATTATTAGTTAAGTAAAGAAGATTGATTGAAAAATTATCGTTATGTGAATTTCACAAGGCTTGATATCAGCCATGTTGGTCAACAACCAAGTTAGTTCATGACTACACTTCAAAAGCCACACATGGATGCTGCTCTTCATGCGTTAAGATATTTAAAAGGTGCACCAACTAGAGGGTTATTCTTTCCATCAAATTTTGACTTGTCCCATCAAGATTTTTGTGATGCTGACTGAGCAACATGTACGTTCTCTTAAAAATAATTGACTAGTTACTGTATTTCTGGGAAATTCACTGATTTTATGGAAGATTTAAAAAATGACCAATTGTATCAAAATCTTTTGTTGAAGCAAAATATAAAAGCAAGGCATCCACCATTTGCAAGATCTTATAGATTTCTTGTATTCTTTGAGATCTTCATACTCTAATCAATCAACCAATTGAACTTTATTTTGATAATCAAATTACACTCCACATAACAATGAATTTTGTATTCCATGAGTACACCAAACATTTAGACATTGACTGCCATATTATGAGACAATAGCTTTAGCAACACTTCGTTACCACCAAATATATCTTTTCACAGCAACAAATTGGAGATCTTTTCACAAAGCCTTTATTTGCTACATCACATCTTGTTGAACTTCTACAAGCTCCAACTGGAGAGGGGGGCATAGAGAAAATATAATTGTTTTATTTTATTTTAGTTCCTTAATTCTTTTACTTGTACCTATAGCTTTTTGTTATACTATTATGCTATGTTGGCAAGGTAGTTCGTTACTGAAAATCACAAGCTTACAATTCTCTCTCTCTCTTTTCACGTGTTCTAGTCCTTCTATATAAAGGCCAGGTCTGTATATAGTTGATTATAATAATCAATAAATATTACTACTTTCTTCTTCACATTTCAATACCAGTGAATTAATGTGGACCCGCAGGCTTGTAAGAGAATGGGATTGACCCAATTGGGTCACCATCTGCTTATTAAATGATAATTAGGCTTATCAAGGGAAAAAAAAAAAAAAATACCCGATTGACACTTGAGAGGAAAGTATCGTGAAAATTTCATATTGATAAAAAATGAAAACTTTATAATATTAGTATAGAAATAGGCTCTCTAATCTTAATATCTAACTTTTAAGGTTGATTCTCCTGAATTTATATCTAATTTTTATATTTCTGCATGATAAATTTAGATGTTAATTAAAGTGGTTAATGAAATTTTATATAATTTTAAATATATTTTAAATTATTTATAATATTTAAATAATAATTTATTAATTCAATTTCAAATTTAAACTCATTTAAATTTAGGTCATTTCTGTTATGCACTAAGAATATGATACTCCAACTAAACTTGATTATCATAAAAAAATAAAACTCAAAAAAATTCAAATATTAGTAGATTATTATATATGATATAAAATATGTTTAAAATTATATAAAATATCAATACTGTATTAGATTCACGAATCATTCAAGTTAAATATTATAATATTCTAACCCGATTCAACTCGTTCTTGACTCGATTATTCGAATATTTTACGAGACGAGTTCTGGTAGCTTGACTCATTTATGTTACCTAACTCCACTTGACTAGTATTTCGAGCACTGGTCTTTTATTTATTTAAAAAAAAAAAAAAAAAAAAAGGACAAGTTTACTTCTCGCTCTTCTGTTTAGTGATTGGACCTGTGCAAGTATTTCTGGGCCCCATCTTTAGCTCATGGGCCCTAATACTATTAATGTAGATGTTCTCAGGGCTGTGCTTCACTATAGGTAAGGATTGAAGCCCAATAATGAAGTGTTGGCACAGTTTTCTTTTCTTTTTCTTTTTTTACCAGCCTAAATTATTAATTTTCGAGAGTTTTCAAGGTTAAAAACCTTGTAGAAACTTATTTTTTTTTATATTTTATATTTTTTAAAAAATTATTATTTGTATTTTCCACGAGAAATTAGGAACGTGTTCATTTGTTAAAATAGAAAATCAATTTTCAATTATCAAATTTAAAAAGCCTATTCACATGGATAATCATAATTTTTTTATTTTCTAATTAAAAAATTCAAAATTATATTTTTAATTCATTTATATTGTGCAAGGGAAATTAAAATGTATTATCTTGAAATTAATTTATAGATATAATTATATAATTAAATTTAAAATTATAATACAATGAATAATTGAAAATAATAAAAGTAGTTATTATCATTAAAAATTTAAAAATATAAAAGAGATTTAAAAAAAGAAAGAAAAATTATCAAAATTTTAAATGAAAGTGATTATGAAAAAAAAAAGAAAAATATATATAAAGAATAAAAAATAGGAAAAAATTGTTGAAACTATAATTTAAAAAAGAATGAGGAAAGAAGAAGATTAAAATTTTAATATATATATATATATATATATATATATATATATATATATATATATATATATATACACCATCAATCTCAATTAAACAATAGGCTAATTGAACAGTAACGAAATTAAAAAAGAAAAACAAATCAAGTGTCGAGTCTGGGATTTGACGCCAATCAATGTAGAATACGAGTTTGTTTGGCATTGCAGATTGCAAAAGCATTTTTTCAAAAATAAAAAAATAAAAAAAAAAAAAAAAAAGGAATTTTGAATTTTAAAAATTATTGCATGAAAAAGCAGAGAAATAGATATTTTTCTAAAAAATAGGTTTAAAAAATATTTCAAAAAATAAAAAAATTAATCAATTATATATATATATATATATATGTGCACATATAAAAATATCTGAGCTATGTGTAATAAAGCCTACATAAACAGTGAAAGGGTAGGTAGCTGCACTTGCATGATTCCATTTGTCTGGTATTGAAGAAATGTACGTCTATCTACTTATCGTCAAACATTTGATTGCCGAAAGATAAATTATTTCTCATTCTACATATATAGACTTAATAGATGGCCCAGCAGCTAGAGAAACGTTAAGCATAGATCATCCTCTAAGCTAAAGAGAAGGGACCATCAATTAGTTAAAAATTTCAATCAATATTAAAAGTACAATACAAAAAAAAAAAAAAAAAAAAAAAAAAAAGCCAATTCAATGAAATAAATATATGAGACGATTTAGATGGTTGGGTTAGCCGTTAAAAGAATACTAAGTATGCTGGTAAAGAAATACTAAATATGATCGAAAATAAAGAGAGATATTTAATATTAATGGGAGGAGAAATCTCTCTATACTCCCTCTATTTATACTCGGTATATTAATCGACATTAGATAAGATATGACTCGTACTCTATGCCTCTTTGAAGACAAAAAAATGAATTATTTCTCATTGTCTTTGGGTTTTTGAATATTATTTACCCTAATATATGTGCGTTCTCAAATCTCAATAATTCAATATCTCAGTTTTTTGTTAGATTTCTCAATCTCATGCACCATATACACTTTTCAAATATATATATATATATATATATATATATATATATATATATATATATATACACACCATTATTTTTAAAACTGGATAAACTGATTAGTTTAACTAGTTGAACTAAAAATTAGAGGTCAATGTAGTCTGATTATCTTTAAATAACCAAATTTTCAGTTAAATCATATAAAACTGAATTGAACCTGTCAAACTAGAAAAATTAGTGAATTGGTGATTCGGACCAATTTTAAAATTATTAAAAAAATTAAAACTCTATTGTATTTGTTTTTTCTTAGATGTGTTTAAATTTGATATTTAGTTAATTGTATTTATTTTTTTTAGATATGTTTTTCTTTAATGGTTATAATTTAATATATTATATTAGTCACATAAAAATATCAAAAAATATGTAAATATAAATATTTTACAATAAAATAGTTAAACTAATAATTAAACTGATTGAACTGATAAAAAAAAATTAATGATCTAATCAGTTCGTTCACCGTTTTAATTTTTAAAACACTAATATATACCTTCGCTTTTACTCTTTTTACTTTTTTCTTCTTTTATGGCCCTAAAAACAACCAAAAGAGCCTCATGAAGGATTCTTGGGCTTTATTCTGAAAAAGAATAGCCAATATGTACATATTGGGAGATTCTTTATATAAATTTTATTTTTTATTTTTTTAAATTTTTGAATTTTTTATTATAAAAATAAATATTTAACTTAACATGATTCTATTAGAATTCGAATCTCATCCACTTTTAATATTCTTTTTTCTTTTCTTTTTAAGAAAAAGAAAGTTCAATTTAATGATTTTCAACTTTTTAGCAGGAGGACCACCAACCGTCGGAGGAAATTGATCATTTTCCGAGTAAAGGACCACCTTCCACCAATTATTGGTGTGTGCCCCGCGTCGATCATACGAAGACATCGACAATTTCGATTAACAAGTTTTAGGCCTTGTTACATTCTCAAATCCGTAAATTTAACACGATAATTTTAAATTTATAGATTAAAATTCATAGATTCTACAACTTCACTATTTAAATTAATTATAAATTAATAAATTGATTAGAGATAATTTTGAAATATTATAAATTTATTAAGGATAATATGGAAATATAAAGAAATTATTATAATAAAATTATTTATAAAAAAGAAAATAGATTTTAGACTTTTTCATCTAAGAGTGAGAAATTAAAACATTTAAAAATAAAATACTTTAGAGTGTAAGAAAATTTACAAAATTTATAAATTTTGATCCTTTTAAGATTTTCAAATAATGATTTTTGTCGAAATTCATAAATTTTATAAAACCACTTATTTAAAATCTCTCGTACTAAAAAAGATTTTAATTTAAACATACAGGGTAATTGGTAAATTAATTATAATTTATAAATTATGTTTAATAAAAAGCCTATTGGCTTGAAATATCCTTAATTTTATTTTATTTTTTATAATTTTATCATATCTAGAAATAAACAATTATACCTCAAAACTTCTATAATTATTCACAATTGTATCCTTTAATTAGAAATTACTCCTTCAAACTTTTTCTCTTTTTTAATGACATATGGTACAGGGTAAAATTATAAATGATATATTACTGTTTAGTCCCTTATATTAATTTAGTGTAGAAAAATTTATACTATATGTCATATTTTTTATATTTTTAACATTTATTGCTATTGCCCCCAGTTTTCTTTTTTCATATTCATACTTTTCTAATTACTTTTTTAACTTTTTTTTTCATTGTTAACTTGTTAGGTTTATCTTTTTTTTTTTTTTTTTTTTTTTCATTTTTATCTTGCTAGGCTTATTTTGCAATAAATCATTAATTCACTAAAATTTGTAATGATTTTGAGTTAGTTCAGTAAATATTTTATGATCTTCCTTTTGAAAAATTATCTCATTTTAACATTTAATTTTTTTTCAATTTTTTTAAAGATAAAATTAACTATTAAATAGTATTAGATATTAATTATTTATTAAAAATATAAATATATTTTTTTTGTTTACTGTGACTTTTTATTTTATTTAAAATCCATAGCTTATATAAACATTAGTATATAGTAATTATATTGTAGAAGTATACTGAATTGTATTGGATTTTTAATTGGTAGAACTATGCCTTTTTTGTTTATTGTATATTATTTGTTGTGATTTTTTTATTTTATTTGAAATCCATGGCTTTAATAAATAGTAGTAAATATTAATTAAATTATATAAATATAATATTTTTGTATAGTGTATTATTAAATACTAATTATTTGTTAGAAATATAATTTTTTTGTTAATTTATATTGTTTGCTATAATTTTTTATACGCTTGAAATTTCAAGCATTCGTGATGCATAGTTTACTATTGAAGAAGTTGTATCATCAAATCACAGTAAGTTGTGAGTTTTTGTTGGTGGTTTTCACCTAAAATTTAGTATTGTAGAATTTATATTTGTTACTAGTTTGAATTACCACGAATTATTCAAAATAATATATTCACTAATTTTGCTTATTTTGAAATTTTTTAAAATTTCAAGTAAAATGGAAATTTAAAAGTATTTGATTTTATAAATACGAATTTAATTTTATATTAAACAAATGGTATTGTACAAATTTATGGAAAAGCTAGTACAATAATTTAGATTTTAATCTAAATATAGGTTAGCAGTTAATTTATTTTGAATTTTCAGAAATAAAATTAATGTGATTAAATTATTTTTTTAATTTTAAAAGGAAGTGGAATCAGTACATGATAGGTAAAAAGGTAAAAATTTGACTTTGATAGATAAAGAGAAGAAAGAAGGTGAATTTGTATAGAAAGACAGAAGTTTAGGTTATTTTTGCAAAATAAAAAAATCCGGAGCTAAAAGAGTGTTTTTTTTTTTATTTTGTGTAAAAATCCCTTTAGTCTAACTAACAAGTTTATCTATCTTTTTAATAAATAAATTAAATCATGATAGTCACATTTGCTTTTGTCAAAAAATAGTCATTCTATTTAAAATAACTGAAATTTTTTGTTAGATAAATTAAAAAAAGACCGAAATACCTTTGTATATATTATGTAGTTATGAAATCTAGTATACTATTGTCTCTATTTTTTTTTTCATTTCTTTCTCTTTTTGAATAAAACTCAAATTAAATATTAATTTTTTAAATTTTCATTTAATTTTTCTAAAAAAATTAAAAATTGTTCTATATATCTTAAGTAATAAAAATATTTATTACTATAAATACAAAAAAGATTTTACACTACTAAACTACCAAAAAAAATATAACTTTTCATTTGCCAAAATTAATTGTAGATTTCATTAGACAGATAGAAAAAATACTAACCAATTTGAATTTTTCTTATAATCAAGGGTATTTTAATTTTTTTTTATTATTAAATATGTCATACCATTGATTGGTAAAAATTATTTTGCATAATAACAAAGCACTATTTTGTTAACAAAAATGATGATGGACTATTTAATTCATTTTTCAAAAAAGAAAAATAAATTTTTTGATTAGAGTATACGAGGGACTAAATAGTAATATATCTTTTAAATTTTTATTTAGTGTTAGATGCCGTTAGGAGAGGAAAAATTTGAAAGTAGAAATTTTGATTAAAAGATATAATTGTGAATAACTTTAGAAGTTTAGGGCATTATATATTCAATGAATAGAGTTAATTAATACGCCTTAATAAAATCAATTAATGAATACAAATTTATAATTGATAAGTGAAAAGTTTTAAATTTATAAGAAAAGGTTGATTTTGAATAAAAAATAATGAGGAAATCTTATGTACTACAAATAATTGTTAATTGTTCTTTAATTTTTATATTTAAAATTAATTTTTGAACAAAATTTTAAATATGAATTTTATCCAGAATCAACTTTAAGTAAAAAGAAAAAAAAGTATTATTGTCAATTAACACATGAGATTTTTTTTCTTATTTTTATTTTAAAATATATTTTTTTTCAAAAATAATGCAAAAGTGGATAGAAAGTTAGAGCATCCAAAACAAAAAAAAAATCCCTGTTCTTTCTTTTTCTTTAAAAATAGAGAGCCAAATTAATTTTTATCCTTCCAACAGTTTTCTTCTAAACTAATAAGCTGTAACTTCTCTCACCTCAAATCTAAGAAGTGTAAAAGTGATTTCAAACTATAATTTTATTAATTTCCTTTTCTTTTTTTATTTACTTCTCTTTAAGTCTCTCTCCTAGTTGTATTTTTTAAATAGTTTTATTAATAAAAAACTATATAAAAAAAGAAATAAAGAATATTATTGAAATATAAATAAAAATAAAAAATTAAATTATTTATATTATAATACAAAGTGAAATTAAAAGCATTTCAAAAAATACTCTTACAATCTAAGACTTTAACAGATTTTCATTAGAAAAATGGTCCCCCTCTAATCTATGCAACTTTTGGGCTGGATAACCTTTTTAGGACTGTCCTTGATTAACTACCAAAGGTTTGCTGCTTTGGAAATTGGATGATTTGGCAAAAAAAAAGAAAAAAAAAAAAGAATTTGGATGATATTTTTCCTACTATCACTCTTGTCCCAGTTAAATGTATATAATAGAGTACAATATCCCAAAATTTTATTCTAATAATGCTTAGCCTAGTTGATTAGGTAGGGAAAATTTTAAAATATCAATCAGCTATTTGTATAGTATATAAAAAAGATACATTAAAAGTAGCTAAGAGCTTTTCAAATTTTAGTATCAATTTGAACCCCATATTCAGAAAATATTTAAATTTATTTTCTGTTTAATTTGATATTTGCAATTTATATTTGTATTATAATATAATATCTCAATTATTTCTTATTAAGACTAATCCTTTGCGTTTGCATGGGCAGAGAGAAGAAATTGAATTTAGAAGCAACGCATCAACTAATTGACAATTATCATTCTAATTATTTATGTGTACATTATTCAGTTTGATTCAGTTAAATTTGATTCAATTCATAAACTTTATTTTTCTCAAATAAAATCATTTAAATTTTTAATATATTTAAAAAGAAACAAAATTATCTTTAACAAATCATTGCATGAAATTCATTTTCAAGTAGTTTCATCATTTTCAAAGATCTGCATCTCTATAAAATTTCTTTTGTCATATATATTACAGATGGTTACTGGCATGGAGCAATACCCCTTTATGATCCCTAACCTATGAGATGACAACCAATATATATATATATATAAGAAGGCAAAATTTTTTTTTCTTTATTGACAAGATGTAGTTTTACATAGATTACAAAGCTACGTTAAACAACATTTGGTGGTTATAAAGCAATCAAATCAAACAATTACATCATAATCACCTGTGTTATTTTATTGCAATAGAATATGAAACCAGTGTTTTAAAAAATCAGACTGGTGATTAAACTGGTTAAGCCACCAGTTTGAGATTCAATTGATTCGACCGGTTAAATAAAATTCTTTTATTTCTCTTTTTTTTTTTAATTTTTTTGATTGATTTCCATTGATGGAGGTTTAATTGGTTAAAAATTGGTGAAAACCAATCAAAAAATTATTAAACCGAAAAATCTGTTTTTTATTTGGATCAAACTGGATTGGCCGGTGATTCTTGGTTCAACTTGTTGAACCGGTCGGTCTGGTTCGGTTTTTAAAACATTGTCTGAAACCTTTTGACCTGAATTAATTAACTTAGATTTAATGACGGAGTCAGAAAGTTTTTAAAAAATTAAATTTTTTATACCATAATTTATATTAATTTGGTATATATAAATAAACTCATTTCTATATAACTAAAAAATTTTCATACAAAATAAGTGAGTCAAATATAATATATAGCCAAATTTTAAAAATTTTATACTAAAAAATTTTAAATTTTGGTTGGTACCCTCTCCCTTTCTTTATCAATGCTCACACCACTCAATAATCAAGTCTACACACGTAATCTATACATTTTAAGTTTACACGCAATCTATATATTTGTTTGAATATTAATACTGAAGTCGTCACATAAGATCACGATCTGAAATTTTCAAGTGAGTACTAATTGCCTAATTTAATTCAAAAAATGTTAAGTTACTGCATGCACAGAGCAAGTATGATAGTCCACCCAACAAGTAAAACTGAAACAAAAAATGAAGACAGCTTACCCAATTGAAAAGCTGCAGCACCTGTTGACTCTAGCTATATGTACATGCAACAACCAAAACAATGTGAATATCTATGGCGTGCATGGTATACAGAGTCAGGTATCAGAGCATACATACAGCTATAGAGCCTCTTTGGAATGTTGTTGTTTACCAACAAAAAGACGAAACTCCAATTCCAAAGATCTGAAAAAACTGCATTAAACAAGTTACTTTCCTTTCTTGGCTTTTTCTTCTCAGCACTCCAAAGATTATGCCAGTCTTTTGCCACCACCAACCCAAGGATTAATTGAGTAGGTCCATATTAGATTAGATCTTATCCAACTCGTGAACAAGGATGCTGTTAGAGCATCCAAATATACTCTTTATATAACTCAAATTTTTTATTATAAAACAAGAGTTCAATAGACTTTTTATTCTTTGAATATAAAGTAAAGAGTTGTTTAACTCTTCAAATATGAAGAGCTAAATTTCACTCTTTATTCTTATTTTAATTAATGCACTCTAAATTTCTTGATAGTTTATTAATTAATTTTTTAATCTCATCTCTTTCTAATTGAGGGAAAGTAATGAAATAAAAAGAAGGAAAAAATTTAAAACTATTAATATTTATGAGAAAAAGCAAAATGAAAAAAGAATATAAAGAATCCATTAGATTTAAATATTTTTTATTATTTATATTTAAATATATTTTTTATCATACAAATATCTTTAAAAATAAAAATTTAATTGGAGATGCTCTTAATACTTTGAGCAATGACAAGCTAAGAGGGGCCAAAGGAGGCATGATCCCCCTTAATTTTTGAAAATTTTAATATATAATATTCTAATTTATATAAAAATAAAATTGGCTCTCTAACTTTTGAAAATTTTAATATATAAAAATTAGTATAAGGTTTATATTGTACTTGACTCTCTATGAAATAATTCTGACTCCATTACTGACTTTAAGACTCCCATGCAACTAATTTAAACATCAATTTTCTTCATTTTTAATTTATGATGAAAGGTTGATATTCAATTGTTGAACTATTATTTAAATTATTTTAAACTTTGTTGAATATCAATTAATTTATCTAAATTATTGTTATTATTATCATCGACCTAACTATCATTTTGTACCAACTTTTCAGTGAAAATTGTTTTGATATGAATCAATCTATGACCAAATAAATGAATAATGGGTTGGACTTCAAGATATTGGTCTTCAATGAAGTAATTCGTTAGGCATGCAAGATAGAAAGTGGAGTTAAAAGAAGCAAGATTTGTTGCCTAGTGAAAATACTTCGATGTTCAAGTTAGTGCTGAACTAGTTAGCGAAGTGGTCAAAGAGAAGAGAAGTCCGTTTTGTGAGACCTTACATTTTAGAATAAAAATGGATATGAGATAGTGTAAAGTTCAAATTACCTGAGATTAAAAAAGAGTTAACCCTATATTTATTATCTATTTGACATTATGATATATTGGATAGTTTTTTATAAAGTGCTTTTGAAATATTTAGAGTTGAATAAATTTTGATTTTTAAAATGCTATATTTTTTCCAAAAAGAAAATTACATTCTTTAACTTCTCTTCAAATTATAGTTTACTAAAAGCAGTAAATAAAAATTTTAAAAAAATGAATAGAAAGTCAAAACTCAATTTTGAGAAAGTAAGTTTAAATTCAATGTCTAATAGATTTTTAGGAATTTGAATTTTATGTTTCATATGCTTTAATATTTTATAGAGAGTACTTTTCTATTTGTATATTTTTTTTAAATTTTGTATTTTTCATAATTAATATTTGTATTTTATAATTTGTACATATTAATAAAATCTTACATTTTATTGTTTAAAAAAAACTTAGCTATACCATATATGCTTATTCCAAAAGATGAAATTTATAATTAATATTTTAATTAAATGGTATAAAATGAAAATATTTTACAAATAACAGTAAAATCTAAATCTCATTCATATTTAAATTTTTTCCACAATAAAAGAAAAAAAATATGCTTGCCTTTCCAAATTGAGAAATTTACTAAATACTCTCTCTCTCTTTACTTTATCAAGTTTTATTGCTTTCCTCTAAAGCCTCCACCTTTTGGTATATTGGATTGGTAAATGAAGGGTTAATTTTATCCATAGTTCTTGAATTTTCAACCAATGCACTTTATTGTCTTTCAACTAAAAAACTTGCTTAAAAATCCTCCAACTTCATGTAATGGCCAACTACATATACTTAGGACCATTTTGTGTATGGAGCATTAATGGCAAGATGATGTGGCTCAACACCTCAATATTTTTTGAAATTTTTAATTTCACTTTAGCTAATCATTATCTTTCTTCTTTCATCAAATGAAGCATCATCATTACTACTTTTCCTCTTCTTTTACCCACAAAATCTAATATTTTATCATTTCTTTATAGTTAGTAGATAAAAGAAACCATATTATAGAATAATTCATACCTTGACCATCCCTGTAATTCTTCATCTCTCAAATTTCCTTCGAACCTTACCTTGGAAGGTGGAATTTTAGGATCCTAAAATCATTGTTCAGTTTCTTGCTTCCTTTGGAAAGCCAATTTGCCAATGTAGTGAAAAATCTTCCTGAAGAATGTCGTGGATAGGAGTGAATCCTAAAAGTTAATTTTATGGATGTCCTAATTACAAGATGAGTGAAATATACAATTAATTTTGCTAATTGTTGATTTATTGGCTCCATTTTATATGGTTAGTTTGGTTGTTATTTTGCATTTTTTGCAGACTTCGCATGGTAGATATAATTTTTTTTTTATTTTTTGTGGATAGATCTTGACTTCTATGAATGTGGGAAAAACGTGACAAACTCCCTAATGAAAGAAATTGAGAGATTGGAGAATGAGAAAAGAGAAATGCTAAAGAGACAACACATTATGAAGGTTGGGAAGGTGGTTGCCTCAATATCTATGGGTATCTCAATAGTTTCCTCTTATATTGCATTGAACAAATAATGTGATAATTCTAATTAGGGATGGCTTTTTTTTTTTTTTTTTTTTTTTTTTTTTTTTTTTTTCTGGCTTAAATGTAATATAGGTTAAGGGTTTAACAATTTTGTCTAGCAACTCTAGTGCCTTTGCTAGTTTCATTATTGCCTACTTTATGTATCATGGTTTAGTTTTTATGGAAATGAAGTGACTATGACATGAAATTGATTATGCTAATTTGTGTGTCTGTGTATAAGCATTTAACTTTGATTTCCAAGCTCAAAATGCTGCATAAATATATCAACTATTTAAGTATATTTTCTTGTTGCATATTGATGAAATATATTGACAGTATTAGTGCAATGCAGTTGGTTTTATTTTGGCATATTAAAGAGTTTTAAATGCAACAATATTACATCAATAACTCTAAAAATATGGTGATCTAACTTGAACTTCTATAGTGAAATATTTTTTTAACTCACCTATAATATATAAGTAGATATGTAAATATTTAAAGCAAATGGAAATAATTTAAAATTAAATTGTACTAATACAGTTTGATATAAAATATATGCTGTTTTTTAGAATAAAAAATGTTGTAGCATACAAAAAAAAATCCTATTTTGAAATCAACTATCATTGAGTTCAATGTTGAAACTAATTAATATTTAGTATATTAGTTTCAATACTAAATCTAATAAACTATTATATAGCAAATCAACATATTACCTAGCTAATTATAAATCCTAATATTCAAAAGAATCAAATGTTTACTCTAAGAACTCAATCACTTGTAGATTGAACCATAAAAAAAAAAAAAGAAATAAAACAGAATCTAAAATTTTAGAGAACTTTCTATCTATATGTCTATGAAGCTTCATAATCGAAATCTATCTTCAAATAGTTCAATGCATTCCACCATGCAATTTAGGTGTTTGCTTCTTTGACTTGAGTAATCTAATGTATGCTTGGCCAAAGCTAGTTGCTTCACATTGTCTTGGAAGGTTCTTGCTTGGACTTTGATGAGTCAATATGCTTTGTTGATTTGAGTTTAGGTCCATATTTTGGCTAAATTGTGAGCCATTATATTGGCTTGTACTGTTCCCACCAAAAAAGCTTGTCTTTCATTAAGAGTTTTTTATGAAAAATAAATTAAATGCACCAAACATGTAGTAAATAAACAATAAAACTTATCCCTCATTATTAAAACCTCAACAATATATATCCATATTTATAATGCTAGACTCGTGCCACACACAATCAAACAATATAGCAGCATAAAAGTTACGCACATTTAAAATTTTCAATACTACTTACGTTAATTACATTAGCTCTAACTTTGTCAAGTCAATATGTAGCCATTGGGATTCATCCCAATCACTAAAAGCAACTGGCACCCATAAATACCATAGATCCAACAACCATCCAAGCATACTATAAGCCTACAAGTTGTCATGAATCCATCCCTCAAAGTTGCAAGGCATACACACATGCCTTCAAATTCACCTTTTTCCTCTTTGCACTCACAATGAAGTTTAAATTAGATATAAAAAGCTCTATTTTGAAAACATGCAGCCTCCTATACTGCTTAGCCTCATTACTATTTATTTTTTGCAAGTCAAGATTTCTTACTCTCTATGCCTTTATTCTTCCTATTATAAATCTAAAATCAATTTGTTCCCTTGCTATAAAAGTTGTTAACAACTAATTATGATTCTTTTTGAAATCATTTATATAATAACTGGCTAGCCATTTAGTAGTCAAATGAAAGCTTAAATATATCTTATTACAAGTATACTTCAAATTAGTAGCCTTAATATGAAATGTGATGTCATTATTGTCCTTTCTATCTTGTTTAGAGGTATAAATCCTCTATCTATAATCTTTCTTGCATATGGCCTCTAGTACAACATTACCATTCTTCCTAAACTAAGGTTGAAATCTATGCTTAATTTCCCAGTTCCTTATATCTTGTTTCAATTCTTCCTTATCTTTAAATAACATACTCACCTAAAATGTAAGATCATCCAAGCCTTTTTGTCCATTAAACTCTAGAAATTTTGGCCTGCCTTCATCTTTTGGTTCTGATTTAGTTGCTGCATAATCTGAATCTTTATTCAAGTCTTCATTTCCTAGGCCATCATCAACAGGTTCTTGCACTAATTGTGATGTCCTCATTAGCTTACCCTCGGTCTTAAAGAAGAACTACCTATGTTATCTAGTTGATTGTCGTTGTTCTCATTTAACACCTTAAATCATCATCCATATCAAGTAAGTCATAATCAGGATCATGAAAATTAGCATCACCATCATCAACTTCATTTGATGGTTCACTTGTACTAGTTGTTCTTGTATCTTCAGTTACTCCAGCATCATATTGCAATCCATCTAATAATGCTTCACCCTCAACTACTCTAGCTTCAATTTTAATGGTGGTTTCATGAGCTACTTTTGCAATTCTTGTTGTTTATGCATAAAAAAAATAGGGGCTAATTAGATGTTGGTGGAGTAGTTCTTGTAGTTGCTGGATATTCAGTTTCATTGACTGCATCATCTCTTTATGGTGATCTTTCAATTGCAGTTGTACCATCAACAAGTGTAGGTACATCAGTTTCTACCAAATAAGTGTCAATCCCAACATTAGGAATTAGATAATTTTGAAACCATTGTAATCCTATATCAATTTATTTTATATCTTTTTGTTAGAGACATTTAAAGATATTAACTATTTGTATACCTATCTGAAGTTCAATAATTTCATTGTGATTGGTTTAATGCACAGTTATTCAAGGCATAATTAAGACAAAAGTTGTTTCAATTTTGAGACAAAAGCTTGAGTTGTAATGCATTTGATATATCATCTACAAATACTAATTTCTTGATATCTTTGAAAAAATATTTAACATAAGCATGAAAAGATTAAATTCCCTTATTGTGATTAATTCTTATTTTACTTGAGGATAAGCAAATACTTAAGTTTGGGAGAATTTGATAAGTGCAAATTATGTTCTTAATTAAGAAGAATATTAAGTTTATCTATCAATTATATTGTTTATGTTTTATTTTTCTTTGTTTATTATTAATCTTTGCTTTTATAGTTTATTTCAAATTTTTCTAGGTTATTTTGAAGGTTTCTATTCAAATTTGAGAGATTCAGAAGTTTAGAGATCAATTAGAATAAAGTCAGAAGTAAGAAGGAAGAAAATAGGGTAAAAAAAAGCGCATTAGAGGTTGCACAGTCGTGCATGGCCATACACATTTGTGATGAGTCTGTCCAAATCAAAAGTTGAAAAATCATGCACAGGCATGCAAGTGAATTGTTACATGATCGTGCATCATCTAACGAGCATCACGATTTTGACAATTCATATGCCTTTTGATATTTTGATCATAACTTAAGTTATAAATGTCAAATTGAGATGATTAAAGATGGGTTGGAATTTAAAAGATAGAGCTACAAATGTTATAAGGACCTCAACTCCTAATTCAATTATATGATTTTCAAAATTATCATTTAAATTTTCACATGAAAAAGAAAGATTTTATCCCTAATTCAAATCCACTTCAAGGACTGCTTAGTATTTCGATTTTTCTTAGATTTTCTAAGGACTCATAAGCCTTCGAAACCTAGAATTTGTTGTTTATAAATAGGGTAGGATTCTCAATATTTTGTATCAACCCTTTTCTATCACCCTTTCTTTCAAGTTTTCTTCTTTTCTAACACTCTTTGTACATTGTTTCTTCTTTCTTAATTATGAGCATCTAGTTCTTCCTAAGAATTTAGATATAATCTATTAATTTGCTTATAATTATTTATATTTGATTGATTGGTTTATTCATGTTAGAATTAATCTTTTATCTTAAGGCTTAAAGCTTGAGATTAGTTGACCATTGATTGCATGAATTAAAGTTATTGCGTAAAATAGCGAGAATAAACGTACAATATTAGTTCATTGAGATATTAGATCTAGAGTATGTGTTGCTTAGATATAAGGACTTTTAAAATTATGTTAATTATGTTATTATGTCTGAGAAATTGGAATATTTATCATCAATATTTTATTTCTTAAAATATTCCAATAATAGAAATTTACTTAATCATAGAATTGCTCATAGTGGCCTAATTATGAGTTCAACGATAATTTTTTTTTATACAAGTCTTAGCACTTCATATATAAGGTAAACCTTAATCCCTAAAACCTGTTAAACAACTTTTTAAACCAACAACAACACGGAAAAAATTCACATAATAGTTGAAGAAAGTGTTTAGAATTAGAATTTATGCTTTACCCTATATGACAAATGGCCTTTTTAACTTGTCCCAACATAATAGTAAAATGAGTGGCAAAATTCCCTGCAAAAATCTACCTCAATTTTTCTCTCACACTATAAGATATAATTTTACTTTCCCTTGACAATGGATTGGAAAACAATATTTACAATAGGAAGTGAAGTGACATAGATTGAAGAAGTTGAGAAGAGATGTGAAATTGTCAAAGGATAATAACTACTAATGGGCAAAAGAATTTAAGAAAGAGATTAATACCTCACATGCAAAGAGAGAAAATAAAAAGTTGTAGTAAGTTTACATGGATTAATTGGTATTTAAAATTTATTAGCTGGCAAGGACATGTTAGCATCCTATTAAGACTGGTAAAAGTTAATCTTGGGGATATTTAAGTAACCGTTACATAAAATTGGAGGATTTTTAAGCAATATTTTGAATTAAAGAAAAATAATGTGCGTTGTTTGAAAGCCTAATGACCACTGGTGAAATTAACCTGTGAAAGAAGACTTTATATTACAGTTATAACCTGACGAGTGATTTTCAATATAAATTATATAATAAACCCCCAATGAAATTTTTAGCTGAATTGGGACTAAATTACAATCATTGTTCTTGAATTTTACTTCATAATGTATTGTTCTCTCTCAACTTTAATTTGGTTCTTAAAACTCCCCAAATATTAATTTAAACATAATAGTTGTCCTCGATTCAATTTTTTGACCATCAGCTTGCAGCATAACCCATGTGGATCCTAGTTATCATTTTTTAATATTTTTACACAGATCGAGGATGCCATGTCATATCCTCTTAAATCCTTCATAATCCAACACAAATTCTTTTTTCAACTCTTGAAACAAAATCTCATCCCTTAATTTTCCCTCTCTCTCTCTCTGATGTCCTCTCTGCTCATAAATCCACAAACAATAGTCACTACCGTGCAAAATCACCACTGCCTGCCTATTCACATCTAACTGCTCGGTTGGCGTCACTTTCCACTGTACCAATCTCATTTAGAAGTCTCCAATAGCAAATCATTCATAAGCTTTGCCATCTAGCAGCCCAGCGCATATAGCAGAGCCTATGTATAGGCTAGTGGTCTATGGAAGGGTGCCTCGCCTCCATCCCAACAACAAGCTTCTTGCTAGCATCACCAATGCACTGCATCTATGCACAGCGAAGCCTAATAGCATCTCATACCTCGTCAAGCAACAATTCTTGTGTGCCATTGCTAGCGGCTCCTCATTCCACAACCCAGCAGTGTTACCCCTACACAGTGGCCACACTTAGGCCGTCACTCTATCACAAGACCCACCTCTATCCACGAGCCATTTTTTCCACTCAAAGTCCAACAATTAACTTGAATTTGTGATGAACTTGCAAAGTGAAGAAAAGGGTAAAATTAAGAGAGATTTTGCAAGGAAAAGGGTAAAGTTAAGAGAGATTTGAAAAGAGGGAAAATTCAGCCAAGCACGTGGAAAAGGTGATGAATTTGAAAGGATTTGGCATGTTATCATCGATCTACATAAAATAACATTAAAAAATGGTGACTAGGACTCTATGTGAACTCTCTAGCAAGCTGATGGTCGAAAAACTGAATCGGGGACAACTATTGCATTAAACTAATATTTGAGGATTTTAAGCAAGAAATCCAAGTTGAGAGATAATAATATATTATGAGGTAAAATTCAGGATAATGGTTGCAATTTAGCCATCGAATTGGCTAACAAGATGGGAGTTTCTGTTTCACTGTCTTAACGCCCAACTAGCTAAGCTAATGATAATTTATGCCTTAGCTTTGTGATAAGAGGGAAACAAGAGTTGTATTATGATTTATATGAAATCTCTTTTTCTAATTCTCAAAAAAAAAAAAAAAAAAAAGTATTTGCTAATTAGTATACCAATTACTTGAACACGACACAAGTATAATTCAAGAAACAACTAAAAGTGAAAAAAGAAATGGAAGAATAAACACAGGCAAGAGAGTTTGAATCTAAATTAAAAATTAAAAACCGGGAGATTCTGATCATTCTTTTGACTCTACTTTGTTCTCTCTCTCTCTCTCTCTCTCTCTCTACTTGTTCTTGTGGTTCCAAAAAAGACTTGTCACGCAAATAAATTTGGCATTGCCACCTTTGGGGACCCATAGATTCTCCCAACTGGATCCAATTAATGTACAATCCAACCCCTCTTCTCTACTATTTATAAACCACCAATCTCTCTTCACTACTCCACACCACATTCAACAAACAAAACAAAAACCTCCTCTATTTTCTTTATAATATGTCTTCAAGCTACCAAGCTTCAAGAAATTACTCTTCTTGGACTCCAAGAGAGAATAAAATGTTTGAGAAGGCTTTAGCTTTGTATGATGTGGATACACCTGATCGGTGGCAAAATATTGCCAAAGCTGTTGGTGGAAAATCACCTGAAGATGTTAAAAGACACTATGAAATCCTTATTGAAGATGTTAAGCATATCGAGTCTGGTCGTGTTCCTGTCCCTCAATATAAGTCTGGCACTTCTGGAAGCCGCAAAAATGCTAATTAAATAATTAATTACAAGGTAATTATTTCATTGATTATTTAATTAATCTCGTATTTTCTCATGCATGCTCTCTGTTTCTT
Organism: Reutealis trisperma; assembly: GCA_947687605.1. Classification (NCBI taxonomy): domain Eukaryota; kingdom Viridiplantae; phylum Streptophyta; class Magnoliopsida; order Malpighiales; family Euphorbiaceae; genus Reutealis; species Reutealis trisperma. Next base: position 1,039,252 of record CANTUT010000393.1, read on the forward strand.
CTTTAGTAAATGTCTGATTCTTGTGTTTGGAAATAGATGTTCGACTACTGAACTATTAGCATGATAACATGCATTGCAAGTTCATATATTATTAGTAAAATTTAAATATGATTCTTGATCAAGATTCAAGAATCATGGTTCAAATATTGAGTTCATTTGTGTATTTTTACATGGGTATAAAATAAAAAGATTTTTAGACTCAGAGAAAGATTTCTTTGCAGGACAGGGATCCCTGAACGTAACTTAAAAACTAGAAAAAATATCTGGTTTTTAAAGTTTTTATGTAAAGGTGGTTCGCCTATTTTTAAAGTTATTTCCACTACTACAAGTATACTATTTATACACTAATTTTTTACTAGTACTACCAGTACAATGATTAATTATTATCATATTGAGACATATTGCACATACTTCTCTACTTTTTCACACACTATTTTTAGCTTTTTCATTTTTACATACTGCGTATATATCATTGTTATATTACTTAGTATAGACATTTTAAGTTCGTTTAGTAAACTGTAATAGAATATAATATAATGTAATTAAATTTATTTTTAATATAAATTTACATTAAAAATATATTTGATTATATTACATCATACGTTATTACACCCAACCAAACAGTATCTTACCGTATTGAGTAATATTTGAAAAAGATGGAACAGTTATACTCTTATTAATTATCAGAAAAAAATTAATAACCCAGAATAGGGTATCCCAGCAAGGGCACAAATCCATTACAAATTATAATAGTCCCTGCAGTCTTAAGATTTTTGAATGTAGCAGAAATTTGCAATTCCTTGAACTCAAAAACTGCATAAGAGTCCTATAATTAGGAGACAGTCCATGAAAGACTGATAATCAATAATTTTTTGTTATCAGATTTCTATCATATACATTTCTAATCTTTTTTTTCTTTTGGTTTAATTGTTTAATTCATAGCTAGGCTCTTGAAGTATCTGAAGCTGCAGCAAAGTCTAATTAAAGCCCCAAGGCTACTACTTCATATCATCTCACCTTAGCAGCAAATTAATGTATAAAAAGTAGATGCTCGTATTAACGTGTGAACAACTTCTACTATAATTGAGATCATTATGAAGTTGTCCTTTATTGGAATGAAGCCATCTCTCTTTTATATATATATATATATATATATATATATATATATATATATATATATATATATATATATATATATAATTTTAGCTCTTACTTCCAGCTACGAAAACGACTTTAATATCAATTGGATCCTTTTTTTTATATATTCATAACAATCTGCCACATCCATATCTCTATATGAAAATTAGTGCATGTATGACTCGCAGTTCTTATTGCACGAGATTGTGAATAACAAATGATCTAATAACTTACCCAAAAGATACATGTTTGTGAGTGGAATTTTGAATCTTAATTTGAGAAAAAAAATTGCTGGTTGGGCGACAAAACTTTTAAAAAATTTAGTACTTGCTTTTGCCTCTAAGATTCTCCCAAACACTGATACTACTGTCATCCTTTGGAACCCAACAATTCGAAGATTATTTACCCTCCCAAAACCCAATATTTATATTGGGAAATCTGAGATCCCCAACTCCTTTTTTGGGTTTGGCTATGATTCTTATGCTGATGACTATAAGTTAATAAGGATAGTCTCTCCCAGCTCCAGAACCCAAGTTGAGCTTTTTTCTCTCGACATATCTTCTTGGAAGACCCTCACTGAAATTATGCCAGGAGTGGAGCCTAATTATCTCAGTTCACAGGCTTTTGTTAGTGGAGTTGTGCACTGGATTGCTAAACGAACAAGTAAACAACATTCTGAACATCATAATACCATATTGGGATTCAATGTGAGTGATGAGCTTTCTTTGATATTACCTTGCCTGAAAATTTGGCTTCTGTCTTTCCGAGCCTCTCTCACTTTTTGAATATAGGGGATCAACGATTGCTGTGTTACAGCACATGCAGTTATATTGGATTATAGCAATGGCAATAGGCAGTATCATTTATGGATGATGAAGTATTATAACTTGGTAGGGTCATGGACCAAATCAACTTTAGCTAACGATGCTGGAATGATTTCACGCCCATGCCATTGGGATATACGAGAAATGGTGATTTCCTATTCCGGAAGGGGGATGAGATTGTTTCATATGATCAGCTAGAGAGGAGGGAAACTATGAAGCTTATTAAGTTTGAGAGAAGTCCATATTATATTTATGCTTGTCCCCATGTAGAAAGTCTGATGTTACCCGACAAAGGAAGTCATGTGCTTCAATTCAATGACACAGATGCTGCAATTAAGCCATACTAGAATTATTTATTTCTTTTTCCTTCTTTTTTGCTTTTGTGGACATATTATTATTCTCTAGGATATATGTGATTATTGGAAATCCAAGTTGCTCCAATAACTATTTCACACTGCTAGTTATGGTCTCAATACATTGAATTGAGATTGACAATTTCAATTACATTCTTTTGATATTGACTGATCATGATTACCTTGTAATCAGGATTTTTATGAATTATTTTGATCATTTATTTTGCATATTGTTTTCATGGCTAGCCTGAGAGTTGGGCAAACCTGTTACCATGAAGTGGAGGATAGATAGATTGAAGGGTTTTGGAAATGATGACATTTCTGAACATAATGTATTAATGACCAAATAAAATATGTTGTTTTATTTTTCTTGAAATGATGAAGGCATGTTTTCTTTCTCATCAAAATGACTTTGCTTCGATAATGAAATTTTAGTTAATAATGAAAATTTTTGTTAACTGTCTAATTATTTAACTTGTTACTCTGTGGCTTTTTTTTGGTTACATTGAAAGGTTTATGTATAGCTATCTTGGCATTTGTAAATTTGTATGTATTTTTGAAGTACTAAATTTTTTTTCTGAAGTCCAATCCACCAATAGTAAAGTTTTAATACTACATGCATTTCATTTAAATGTATATGTTACATCATACATAATTAGCTCTATTTATAAGGGGAGATAAAGATATTTATGATTTACGATTGAATTAAATAAAAAATCACTAGTATTTAATATAAGTATTGACCAATCTATTAATTTTTCAATAAATATATATTTTCTCCTCTTAATCAGATTCCCATAAACAGTTTTGCCACCTTTAGCATAGTCCCTGCCAATCCCATCCACTATAAGTGGAACAATATGTTGTTTTATGTAAGAAGATTCTCTTGGCTAGAATAAATGGATATTCATGGTACATTATATATGAAAATTCCGTCGGTAAACCGTTTATTTATAATATAATGAACGGTTTATTGACGGAATTTTCTAAAAAAAACTTTAACACAGTTCCTAACGAAACATCAACAAAAATTTATCATTATTTATTGACAAAAAAAAAAATAATCAATAAACTATGGTGGAGAAAGATATTGCTAGAGTTTATTGACGATTTAGTAACTATTTACCAATAGACTATATTGCAAAACTAAAGCATATAAATTCATTTTACTGATGGTTTACTGAAAGATAGTCATGTGGCTTAAGCGGCTCTGTTAGTAGGTAATGTTAAGCAATGTTTGTTCTCATTCTGCTTAACTTTGTTGATAGATTACTGACGGAATCACTTATGTCATGTGGCAATCCGTCAATAAAATGAATTTATATTTAACCAGACATTTCTTCTTCTTCCACCTTCTCTCTTGTTCTTTTTTCTTTTCTTCTTCTTCTTCTCGCTGCCTCTGCTCACAACCACTACCCATTTGCCATCCATTTGCTGCCGTCCAGCCATCATGTTTGCCGCCTCTTCTTTCCCTCACTGGTTTGCAAGGTATTTATTTATTTATTTATTTATTTTTTGTTTTCAGTTTCTTTTTTTCTTTTCTTTATTTCAATTTTTTGTTTCATTTTTAATTTGATTTTCGGTTTACATTGGCCTTTTCATTGAAATTGAAGTTTTCAAGAGGTATACATATTATTTTTGTGCATTTTTGTTTTTTATTTAATGTGAATTAAATTTGTTGAAAAAAATATGAGCGCAATGGAATAAAATGAACACTGTTATTTACGTGAAAAACCCTCTTTAAATCTTGAGGGAAAAACCACGGGATAAAACTCCAAAAAATCTTCACTATAAAATAATGAGAATATAAAAAAATTAATCTCTCAAATTTTATCAACTTAAACTTGAGGTATACAGGTATACACTCACAATCTCACAATTTTGTGAAACTCATAATATTTTCTCTCTATAAATCAATTGTAGGAATACTCTCAATTTTTCTCTCAGATGAATTATCTCTATTTTCTCTCTGGAATACTATATCTTCTCTTCTTAAATTTCCTGCCTATTTATAGGCAGTAGATATGCGTTAATAATGCATCCACCGCATAGAAGCTGGTAGCCAACTACCTCCAACTAATACACAGTCAGTGCATAATTCTTTGACTCTTCTTTTTTTTTTTTCTTCTTTATTTTCAAATGGTGGGCCCTCCGTGTTGGAGGGCTCCACTCAACAAATCTCCCCCGCACGACAACATGGAGGGCTCCATCATAATTGCAACTCATGATGGGAAGAATTATCTTCGCATATTCATCACCATGAATCCATTCCAGCTAGCTTGGAGCACAACTCAAGTTTTTGCCGAAGGATCACCTTTGTCAACATGTCTGCTGTATTTTTGTCTGTGTGAATCTTCTGCACTAGAAATAATTTATTTTCAAGTGCTTTTTGAATCCAGTGATATCTGATAACAATGTGCTTCATTCTGTACTGATATGTAGAGTTCTTGCTTAAATCAATTACACTCTAGTTGTCACAATGAACTACATATTTCTCCTACTTCAATCCCAAGTCTTGAAGGAATTTCTTCATCGATAATATTTCTTTTCCTGCCTCTGTGGTAGCAATGTATTCAGCTTCTGTTGTGGATAAAGCAACACATTTTTGCAATTTAGACTGTCATGATACAGCTCTCCTTACAAAAGTAAACAGATACCCAGATATAGACTTTCTACCATCAAGATCACCTATCATGTCTGCATCTGCATATCCTTCCAAGATTAGTTTTTCATTCCCGAAGCTTAGACACAGTTTGGATGTCCCTCTCAAATATCTGAAGATCCACTTGACAGCTTCCCAGTGATCCTTACCAGGATGTGCTAAGAAACGACTCATAACCCCAATAGCTTAAGCAATATCCGATCTTGTACATACCATTTCATACATCAAGCTTCCAATAGCTAAAGAATATGGAATGGCCGACATCTTCTTTCTTTCTTCATCTAAAGAAGGACACGTTTTCTTGGTGAGTTTGAACTGTCCACCAAGAGGTGAAGATACTGGCTTTGCTCCTTTCATGTTGAATCTTTTAAGAATCCGTTCAACATAGTTTTATTGTGATAGCCATAATTTTCTGGATTTTCTATCTCAAACAATCTCCATACCCAAAATTTGTTTAGCTGTACCCAAGTCTTTCATGTTAAAGATTTCTGATAATTCTTTCTTTAGTTGGTTGATCATATGAGCATTTTGACCAACTATTAACATGTCATCAACGTACAATAGTAAAATGACAAAATTTCCATCAGGAAACTGCTTGACGTAGACACATGAGTCAACTATTGTTCTTTTATACTTGTGATTCATCATAAATGAATCAAACTTCTTGTACCATTGCCTTGGAGCCTGTTTTAATCCGTACAAACTTTTCTTCAATTTGCAAACTAGATGTTCCTTCCCTTTGACTTCAAAACCTTCAGGTTGCTGCATGTAAATTTCCTCTTCTAAATTACCATGAAGAAATGCGATCTTCACATCCATTTGTTCAATCTCAAGATCTAGACTTGCTGCTAGTCCCAAGATTATTTTGATTGATGACATCTTTACCACAGGTGAGAAGATTTCATCAAAATCAATCCCTTTCTTCTGTCTAAAGCCCTTAATGACTAGTAGAGCTTTGTATCTTATTAGATTGCCATGCCCATCATCTTTTAATTTGAACACCCATTTGTTTGTCAAAGCTTTTCTGCCTTTTGGAGGCTTCACCAATTCATAGGAGTTGTTTTTCATCAAAGAGTTCATCTCTTCTTTCATGGATTCCATCCATCTATTTTTGTCTTTATGATCTAAGACTTCTTGAAAAGATTTTGGCTCCCTTTTCTCAGTAAGATTAACATATTCTGATCTTGGGTATCTTATAGATGGCTTGTTGGTCTGTTTGACCTTCTGAGATATTGTACTTCAATCTCAGGTTGTTGAAATTGCTCTCCCTAATTACCATTCTCTTGTGCTGGTACATCAACCTCAGCATCATTTTCATCATCATCATGAGGCACCTCAATGCCATCAACAATATCTTGAACTTTCATTTCTCTTTTAGTTTGAGAATGAATCAGCTCAATACTATCTTTATCAGCTTCCTGCTCTTCTTTATTTAAATCTTCAAAAGTTTGGTCCTCATTAGAGACCACATCTCTACTCATCATGATTCTCTTCTTTACTGGATCCCAAAATTTATACCCAAATTCTGCATCACCGTATCCAATGAAAATACATGGTATGGCTTTATCATCAAGTTTCTATCTCTGCTCCTTTGGCACATGTACAAATGCCTTGCATCCAAATACCTTCAGATGAGAGTAGGAGACATCTTTGTTAGTCCATAGTCTTTTTGGAATATCAAAGTTTAATAGAGCAGAAAGCGATCTGTTGATCAGATAGCATGCAGTTTGAATAGCCGCTCCCCATAATGATTTTGGAAGACTGCTTGTTCTCAACATACATTTAACTCTCTCCATAATAGTACGATTCATCCTTTCAGCTACACCATTATGTTGAGGAGTTCCAGGGACTGTCTTCTCATGTCGAATTCCATATTTAGAGCAATAATCTCTAAATTCATAGGAAGTGTATTCACCTCCATTGTCTGAACAGAGACACTTCAATTGCTTCCCTGTTTCTCTTTCTACCATGGCATGAAATTTCTAAAAAATTGGAAACACATGGTCTTTTGTCTTCAATAGATACACCCAAACTTTTTTAGATGAGTCATCTATAAAAGTTACAAAGAATTTGGCTCCTCCTAAAGATTTAGCTTCAATGGGACCACAAACATCAGAATATACACATTATAATGCATTCTTTCATCTGACAGATGAGCTTTTAAAGGAAACTCTGTGCTGCTTTCCAAATAAGCAATAGTCACAAGGATCTGATCCAATGCCTTTCTCCATAGGAATAATCTTCTTCTTAGCAAGAATCTGAAGTCCCTTTTCACTCATATGGCTAAGTCTTTTATGCCATAAATTTGATGAAGATTCAACTGCTACATTAACCTCATGTTCACATGCTTCTCCATGGGTTTTGTACACTGTGCAACAGCTCTTTCCGTTTGCCACAACCAATGATCCTTTACAAAGTTTCCATCTACTATTGCCAAAATAATTCTTAAAACCTTGATTATCCAAGGCTTTCATGGATATAAGATTGAAGCGTAATTCTGGAACATGCCTCACATCTTTCAATGTCAATTGGCAGCCAATATTTGTCCGTATACAAACATCTCTAATTCCAACAATGGGAGAACGTGTTGAATTTCCCATCCTCATAGTTTCAAAATGGCTAGTTTTATATGTGGTAAATATTTTTTTATTTGGAGTGATGTGGAAAGAAGCGGTTGAATCAACCACCCACTCAGTCATATCATTACCAACATGTAGACACTCATCTGCTACTACTGCTACTTCTTCTGTTGTGATGACTGCAGTGGTGTTTTCTTCTTGATTCTTTTGCTGATTACTCTCTGGCTCACCTCATTTCAACAATCGACAATTCTTTTTAATGTGGCCTAGTTTGCCACAATGATAACATGAGAAACTTTTATTTCTCGACTTTGACCTTCCTCTGGACTTGTCATTTTGATTTCTTCTTCCTCGAGATTTATTTCTGCCCCTACTTTCTGTAACAAGGGCTTGTGCTTCTGGATCTCTTTCCTTATTTTGCTTCTCATAAGACAACAAGGTTTCAGCAACCACTTCAAACTCTATCTTATCTTTTGCATAAGTCAAATTTGTGGTAAGATGATTATACGACAAAGGGAGCGTTGCCGTAAGCATCACAGCTCTTTCTTCATTACTGAATATCACATTGAACTTTGACAGTTGAGAAAGTTTGCTGTTGAAGTTGCTTATGTGTTGCATCATGCTCACATTTTCAGCCTTCCATATTTGATACAATTCTCTCCACAAGTAGAATTTGTTTGCAAGATTCTTTGACATATACAAATTCTCTAAAGTCTCCCGTGTTTTTTTGGCAGTCTTATAATCTTTTGACTCAATATTCTATAAGACACTATCTGAGAGATTTAGACGAATTGTACTTGCTGCAATCTCATCTAGCTCCTCCCGTTGATCATCAGTGATTGTTGCAGCCTTACTTTCTTTGCCTAACAATGTCTTATGAACTTTTTATTGAATAAGAATATCCTTCATTCTTCTCTGCCATAAAGAAAAATTGTTGATGCCATCAAACTTCTTAATTTCTACCTTCTTACTTGATATTTCTTTAATCTACTACAGTAACTATATTCTGCTACAGTAACTATATGCTGCCACAGTGCACAACAATTGTGAAAAAATGTACCAGGAAAGCCTCCAGGAAAGACTGGAGGGTTACAAATGATCCCACTTAAAATCCAGTCTCCTTAGGTAATTATAGCTTTTGTACCAAAACTTTCCTAAATATGCACTTAATCGCATAATTCTGCACTTAAAAACACAAATATCAAATTTTCCTGTGAATAGTACTGTATGAACAGTACCTCTGCTACAGTGACGGGCTGGACTGCTACAGTGACGGGCTGGACTGCTACTACAGTATGGACCTCTGTTATAGTATTGGATCGCTACAGTATTGGATTTTTGCTACAGTAGTGGATCACTATAGTAATGGATCACTACAGTACTGGATCTATTTTGCTGATAGGCTAGGTTGCTACAATGCCACTGCAACAAATTTTAAAATTTTGTATGAATAGTACCATACAAAAAACTTTACTTCAAAAAATAATTATCGAGTTGACGTCCGTTTTTGAAACTAATCACACCAAAATACTCATCGTATTTTTCTCTTCTGTGCAGTATATTTTTCTTTTTAAAATATAACAGTGCTCGAGATAGCAAATTTATTCAGTCTTAATAAAATCTTTTCTAATGTTAAAGATCAGCCTATACTGCAACCACAGAGCATATTAAGAATATTAATGAGTTGGGATCATCAATCAAGCAGCTCTGATACCACTTGTTAAGAAAAATACAAGCGCAATAGAATAAAATGGACACTGTTATTTACGTGGAAAACCTTCTTTAAATCTTGAGGGAAAAACCACAGGACAAAACTCCAAAAAATCTTCACTATAAAATAATGAGAATATAAAGAAATTAATCTCTCAAGTTTTATCAACTTAAACTTGAGGTATACACTCACAAAATTTATATTTTTGGTAGAAATTTGTTGAATTTGTGAATTTTTTTTTTGTAATTTTATTAATATATTTGATATTTGTTAATTTTTATAATTTCGTAATTGTTGGAAATTTTGTTCATTTTTGTTGATTTTTTTTTGAAATTTATTTAATTTATATATATATATATATATATATATATATATATATATATATATATATATATATATATATATATATATATATATATATATATATATATATATATATATATATATATATATATATATATATATATAATATTTTTTGTAAGTTTGGTAATTTATTTGATATATGTTTTTTCTATTATTATGTAATTCTTAGAAATTTAGTTCAATTTTGTTGATTTTTTTGAGAATTTGTTGAATTTGTGTATGTTTTTCTAATTTTGTTAATTTATTTGATTTTTTTTTATAATTATGTAATTTGTTGAATTTGTGAATAAAAAAAGGTGTAATTTGTATAATGATTTTATTAGAATTAGTTTGGACAATATGTGACTTTCTTAGAACTCATAAGGATTAGAGGAAGTATTCTCTAATTGGATTATTGTTATAATCTAGATTTAACTTTCTACTTTCTTTTACTTTTATGTTTTGTTTACTTGTGAATGGGATGAATGTTATGCATCAATTAAACTGTACATGTATAATTCATGAAATTACTTTTAAGTCACAACTAAGTTTATTGCTAAACTAATTTTGTTGAAATAAACTAAAAATCTAGTTTCCAAATCCTCTTTAATTTCGAGACTAGTGATCTTTTCTTTTGAGATATTAATTGGAGTCAACTTGGGTTTTTCCCTTAATCTTTTTCTAAAATAAAATAAAATTAAGGTGGTGACTCTTCAAAATCAATCAATCTAAACTCGAGAGTTCCATCGTCAGACTTAGCTCAAATGAATATTTCGATTCCCTTTTAGCAGATCAGACCTAGCTCGGGCGAGGCTTCATACATGTGTTCAAACCAAGAACTGTACTCAGTTGGAACAATTAGCCAGGACATAGAATTTTTCCCATACATGCAAGAACGAAGGAAATTTTTGGAAACTAAACCTAGGAGGAGTGTATAAATAAATAAAAACCTTTCAAATATAGGTTTACATTCGCTTAAGACAGGATTGGGTACAAGATTAGGGTAAGAGCCATTCAGTGCCTTAAGTGAAATGGGCTTGTCATACTCGGCCACTCTCTTAAGAGTCTCTTACGGTTTGCTAGTTGAGGTCTCCTTTCCTTTTGATTTAGTCATCCTAAGTAAGATAAATCAATTCACACAAACAATTTAAGATTTACTTTCACTTTATTAGAAAGCTAAAAAAAAGGACTAAATAGAAGGGAGAAGAAAAATATGACTGACTTGAATCCGAGAATTTTATGGTTCTTGAAAATATGAAGGCTGAGTCAAAAAGATCATAATTGTTTAAATTTATGATTCTTAAATATAAATCAACTGAACTAAAGAAATTCAGATAAGTAATCTATTGAAGCAATAAAAATGAAAAGAATGAAAATTGCCATCCTATTTATAAAGCCTCTTAGAAATAGTTAATGTAGGGGAAAAACGAGAAGTTGTGACAGTTTGGTTACCTCATTAATTGAATGGTAATTACTTTAGTTGGATTTTTACTTTAGCGGTAACTGAAATATGGGAAAGTAAAGAGATATGAGGTTTCATTTGCACCGTTTAAGTCACTTGCGAGTCAAGCAATTTTAGTAGCCAAACTAGAAAGCTTAGTCCTTGGAATTCAGCTAGTCAATGGAAAAAGATGTAATTTCTCTATGGATAGAATGGGCAATTTAGGTAATTAGATTGAGAAGCCAAAACCAGTAAATAATTCTGCCAGTGATAAGAAAAGGGTGCAACCTTTTATCTTTGCTAAACACAAAGGTTTGTAGGTGCATTATTTACACCAACCTAGAGAATTCAAGACCTAAGTCAAGTATTTGCATAGTTTGTGAATCATGTGTGATTGGAGACCAGTTTATATGAGCCTATGAACAAGCCCATTTGTAGCTAAACCCAATAAGGCCTATTCGAGTAAAGGTATATGAAACTGGCTATTCATAACAAGAAACAATTAGGATTTTAGGATTTAATTGATCTTTATAAATACCTTCATAAATGCTAGTGTCAAATTATCACTGACTTCAATATGTACAAATTCTCTCAAAATTGATTTTGGTGATCTAAGTTGATGGCTCCGTCTCGGCCTATATACTTTTTATCCTTTGATTGATGATTCTCAGAAACCTAAATATCAGACCCCTATTTAGACTGATTAAAGGCACCGAATAGCTATATATTGCTCTTTTCAAGTTATTTTCCCTGCATAGATTCTCATATCTAATGTTGATAGTACCTCTGAGACCTAAATACAGTAAGATTTAGGTTTATTCACTATTTATGCAAAAATATATAAAATACCAAAAATAGTAGAATAGTACTAGATTTCAAGAAAAAGAAGTACTAAAAATAATGTTTGTTATTGTAAATACTAAAAAGTGCTGAAGATAATTGCTATAAATAGTATATTTCCATAATTTGTCAGTACTGTAATAGGGACCCTTATTCTAAACTATTTAAAGATATTTGTTACTAAGTTTAGCTAGCAAACACTTATATACAACTCTATCAGGTTCACCACCAGTAGTTGTTTATACCTATAGAAAAACCTCTTTAATGCTATGTACCTCCATTGTTTAATCTTCTTAAAATCCCCTTTTTCTGTGTACAAATCATCGTTGATTCAAGTTCTTGTATGATTATTTCATATCCACCAATGATTTTGAACTAAAACCAAATGCTTCTGCTTTGTCCAATAATTTTATTAGCAACTAAGTTTTCAAAAATCACTAGATCTATTAATAGATGCGAATCTTCTATTTCTAATAAAAGTTGATAAATTTTCTCCATCAAATAACAATTGCTTAATGCGTTGTAGAGTTTTTGTTGCTCTCGATTCTTTCATTAATTTGCATGTTTAATAAGCTCATTAGCTATTTTGATTCATGACTAGAATTTGGGGTAAGTTACCATAATACAATGTAAGGTAATGTAATCAAATGCATTTCTAATATAATGTTTATACTAGAAATACATTTGATCATATTACATTACGACCTATCAAACATAGTTAGTATGTGAACCTTGTGATTGTTTTTATGATTTTTTGGACTCTTCTTAGAAGTTTTCAACGTCTTTTAATTTGCAAGCGGCATTATATAATCAAAATTAGATTATTAGGCAAATGATTTTTGTTAGGGGAGAGTTAATTGAAATTTTTAGCCAAACCACAACTAATTTAACCAAGCAAGAAGAATGGGTTCCACTCTTAAGCTTTAAAACTTGAATGTCATGTATTTTTATAAAAAAAGATTTAGTTATACTTAGTGTATACATCTAGACTAATAAAAAAAATAATATATGAATGTAATGGTTTATTCATAATAAAATCATAAAATACCAATATGTAATTGTTTTAGTATAAAAAGAGCATAACTACACCAATAGTGTTAGGCACAACAGATATAATCAATAAATAAATGCAAAATAATAGTAATCAACAAAAATGACATCAGCAATTTAATGTGATTCATTTTTAATTTTAGCTACGTCCATGAGACAAATTTCGAATAAAACTTCCACTATTATAAATAGTATGTACAAAGAGAGTCTTCTCTAGATTAAATCTACAGGTAATACAATATTAATATGAGATCTCAACAAAATAGAACACTCACAGTGTTTTCCAAAAAAATATCCTAAAGTATTTTTCTCACTATTTTGTTACTCCCCTCTGAGGAATTATTTCCTAAAAATTCTAAAAAACTTTCTTTCTTTCCCTTCTTGCAATTCTATGCAAGTATATTCTATGTCTATCATGAGCCTTTGCATGGCTTTTTATAGGCATGCAAGGTACAATTTTTCAACAATTAAGGCACCAAATTTTGATAATTCGGTGCCCTTTTTTTTTCTTTTCAATTATGTGTGGGTCCCTCTATATGAAAGGGACACCATAACAAATCTCTCCCTCTAGATCACATGAAGGGCTCTACCATTCTTGCAGTCAATCAATAATATTCAAATGACTCCCTTGGTAGAATTTTTGTCAACATATCTGATCCATTATCATCACTTCTCAAACTATAATAGCTTTTTCTCCAGTATATCCCTGATCCAGTGATATCTTACATCAATATGCTTTGATCTTAAATGAAAGGAGGAATTATTCCCAATGTGAATAGCACTCTGGCTATCACAAAATAATTGATATTTGTCTTGCTACACACTAAGTTCATTTAAGAACTCCTTACATGGTTCTATTATTGCGATAAACTCTGCCTCAGTGGTACAAAGAGCAACACATTTCTATAACTTTGATTGCCATGACATAGCTCCCTTTGCAAATGTAATCAGCTAAACTGAAATGGACTTACTTGAGTCTATATCGCCAGCCATATCTACATCGGTGTAGCCAACTAACATAGGCCTTTCTTCTTCAAAACATAAGCATACTTTGGAAGTGCTACAAAAATACTTGAAAATCAATTTTACTGTAGCCCAATGTTCCTTACAAGGATTTGAAAGGAATTGGCTTACTACTCCAATCGAATGAGCAATATTTAGCCATGTACACACCATGACATATATCAAACTTTCAACTGCTGAAGCATAAGGAACTTATTCATTTCTTCCTTCTCCTTATTTATAGAAGTGCTCTATTCAGAACTTAGTCTAAAGTGATAAAAAAGAGGACAATTAACCACCTTAGCCTTGTTTATATTGAATCTCTAAAGTACTTTCGCAATATACTTATCCTGTAACAACCATATCTTCTTGGCTCCTCTATTTCTGATAATCTTCATGCCAAGAATTTGCTTTGTTAGTCCCCAGTCTTTCATAGCAAAAGACTTACTCAACTGCTTCTTCAAGCCATTAATTCTAAAGACATCCACATAGAGTAAAAGAATGATGAAATCATTGTCAGAGAATTTCTTTACAAAAACACAATGGTCTGAAGTAGTCTTTTTGTAGTCTTGCTTTCCTATAACTAACTCAAACTTCTTGTACCATTGTCTCAGTGCCTGTTTCAATTCATAGAGGCTTTTCTTTAATCAGTAGATATAGTCTTCTTTACCTTTTACTTCGAAACCCTCTGACTGCTCCATGTATATCTCTTCCTCTAAATCACCATAAAGAAAGGTAGTTTTTACATCCATTTGCACAATCTGCAAATCAAGACTTGCTGCTAAACCCAACACAATATGAATGAATGTCATTTTCACAACTGGTGAAAATATTTCATCAAAATCAATGCCTTTTCTTTAGTTAAGCCCTTTAACAACCAATCTGGTTTTGAATCTCGGATGGGAACTATGTTCTTCATGTTTGATTCTGAACACCTATTTATTTTGCAATGCTATTTTGCCTTTAAGAAACTTCAACAACTCAAAAGTTTTATTCTCATACAAGGACTTCATCTCATCTTGCATGGCTTCAACCATTTATGCTTGTGTTCATCACCCATGTGTGAGGCCTCGCCTAAGCACCGGCTCGATCCACTAGAGGGAATCGAAATGCTCATTTGGGTTTAGACTCACGATGGAACCCTCAGGTTTGAATTTGGTTGATTTTGAAAATAATGTTTGGGAGTCGCCACCTTAATTTATTTTTAAATAGAAAAATTAAGGAAAAACCCAATTAACTCTAATTCATTAATTTTCAATTAATTTGTCTAAAAATAAAATCACTAGTCTCAAACTAGGTTAAGTTTGAATACTAGGTTTTTAGTTTTAAATAATCTAAATTTGGCTTTTAAGTTTAATTTAACTTAAAAATTAATTTCATGGATGACAAATATTATATGACAATTATAACATCATGATTAATGCATAAGCATGGTATGAGTGCAATGAGAAAATTAAAATGAAACATCCGTAAATTAAATTAATTAATAAGGAGAAAAGAGATTGATTGAGATTTGGATTTGAGATTTAGATTTAGATTTAGATTTCAAACATGCCTACGTACCCCATTAAATAGATATCAAAACCCACGTAGTTCGTTCCACAATTAGGTGGAGGGGTTTAGGAGTTGATTAGATTGATTGATTTGATTTGTATTTGTGGGTGAGAAAAAAAGGCTGATACCTTTGTTTTTGGAGGGCAGAGAGTTTTAAAGTTCCGTTTTATCATGACCGAGTGATTGGATTGATTGAGAGATTAATTAATTAATTAAAATGATTAATTAACTAATTAATATGATGAAATGGATAGATTAATTAATTAAAATGATTAATTAATTAATTTAGATGAGGGGTGGATTAAAAAAAGGATTGATTTGATTTTAGAGAAAAAATTATTAATTAATTAATTAAAAAGATTAATTAATTAATTAATTAGGTGATTAATTTTAATTTTAAAAAAATTAGTTAATTAAAAAGATTAATTAACTTAGTTAGGATAAGATAATTAATTAATTAAAAACTTAATTAATTAATTAGAGAATGATTGGAGGGAGGAGAAGAAAGAAATTTAAGGATAATCATCTACTCAAACTCAACTGGCACTCATGATGCCCAAAAAATTACATACATTGCATCTGCATGCATAGACAGGGATCACATTGAAAGGATGATCAAAGAATTTCAAGACAGTTTTGCATGGCAATTGAAAGACATGACAGGGTTGGATCCAAGCATCGCAGTTCACAAAATCCCAGTTTATCCAGGTGCTAAGCCCGTCAAATAGAAGTTAAGAAGACTCAAGACAGAATGGTCTATTCCAATCAAAGAAGAAATTGCCAAGCTACTGGATCACAACTTCATTGAGCCCATCAACTATCCATCTTGGCTGGCTAACATTGTGCCGGTTCCCCAGAAAGATGGCAAATTTAGAATGTGTGTGGATTATAGGGATCTGAATGAAGCCTGTCCTAAGGATGATTTTCCCTTGCCTCACATTGATTTGTTGGTAGATTGCATGGCAGGTTCTGAATTGGTTTCCTTAACTGACCTGGCTGCAGGATATAATCAGATCATGGTTCATCTTCCTGACAAAGAGAAGACAACGTTCATTACTGAATGGGGCACCTATTGCTGTCGGGTCATGCCGTTTGGGCTTAAAAATGCTGGAGCGACCTACCAGAGGATGGCAACTACCATTTTCCATGACATGATGCATAAAGAAATTGAAGTTTATGTGGATGACATGGTAATCAAAGGCACCACTATAGAAAGCCATTCAGAGGCACTAAGGCGATTTTTCCTTAGACTTCGCCAATACAATCTCAAACTCAATCCTGCCAAGTGTGTCTTCGGAGCCTCATCTAGAGTATTCCTAGGTCATATGGTCAGCAAAAAGGGTATAGAAGTGGACCCTGCTAAGTCAAGGGCAATTCTGAAAATGCCACCTCCAAAAATAGAAAAGGAGATCAGAGGTTTCCTTGGACGGCTGTAATACATTAGTCGATTCATCAATCAATTGGCTGATGTATGTGGTCCCATCTTCAAACTACTCAGAAAAGGATCTTTCAAGCAATGGAATGATGACTGTCAGAGAGCCTTTGACCAGATCAAACAGTATTTACTAAAGCCACCAGTGCTGCGACCACCAAGGTTTGTAAAACCCTTGTTGCTTTATCTATCAGTAATTGATGAAGCAATGGGGGCAATGCTTGCCCAAAATGCTCCAGACTCCAGCAAGGAAAATGCAATCTATTACCTGAGCAAGAGGATGCTATCTCATGAGCTCAAGTACAGTTTTACAGAAAAGTTGTGCCTTGCTTTGGTGTGGGTCTGCCACAAGCTACAACACTACCTTTGCTCCTTTACAACTCATGTTCTTGCTGACAAGAGCCCTTTGAAATTCCTTATGGAGAAGCCGGTTCTTGACAGTAAGATGGTAAGGTGGATGGCTGTGTTAGCTGCATATGGTCTAAAATATGTGCAGCGGAAAGCAGTAAAAGGTAGCATAGTGGCTGATCAATTAGCTGCAGCTCCAGTAGATGATCATTGGGTTGAGCCTGAATTTCCTGATGAAGACATCTTGACAATTGAAGCTGAAGTATGGAAGCTTTACTTTGATGGGGCATCTAACAACAAAGGATATGGTGTCGGTATTGTATTCATCACACCAAGTGGGGAAAACTTACCCATTGCAATCAAGTTGAACTTTGAAGTGACAAATAATAAAGCAGAGTATGAGGCATGCATCTGTGGTCTTAAAGCAACAATAAGGCTCAAGATCAAATACCTCAAGATTTATGGGGATTCGAATCTGATAGTCTCCCAAGCCTTGGGAAAGTGGAAGATTATAGAAGAGCGCTTGGTTCCTTACCATAAGCACTTAAATGAACTAGCAGCTAGTTTTCATGAACTGTCTTTCCATTATCTACCAAGGACAAAGAACAGATTTGCTGATGCTTTGGCAACACTCACCTCAATGCTTGATATAAGCGACGGCTTCATAATCAGACCAGTTACCATTTAAATTTAGCACGAGTCAGGCTGTGTAGCTCATTGTCTGAATGTACAAGCAGCTGATAGCAAGCCATGGTTTTGGGATATCTTCAACTACATCAAGAATGGACTCTATCCTGAAGGAGCCTCTAAGACAGAAAAGAGGACTTTAAGACAATTGTCCAAGAGTTTCATTCCAAACGGGGAAGTACTCTACAAGCGAACTTAGGATAACATCCATCTGAGATGTGTCACTGAAACAGAAGCCCAACAGATCATGGAACAGATGCATGGTGGCAATGAAGGTCCACACATGAACAGAATTGCTCTAGCCCGCAAGATCATGAATCAGGGTTATTTCTGGCTTACCATGAATCAAGATTGCGCGAGGTATGTTCAGAGGTGCCATAAGTGCCTGATTTATGCAAAACTTCAGAAGAAACCTCCTGTACCTCTATCTCCTATTACCACGCCTTGGCCATTTGCAACTTTGGGCCTAGACGTCATCGGCAAAATAAGCCCAAAATCTTCCAGCAAACACGAGTTCATTCTGGTGGCTATTGACTATTTCTCTAAATGGGTTGAAGCCGCACCTTACCAGGTATTGGACTCCAAATGAGTAGCCTAGTTTATTCATACCAACATCCTTTGTAGGTATGGAGTCCCTTTTGAGGTCATTACTGATAATGGATCTCACTTCCAAAAAGAGGTTGCTCTGTTATTAAAGAAGGAGAAAATTCAACACCACAAGTCTTCTCCATACAGACCTCAGACAAATGGCACAGTTGAAGCCGTAAACAAAACTCTAAAGAGTATACTGCAAAAGATGGCTAATAACCATAAGGATTGGCATCTGCATTTTCCATATGCCTTATGAGGATACAGAACAACAGTACATACTCCAACCGGTGCCACACCTTACTCTTTGGTGTATGGGATGGAGGCTGTCCTACCGATTGAGGTAGAAATCAAGTCAACCTGCATTCTGAGGGAGAGCCAGTTGGACGAAGTGGAATGGGTGAAAGGTTAGCATAACCAACTTCTAGCCATCGATGAAAAGAGCATGGATGCCTTATATCAGATGCAAGGTTATCAACAGAAACTGGCTTGGCATTTTGATAAGAGAGTCATAGACAGAGGATTGCAAGAGGGTCACCTTGTTTTGAAAGAAATAAGGGCACCTGTTCATGATACAAGGGGAAAATTCAGACCAAACTGGAGTGGTCCCTTTCTAATCAAAAAGATTTTATCCGAAGGAGCAGCAATCCTGACAGACTTGGATGGCATAGAATTTGCTAGCCCGTACAACCAGGATCAACTCAAGAGATACTTTGCATAAAGCATCCTTGTAACTCATGCATAGCATTTACAAATCATGATCAGCATTCACATTCTTTTCCTTAAAGTCAGAACTACGTGGACCTGATTCTCCATAAAGAGGAAAAAAAGAATAAAAATTATAAATCATTGTAAGGAGATACGTAGGCAGCCCATGTGGGTTCAGTCCAACTCATCAATAACATTTTCATTTTTTTTGCAATCATTCGGCTCTTAATTGTGTCACTGAAAAATAAGTTCGCTAAGTTGAAAACCCGAAAGGGGGGCTTAGGTAAAAATTAGAGCAACAAAAGAAATGAAAAATGAATGATGTCTTATTTTATCTCATTTAAACTTTGGAACATTTAAAAGAAAATACAAATATGGTCAAAAATTCATCCCAAACTAAAACAATAATCATGTTTCTTCTTCTATCTCCTTAAGAATAGCAGCTTTTTTAGCCTTCTCTGATTTTCAGGAATTGGCTATCCACCAATCAATATACTGTGTGGATTTGCCGCCTTGATCAGCAAGGCGAACAGCATGAAAACCCCTTACCCATCCATTTCTTATAGCTCGGGCAACAGTCTCAGTAATCAGAATAGACTCAAACAGAGCGCCATCTAGGGGCACGCCCTGACTATGTCCCATTTGGCGCATAACCCTAGTAGCCTGGTAAAAGGTCACCATCCTCAACCCAAGCAGATAAACCATTTTATAGCCAAAACTCATGGTCATGAATCTTCTGATTTTGTACCATTCACATCTCCACAGCAGGTCGTCAGAGTCCAGCTCCACCAACCACTTGGTCCATTCTTTCTCGGAATCCCGTTTTATCACAATGGTCCGAGTTCTATACCAAGAAGCAGAATAATCCACTTTGGTGGGAGGTCCAACTATCCGAAGATGATTTCTTAGCCAAATCTGAAAAAGTACAGAAGAGATAAGCATAAACACAGAAAGTAGTTGAACTGAAATACAGAAGTCAGAATTCAACTAACCTATAGAATAATAGGGCTAATTGACCACGGCCCACCAGAAGTACAAGACCTGTCCAAACTCATAATGGTCTTAGCCAACACTATGGCTGCAATAGATCTCCCCTCTTCCATTTGTGGAATCAGCTCAGTGACCCTGGCATCACCCCAACCAGTAGGGCTCACAAAAATATATCCGGCAGTCAGACAGAAGGATAAAGCCCGCATCCTCAAATGGAACCACCCATCATCCTCAAAATCTTTGGGATCATGGAACTCTGCTATCACAGCATTTAGATCTACCCAATCATCCAACATCATGGGACTAGCAGCTTCAATGCTCAAATCAAGGAGTCCCTTGAAAGAGTTGAAATATCCTACCTTCTCTACAGGAATAGCCAGCACAGTCTCTGGATCAAATCCAAGCAGTACAGAAAATTCCTCAAATGTAGGACACATCTCTTCCATAGATGCCCCAAACCTAAAGACATGGGCAGTTGGATCCTAAAAGCGCAAGCAGGCATGCAAAAATTCCCAATCCACCTTTATTCCTCTTAGGGTGGGCATAGCGCTTACCCCATACTTTCCTAAATTTATTCTCTCCACTTTTGTGAGGTTCTTGCACTATAAAAAATTGCATGGATGAAATAAGGCTCCATTGTGAGAAATAAAAAATGAAATTTTGATGGAGAGCAAAAAAAATGATTGAAAATGACTTTTTGAGGCACAAAAATCGAGAGTATGAACTGACAATGGGCAGAAAAAGCTATTTAAATAGACAGATCCTGACTTGCTATTAATTGCTGCCGGCAGCACACTAAGCGTGCCGCCTGAGGCGGTGGCACGGTAGCCGTGCCGCCCGTACCGGTGGCACGCCTACTATGCCGCCCAAGCCATCCCCTGCCTCCTTCCCTCAAAATAAGTTTTTACATGATTTCGGGTTTAAAATCATTTATTTTTCTCAAAATCAAGTAGAAAACGAGAGAAAAGCACAAGGTGCAACACAATGGAATTCTTATTTCAGCCAAACATCCGCATTCATATCATGCACCCATATCATACATAAAGTCATAACATGTCATACATTTCCAAAATGTCACATAAGCGTAAAAGTCCATACATTCCAAATATCATGCAACATTCATCATCCTCAGTACATGTATACATGAAAAGGCAAAAAACTAACAAAAAAAGAAAAGGTCTCTAGCAACCACGCCTGGGTCTGTGACGTCCTCGCCTGGGCACATCCTGTTCGTGACTATCCTCCGTCAAATCTCTCTTGTGCAGAAAGGAGGTCAAAGCAAATGCATATCAGCCCAGGAGGTCGTAGTGGTAGCAAACAAAAGTCATGGGAACCTGAGGAAGAAAGATATATTAGAATCAGTACAAGGCAAAACTGTCAAAAGGTTAAGAGTTCCAGCTGAGCAAAAATCATTACCTCTGTCACAGTCTTAGGGATAATAAGAAAGAAGGCTGGACATCCATTAGGAAGATGGTAATGACGTAATCGGTCGTCACCAAAAAAATAATCTAGATAAGCTGGTAAGCAGACAAGACCAGTAGGCAAGGGAACTGAATCAGTTAGACCTCCCACTGAAACATCTCGAGCTGGAGCTGGGGTAGAACCGCTAGCCCCTGAAGGGCCAACCCCAGAAGGATCTGCTGCAAAACCTGAAGGGCCAACCCTAGCAGGATCAGTTGCAAAGCTTGAATGGCCAGCCATAATACCTGAAGGTCTGACCCTAGGACCCATGCTGCCAACCAGAATAGTACCGCCAGCCCGTGAGAAGCTCCCAACTCTAGAGGGAGGACCTCGGGAAGATGCTGAACTAGATCTCCTATAAGATGGCTCTCACAATCTATCCAAATGAGGTGTCCCCCGCATCAAGGATGTCTCACAGAACTCATCATAATCCGTGTCCGGCAATAAAAAATCCAGACAGGAAGCTCTATTAACCCACTCATCCTCTCCTAGGATAGCCAGCCCAAATCTCATATCTGTTGGAGGGGGCAGAGGCACAACTCTCTCTCCTGTAACTTGTGCCCTTACCCTCTCTCCCAAATAGAACATCCCCAAGGACTCACAGTGGAGTAAGAGTTGATAAGAGGCCAAGGCCATGCTAGGCCTGATCCGGTCAGGGATCCACTCCATGAACCTGATAAATGGAGACCATCTCACCTGCAAACAGATTGCAATATGCAGTAGTAGAAGATGAAACAGTAAGATTCATATTAAGATCAATGAAAAAATACCTGGTCTGCGGTCACAGTAGCAAAGAACTGTCTGCACTGATCAAATGGTCTCGTTATGTAATCAGGTCTGTTGGACGCCCTCCAAATGCGTCCGTAAGGGGGATCAATAGCATTGGGCTCTTTCAGTGATGGAGCCAACATTGGAAAATGCTCATAAACCTAGTACTGCGGGAAATAAAATTTTATCAGTCACCTAGGCAGAGATCAGCCAACAAAATACCACAGAATAATACTCACCTCAAGCACAATGGAGGTACCACCATGCCCGCAAAGCGTACCATGGGAGATGCTGCACAGCTCATGATACATGGCACAAAGGCCAGCACCTCCCCATTCGAACTCCCCAATCTCATCCAGATTCTCCAAGGATTGCAGAATATTCAGATTTATGCAGTCCTTATTATTGTGCAGAAAAGTACAGCTCAAGATAATCAAGGCACAAAGTCTAGCACCCTAATCGATATTATACTGACTAGGAGCCTGACCCATAGTCATCAAAGTCTGATGAAGCCAGGAGCGTGGGACATTCAGGCTCCCGCGAGGGGGATCAGCCCCAATAAGAGTGGTCATCTCTACAGAAGAACGCTCGATCCATAAAGAATAAAATTCGAGAGGACGAGATCTGAAATGCATACCAGTAAGCATACTCCACTTGAAGGGAGTAACTGTCATCTCACCACAGCCAAAGTGGAATGTGTTTGTAGTATCCCAATAACACTCTACTAATGCTTTAAGTACAATGGTATTAACTGGCTGCTTGACATCCAGCTCCAGCCACCCGAGCAGTCCAGATGGCTCAAGACGCAGACGGACGGCTTCCTGACTTGTCAAGTAAATGCGGACCAGCTCCATGACGCTACGGCCACCCCGGGGCCTTAAGTTTGTCCTCTATAATTTTTTGTAAAAAAAAAAAAATTAATATACATTATTATTAGAATTTTTACTGACTGTGCAGGGAAAGGAAAGCATACCTAGAGAGTTCCAGTGAAGTTGATGTGCTGCTCTGGCTCCTTTAGCAATATCTCTAAATTTTTAACACCCGCTGCTGGCTGGTTGAAGATATCCATCAGGAAAAAGTAAAAGAAAGAAAGTAAAATTTGAGAGAACAAAGAAGCTAGAGAGAGAGAGAGAGAAAAGAAGAGAGAGAGAGACAAATGAAGTTATGAGAAAAGAGTGAAGAAGTTAAGCTTTATATAGAGGAAAAGGTGGGCCCCCCATCATAACATCTTTTTCACTTTTTTGATTCGTAGGTCCAATTCACGTGGTTTTGCCATAACAAGCTCATTTCAAGTCGGAATTCAGTGCCATCTGAAGTAGTGAATTCGTGGGATTTTTATCCATCTCCCAAAACAGAAGGGGTCTCGATCAGAGTTCAGAATCTCCTGAAATTGCAAAAAAGCTGAAAATTTAAAAATAGCCTAAAAATTGGAAAACAGTCCAAACTAAATCAGAATAGCCAGAAATCAGACATGAAGATCTTCCATAAATCCCAATACTGAAAAGGATGTTCAGAATTTCCAGAATGGCATCCGAAGCCCTCTGGTTCACACTTATCAGATTCAGCCTCTATCCGGCCAAATCAGATAAGGGGGGCAGCTGTGAACCCTCAAAAATGCATCTCCAGTGGACCGTCTTTCAAATACAAATCCACAAAATCAAGCAAAGGTTGAATCGAAGCTGAAATGGATCTAAAACAGACAGAAATAGATTGAGCCGCGCGAGTGGCGCTAGGAGGCACGATGTCCATGCCGCCCAGCAGGCGACACGCATCCCGTACCACCCGTAAAAATCTATGCCACCGGCGCGGCATCAAATTCATGTCGCCGGTATGGCGGCACGTCTGGCGTGCCGCCCAGACGGCCGGCGCATCTACCGTGCCGCCCCTGCAGCTGGCACCGCGACGGCGCCACCATCCGTACCACTGGCACCTCCTCTGCCAGCTCTATAAATAGGAGCTTCCTCCAGCCTCATTTGGCATGACTTCCAACGATTTCCAAGAGATTCTAAAGCATTATAGAGCATTTCAAAGCGATCAGAGCAATTTCAAAGCATATTTTCATTCTTATACTCACATATTTGCTGCTTCTAGATCCAGATTCCAAGCTTCCTTTGAATTCAAGGTGGAGTTGAGATCCAAAGCAAAACTAGTTCCATTCGTCCGAAAGCTAAGGAAAACAAAGGTACAATTCCTTTCCTATTTTAAAATTCAAAATTCAGATATAGAATTATCTTTAGGTCTAAAACTGAAAAGATCTAAAACTTATTAATTTAAGAATCAGAATTAAGTTAATAAGCAAACCTACACATTTTTAAAACCCCACCTTGGTAAGAAGGGAGAACTACGTGGGGTTTGATTCCTATTCAATAGGATACGCAGGCTGCCATTCTGAAGGGCATCAACTCCAAAAATCTTTTTATTAATATTGTTTTTCTTTTTATTTTGATTTATTCACATTAATCCTTTATTTTGTGATTTTATTTTTAGTTTATTTTGGGGAATGTATGCTTTTCTTAGTACCCATAAGGGCTAGAGGAAAGATCTTCTTTATTTCATTTGTTTTGATATTGTAATAATTAAGTAGGATTTATCTTTCCTATTTATTTATTACTGTCATTCCATCACCTCATATATATATACCTGTATCATTCATCATTATATTCTTGTTCATGCATATACAAAAATCCATTTTCAAGAGTTATTTTGCATTTTTAGCCAAACTAAAGAAAATAACATTTTCTTAATTGTGTAATTACCAAAACCTGATCCCCGAGCCCTCCTTAGTCACTCGCGGATTGGTGCACTTTTCCATTGGGATAAAATCAAATTTTGGAGTCAATCGTGTTGGTTTTCTTTAATTTTTCTAATTAAAATAAATAAATTAAAGTGGCGACTCACTTTTCAACCTTAAAAATACAAAAATCAATTTTCTGAATTCACAGTGAGTTCCAATCGTGGAATTTCTCCCGAAGAGTATTTCGATCTCTCAGCGGATTGGATCGGTGCTCGGGCGAGGCCTCACACAAAGCATCTATTCTCTTTTTGTCAATGGCATTCAGTTGGTCATGACACCTTTCGATATATTCTATCTTCATTCTCTACAGCTTCTCCTTGACAGATTTCTTATGTGTGTAGGTTGGGATCTCATGAACAGCGATACTTGGATCATCCCTATCATGCCTTCATCTTGCACAAAATAACTAATGAGCTTTTCCACTATCGTATTACCATGCAAATGCAATGTATGGAATTTTGGATTTTTTTCCTCTATGCCATAATTAATTAATCCTTTTTCCTTTTTCATCATTTTTTTTTGTAATTTTCATTTTCTTTTTTTCTTTTTCCTTTTTTTTTTTTTAAGATGTCACATTTAAAGATAAATTAGAAAAAAATTAAAGCAAATTAGAAAGTTTAAAATTTTTATTACTAATAAAAGTCCCATAATGAGTACATTAAAGGATAAGCCTATAAAGCAAAATACAGACTTAGAAGGATAAGACCTTATGGGCTCAAATTAAAAGAAAGATTTAACAAAAATAGACTTAAACTTGGACTTAAATACAGATTCAAACGACTCAAACATGGACTTGAAAGACTTGGATAGAGGCATAGCAGGGCGACATTCTTCTCAAAGTGCCAATTATCAAGTGAAACTTAAGATGGTCGAGTGAGCTTGGTAGTTCAAAAAAAGGATTGGTGGTGATGCTAGACTTTGGGTCTGGGAGCAATGATGTCTCCACTATCAATAAGGTCTTGAATTCTATGCTTCAGAGCCTTACACGCATTAGTTTTGTGCCCCAGCCCTTTATGATAGTCGCAATGCCCGTTAGTATTATAGCCTTTAGGCAAGGGATTCAGAGGTGCTCTTGGCTATAGAGGCTTGACAAGATGGGCTTCTAAGGTCTTCTTATAAACAGTACATAGGGGCATGCCTAACTTAAAGAAAGCTCTTTTTTCCAACCTCATTGGCTATTGATAAGAGAGAACATTTATTTTCCCTCCTCTTTGGGCGGTGGAGTCGGTGGTGTTGTTGTTCTTATAATATCTAGAGCTAGAGGATTCATCCTTGACTTATCCTGATTAGATCAAATCCTCTATCTTGTTGGCAGTGGCAATGAGAGCTTTGAAGTTAGGGAGGTATTAAGTTTGCAGATGCATTAGGTACTGGGGGAGGAGATTCTTAATGATGATGTCAATTTGCTCTACTTTAGATGGACAAGTCACCATTTATACTGCTTTTGACCTCCACCTAGTAAGGAATGAGGTGAAGAATTCTCTTTGTTGGGGGTTTTCAAATCTTGACAAGTGACATCCACCTCGATGTTGTAGTAGTATTGCTTGACAAATGCATTGCATATGTCATCCTAAGTCTTCTTGTTATTATCATTGAGATCTAATAACCATTTAATAGTCTCCAGTTAAAGACTATTGGAATAACAAAGCAAGGAGCTCATCATCCACACCAAAGGGTCTCATATCATCCACAAACATTTTAAGGTGAGTTTTGGGGCATGTGGTAGCATTAAACTTGTCCATTACTAGCTTTTTAAATTTTGGAGGAATCCATGCATTTGGAAAGAGAGCTAAAGAATTAACATCTATCATGTCCTTATGCCTTTTGATGTTCTTGATTGTTCTCTCCATGGCCTCAATCTTCTCCATCAATTTCTTAGCTTCGGTAAAGCTAGAGAAATCTCTACTTTGAAAAGGATTCGCAGTGGGAGAGAGAGTAGTTACATTCAAGTCCACAGCATGAGAGATTGAATTTTCAGGTTTTTTTCCCATTATTGGTGAGATCGATAATGGGAGTAAAAACAGGGGTAAGGCTAGTCTCGGCTTGGGCAGATGCAAGCTCAACATAAGCAGGAGGAGGAGTGACAGTGGCATTAGTCATCTCCTTGACCTCATTGGTGATCGACTGGCATTGGGAGTTGAGGGCATTAGTGAAAGTGGCCGACTGGGCATTGAGAGAATGGGTGAAGTTGTTGGCTTGGGTCTCAAGGGTAGTAGTGAGTGCAGATTGGAAAGTCTCCTCTTGTTTCTTAAAGAGGTTGGCAAAAAAGGTGCTCATCACATCTTGATCGAAAGAGCTGAAGGTGTTGGCCATTAGTACCTTTGAAACAGAAAACAGAAAAATGGGTAAGAATACAAAGTTGTGAAGAAAAAAAGGGAAGGTGTGTTGGGAAAAGGATTCCTTTCACATGGTTGGTCACTGGATTTACATGTTGACAGGGTGAGTGTGTGATGTGTTTTGGGGATAACAGACCACTAGTTTGGACCTTTGAGGTGTTTGGGGGGTTTACCTTATTAAGCTTCTCATGTTATGTATGCATGGCAATGTATGCCAAAAAATGTTTCATGGGTATGCAAGAGTATCAATTATTACAGTATATGAAACCTAAGGTCAAAGGCTTGGACAACTATATGTACAAAGTTGAAAGGGTGGTTTGATTAAGAGTCCTCGTTCCATTAGATCATCGATATAACTAACCATATGTGAGGCACAGAGACTCGCGTGGGTCCAACGGTACTGATTGCTCATTACACCATCGAAATGATTGAGGATTTTTTCGCTAGGTGGAATGCTTTCGCTATCTCCTAACACACTCAAAAAGAGTTATTGAGCTAATGCTACTCACCATTTAAAAGTTTGCCTAAAACTAAGGTTAGGCAAAAAGCCTTTGTTATGCGAAGTGATGAATGAAAGTCAAATTATACTTAATGAGCCAAAGAGAGATTATTTTGGAAAAATTTTTCCCTAACCAAATAGCAATCCTCTTTTTTTCCTTTTTATTTAAAAAAGGTGGCAACCAGTCCCCAATGGAGTCGCCAGCTGTGAGGCCTCGTCACCAACTGTGAGGCATTATCCGAGCATCGGCCCGATCCGCTAGAAAGAATCAGAATGCTTATTCGGGTTTAGACTCACGATGGAACCCTCAGGTTCAAATTTTGTTGATTTTGAAAATGATTTTTGGGAGTCGCCACCTTAATTTATTTTTAAATGGAAAAATTAAGGAAAAATCCAATTGACTCCAATTCATTAATTTTCAATTAACTTGCCCAATGATAAAATCATTAGTCTCAAACCAGGTTGAGTTCGGAGACTAGGTTTTTAGTTTTAAATAATCTAAATTTAGCTCTTAAGTTTAATTTGACTTAAAAATTAATTTCATAGATGACAAATATTATATAACAATTATAACATCATCTTTAATGCATGAGCATGGTATGAGTGCAGTGAGAAAATTAAAATGAAACATCCACAAATTAAATTAATTAAAAAGGAAAAAGAAGATTAATTGGGATTTGGATTTAGATTCCAAACATGCCTATGTACCTCATTGAATGAGGATCAAAACCCACATAGTTTGTTCCACGATTAGGTGGAGGGGTTTAGGGATTGATCAGATTGATTGATTTGATTTGTGTTTATGGGTGAGAGGAAAAAGTTGATACCTTTGCTTTTGGAGGGCAAAGAGTTTTACCAGACCGAAATTTCATTTTATTGGGACCAGGTGATTGGATTGATTGAGAGATTAATTAATTAATTAAAATGATTAATTAATTAATTAATGTGATGAAATGGATGGATTAATTAATTAAAATGATTAGTTAATTAATTTGGACGAGGGGTGGATTAATTTTATTTTAGAGAAAAAAGTGATTAATTAATTAATTAATTAATTAGGTGATTAATTTTAATTTAAAAAATATTTTTAATTAATTAAAAAGATTAATTAATCTGATTAGGATAAGATAATTAACTAATTAAAAAGATTAATTAATTAATTAGAGAGTGATTGGAGGGAGGACAAGAGAGGAATTTGAGAATAGCCATCTACTTAAATTAAAGGGGTGTGGGAAATGGGAGAATGGAGAGAGGGGTATTTATAGGAAAAGTGAGTAAGAGTAGTTTAGGAATTGAAAAAATAAAAAGACAATGAGAGGTAGGGTTGAAAATTGGGTAGAGGGGTATTTTGGATATTTTGCTGCATAGAAAGGGGACCACCTGCACCAGAGGGATGTGGCATTGCACTAGTACTTGTGTGGCAGGCCGCAAGTTGGACTTGCAGCGCTGCATAGACCTAATGTGGTGTCATAGGGCTGTCGCATAGCAGCTGTCGCAATGATTCCTTTTTTTATTTTTTATTTTTAGAGATTGGTTGGTATGAAGTTTAAGAAATTTGGATGTCTGATAGCAATGTATTTAAATGGTAAAAAATTTTCTTTCGGGGGTGCTACCTCGAACCCCGAAAGGTTAGAAATAGTTCCTTATAGCGCGTTAAACTTAGCAGGTGTTAAGGCTGTGATTGAATGATGAGGGTGCAAAATTGAGGGTTTACACCATGGCTTCTTCAAAATTCTCAGGTTCTCCCCCATTAACAAGTAGTACATACTCATTTGTTAGATATTTAATAGAAGGTTGTCTTATTCTATCACTTCTCTTTAATAGAACTAGGCAAGCCCCAAGTGTTGGTGGTTGATAATGAACATCATCATCATTGTCGTTATCCGATTCATCCTCAATGGGAGCATCATATATCTTAGGCTGAGCATCTTGAGCCTCATCTCCAACTTCTCTTGGCACAGTTGTTGGGAGAACTAATTTCAAGTTTATTGAGTCACCATTAGAGCTAGGAACATCCATATCCATCTTGTTAATATCTTCAATAGTCTGGTTTTCAACAATGGCTCCTGACAAGCTTCTTTTAGACTGGATCATAAAATTTACAGCCAAATTGATCTTGACCATAACCAATAAATACAAATTGTCATGTCTTAGCATCAAGCTTTAATCTTTCATCATTAGGAATATACATAAAAGCATTGCAACTAAACATCAACAAATGATTATAGGAAATATCTTTTCCTAACTAAGCTTTCTCCAGAACATCTTGCTTAAGAAGGACACAGGGTGAGCGATTCAACATATACGCATCTGTCTGCAAAGCTTCACCCCAAAAGATGTTAGGTAACTTTGCATGTGAGAGTAAACATCTAACTCTCTCTATCAAAGTTCTGTTCATCCTCTCAGCTAAGCCATTCAACTATAGTGTTTTCAGAGGTGTTGTTTGATGCTAAATACCATGCTCTTTGCAGTGAGCATCAGATGGTCCAATGTACTCTACGCCATTATCTGTTTGGATGCATTTCAACTTCTTCCTAGTTTGCCTCTCAATTGAGGCATGGAATTGCTTAAAGACATCTAACACCTGATCTTTCATCTTCAAAGTATATACCTATGTCTTCCGAGAATAATCATCAATGAAAGTCACAAAGTACTGAGCACTACTAAGTGACTTTGGCATTGGTTCACACAGATCTGAATGTATCAAATATAGTACATTCTTCGTTCTGGAAGGAGGGGAGCTTTTGAAAGCAACTTTATTTTGCTATTCCGCTAAACAATTTGTGCATTTCTCTAAATTCACCTTCTTCATACTAGACAGCACATTCTTCTTAACTAGATAGGTCATCCCTTTCTCACTCATGTGACCAAGTCTTTTGTGCCACAACTCAACTGCACCATCTTTCTCCACAGCATTCATAATGTTGTTAGAGAGCTTTGCATTCGTCACATATAGTGATGAGTACTTTCTACCTCTGGCCACAACTAAGGAACCTTTAATGAGTTTCTATTGACCATTCACGAAGGTATTATAGAAACCTTCATCATCAAGTCTATTTACTAAAATCAAATTTAGCCTCATATCTAGGACATGCCTCACATTTCTGAGGATTAGCTTTGTGTTGTTCTCCATCTCTAAGCAAATATCTCCTCTGCCAATAACTTTTGAAAAGTTGTCATTTCCTATTTTAATAACACCAAAATCTCTCAGTGTGTAAGATGAGAAGATTTCCTTTCTAGATGTAGCATGGATGATAACACTACTGTCAATCACCCAACTAGTCTCCTAGGATGTAAGATTGACAAGTTCTTCATCTTGAACAATGTGGAATTCATCAATGACATTTGTTTGCTCATCATCACTGCTTTCATCTTTCTTTATCTCCTTACCTGTGTTCTTCTTTTGCTCCTTTTTGAACTACTGCAGAATCTTTTGATATGTCCCTCCCTTTTATAGTGATGATACTTAATATTTGCATATTTATTTGACTTTCCTCTGCTCTTATCTCTAGATTTTGATCCCCTAGACTGGCTTCTCCATCTAGATTCTGTAACCAAAACATCTTATTGTGATAAAGAAGAGAAATTCTATGATCTCCTTCTCATTTCTTAATTCAGAATACCGCTTTTGATAGCCATTATATTTACCATACCATTAGGTACAGAATTGGAAATTGAAATCTTCAAAGTCTCCCATGACTTTAGTAGAGAGGCTATCACTATAAGAGCAAGTACTTCATCGTCAAACTTTATGCCCATTCCTAACAACTAGTCCATAATCCCTTCCATTTCATTAAGGTGATTTGCCACAGAAGTACCTTCTCGATTTTTTAATTGCATCAAGTTTGTCAAGTAAAATAATTTATTGTTGTCGGTTTTAGAATTGTACAGCTCCTCAAGCTTATTCCATAATGTTCTTGCATGAGTCTCATTGCAAATGTGATTATACATATTATCTTTGACAAACTACCAAATAAAATTACATACTTGCTCATGCTCAAACTTCCATCCCTCATCTAATTTGTCTCTGGATTTACTTGTAGTAAACACTGGTAAATGCAATTGCATCACAAATAGGAAATCTTTCATTTTATTTCTCCATATATGGTAATTTATGCCATTTAAAGATCATTTTGCTTGTCTTTGCCTCCATTTCTTTTATCATGTGAACAATCTTGTAAACTGGAACAATGATCGTAGTCAATGAACAACAAACTAGATAAATTCCTAGGAAAGAGATGTGGATCACAACAGACACACTTAAATACAAAATCTTTTCTTAGCCAAAACCCTTTCTAGACATGCGTTTTCACACTACTACACTTATTTCCAGTTAAACTCTTATATGTGTAAACAATATCAATATCCGTGATTAATGGCAAACTGCATAGTACCTCAAAGTAATATTCACAGCAGTAATTTTCCAAGAAAAATTTGTTTGATGTAAAAGGTCAGTTAAACTGCAATCACAAAGCATACTCTTATTTTTCAGAAAAAAAAAATTAAAACCAATAACTCTAATACTACTTATTGGGTACAACGGACATAATCAACAAATAAATGCAGAATAATAGTAATCAACAAAAATGACACCAATAATTTAACGTGGTTCACCCTTAATTTTGGGCTACATCTATGAGACAAACTCTAAATAAAACTTTCACTATTAGAAATAGTAAATACAAAGAGGGTCTTCTTTAGATCAATTCTAGAGGTAATACAATATTAATATGAGATCTTACTAAAATAGAATATTCACAGTGATTTTCAAAAAATATCCTAAAATATTTTTTTCATTATTTTGTCACTCCCCTTTTAGAAATTATTTCCTAAATACTCTAAAAAAAAAACTCTCTTTCTTTTTCTTCTTGCAATTCTATGCAAGTATATTATGTGTCCCTTTTTTCTTTTTTCTTTTTTCTTTTCATGTGTGGGTCCCTCCGTGTGAAAGGGATACCACAACAAATAGTGGCTTAGAAATTTTTTTTTTTTCTATTAGTTACTATGCCGTAAAATTGCAAAAAAAATCATAAATTCAGTAGTAAACAAACCATTAAGCCTAAAATAAATTAGTTTATCAAGCATTTGTTTTGTAATTAGGTAGAACATTTTTTTATCATAAAGTTATTGAATTCACAAATTAAAATTTCCTTTACAATACCAAAAAAAAAAAAAAATAAATAAATAAATAAAAGAAGGGAAGAACAACAACAAACTGAAGTTTCTCACTATTTCTGATTATTTTCGCACACAGAGGCAAGAATTTTCTTGAGGCAACTATTGTAAGCAAATGGCCGCTCTAATGGAACAAGGTGGCCTGCCTTCTCTATGTAATGTATTGTTGCTTTTCCTTTTAATTGCCTGCATTCAATTTATCAATTAATTCAATTGGCCAAATCGAATCAAGATTAATTAATTTTGGGTCAATAACAAATAAATATATACATACATTTTCAAGTTATAAGCAACTTCCATATTGAAAATTCTGTCATTTTCTCCCCACAAGAGATGTATATTCTGCAATAGAATGCATAAAATTTTTAGTAAAAATAAACACATATATATTATTTAAAGGAGAATAAGAAAATTAAAATTTAAGTCATTTCACTTAATCTATATCTATGAGAAGTAAGTAATGTTTCAATATATATGATCTCACAATATATTTATATTTGAATTTCTCTCTCCAATATTCAAATAGAAAAAGAAGAAATAGTTAAAAATACACTCTAAAAATCTTCAATATATACACTTCACTTTTTTTTTTTTACACTAAATGAAAGGAGGGTGTTACCTATATATTTTACATTTAAAAAATTTCATGTCACTTTTTCACTTTTTTTTTATTCTAATGTTTATTTTATTATATTTAATTTAGAATAAAGTAATATTCAATGAATATCTTATACTCTTGATTCATTAGGTTATATATATATATATATATATATAGAAGGAATAGTAAGTAATAATAATAATAATAACCTGGGAATAATAAGGGATGGTAAAATCCTTGTCCTTTGTGATCAATGACTCAAGAAGTTCAGTTCTCTCCTTTCTATGGTCAAAGAAGACCTGCAAATTGACCATTGTAATAATAATAATAACAATAATAACAACAATAATAACAAATAACAATAAGGGTTGAAAAATCCAAATAAGGTTTATTCTTCCTTATAAAAATCCCAAAGAAACAGCATTAATTACAATTGGATGCATGTTTCATATGATGTTGATTTCTACTTTCTGAATTTTCAAGGATCAACATATGTATTAGAATTTGATTAGTGGAAAGTGATTAATTTCATTTGTGTGATATATCTAATTAATATGTGAATGTCATTTTGAAAAACAATTATTAATATTACTTTTATATCTATTATATTTCTCATATTTCATATTGTTAATATTACATTATTCTTGTGTATATACTTAAATATAAGCAAATTTTTACTTTAATTATCATGTAAATCAAAACTCATTAGATATAAATATGATTAAAATAAAAAGATTATATATTTAAGAATCAAATTAATAAATAGAAAATATATATTGAAAAATAATAATATATGACTATTAATAACCAAGCAAATTATATATCTTACCTCAAAACCATGTTTATAAAGAAAATTAGGAATCCATGGCAGCTTGTAGGTAGCAATGTCAGTCAATTGTTTCACTCCGGTAATTGTTTGGGGAAGCAAATAATCAGCCCAAGAGGAGAACCCAATTCTATCGAGGCAAGTTCTAGAAATGGATTCGGTCAAAGCCATGACCGAACAAGTTATAACCATTGATGTAACCAAATCAGGGTATAATTCGGCCATCTTGAACCCAACCATTCCTCCATAGCTCAAACCAACCAAAGTACATTTCTCTACACCAAGTTTCCCCAGACCCTTGGCTATGCACTCAGCTTGAAATTCCGGTGACCGATCAGGCTTATCGGTGATTGAGCCACCAAAGAAGAGGAAATCAGGCACATAAACTGCATAATTTCTGACTAAAGATAGTACCTGAAATTGCCATGAAAGGAGCCCATTGAGCCCAAAACCATGAAGAAATACAACAGCAGGCTTGTTTGGTTTTTCTGTGTCGAATTGGTGGTTCTGGTTTTTTGGAACCCAGACGTGGATGACCGTTCCTGGCTCGGTCTCCACTTCTTGGGGTCTCATTCCGGCTAGCTTTAATAGCCCATGTAATAAGGGCAGATATATTGCCACTACAGCATTCATAATTGATCCTCTCTCTCTCTCTTTCTCGTACCCAAGGAGGAATGATGGATGGATTTAACTTTATAGTGGTGTGAGTTTTTTCCTGTTTTCGATTTCGTAAGGGGAACTTTTGAACTAGTTTGTGTATAAAATGAATGGAACCCTATTTAGTTTAGTAGCAGTGGTCAGTCATCAGCCATCAATTGCGAACGGAGAATAATGACCTGCAGTTCAGAGTCGGCAACTATAAAATAGAAGCAAGGATATTATTTTGTATATTATGAAAAAATGTAAATTATATGCAATTAATAAATTTTAATGTTACACAGAGAAAATAATCACACATTTCAATTTAATTATGTGATTGTAAATAAATATTAAAACATTTAAAAATTGATATATATATATATATATATATATATATATATATATATATATATATATATATATATATATATATATATAGTTGAAATCTTGATGGTAGAACTGTTAGCTTTTAATTTCTTTTCCAAACATGTCAGTTATTAATTACTCAACGATGAAATTGATATATATATATATATATATATATATATATATATATATTAGCCAGTTGTTATACCATAACTTTGGATGCATGTGGCAATTATGAATCAGGTCTAAAATATTTTAAATATTAATCTAATAAAATTATTTGGTATAGTTGATTAATAATTTGTATCACTTCCTTTGAGGCCTGGGTTCGATTCTCAAGATACAAATTTTTTGTCTTTTTAGTTAATATTTGTTTTTTTTTTCTTTTTTATTTATTTGTAATATTTGTAATTAAATTAATGGTTCAATTTTTATTTAGTTAATTATTCTAATAAAATTTATATCAATTTTAATAAGAAAAAAATTATATTAATGGTTGAATTTTTTTCTTCTTTTTTTATTTAATTTATTTTTTTTGCATTGAAAATACGTGATTTTCCTTTTTTTTTTTTTAACTTTTTAACTTTATATGTTAATTTTATTTTAATTTTATATTTTTAGTATATTTTATACTTTTTGATTATATTAAATTTATTTTTTAATCATATGCTAGCATTTTTATATGAAAAATAACATATATTAAAATTAAAAAGATTTTAGTCAATGTAATTAAAAGTAAACATATGAAAAAATAATTTTATGTTTCTAAAAATTAAAAACAAAAATAATTTTAATTTTAATTTTTTTCCTATCTTAAATTTTAATTATTTTGTATCATTATATAATAATACTTTAATTTTTTAAAATTTGATAGTAATAATGAAACATTAAAATTCATAATTTCAAATTCATAATTATAAATTACACAATACAATCATATGTTATAAATATAAATTTATTAGTAAAAATTATAATGTAAAAAATATAGTATATTAAAAATAATATCTAAATTTTTTTATGTTTAAAAACTAATCTATCAAAATTCATAAATTATAGAGAATAAGTTTATCAATTATAAAGCATAGGTTTATAAGATACCCAACATAAGTTTATTACTTGTAAAAAATATATTTTATTCTCTTACTAGTATAACTTATGGATTTACAGTTTACAAATGAACATACACCATGTATTTTGAAATACCCTGAATTTTCATTTATTTTATAAAATTCTATTTTTGTATAGAAACGTATTATTTTATTATTTTTCTTATTAAAGTAAGAATTGAACCTATACTTTACTAAATTATAAATATTCATACTATTTGAATATGTATTATTAATGATAATTTTATTTAAATATTATATATGTATACATAATTGAAGAAAGTAATATGTATATTATTACGAAAATGTTAATGTGGGTTTTTGGAAAAATTGTATTTTGATATTTGAGTATTAATAAAGGTATTAATTAATATTATAAGTTTAATTATAGTATTTTTTTATTGGAAGTTTAGATTTCCGTTATAATTAATATTATTATGAATAAATTTTATTAATTGAACTATTATTATTGTTCATAGTATTATTGTTATATATATGGGTTTATGTTGTAATTATTATTATTATTATTATTATTATTATTATTATTATTATTATTATTATTATTATTATTATTATTATTATTATTATTATTATTGACTTATATATATATGTTTTAGTGTTATATATATATAATTATATGTTAGTATTGTTGGGGAAAAGAAAAGAAAAGAAAAGTAAAAAGAAAAAGGAAAAGAAAGGGTGGTAGGTCATGTGGGGAAGGAAGAAGAAACTGAAAGGAAAGGGGAAGCAGACAGAGGAGGAGCGGGGGAGAGAGAGAGAGAGAGAGAGAGTGTTCTGGAGGCGGTGAGCTACTCTCCGGCCGGCGGTGGGTTGCACCGCCCCCTCCAAGCGGCAGCTCACCTACCGACGAGTGAGTGGGAACTGGCAGTGGCAGAGATCGTCGACGGGAGGTGGTAGATGCGCTGGAAGAAGCTCCACTGGCATTAAAGGTTCAATTCGATTTTTCGGCTGATTCCAGTGGTGAAATCCGGTGATTTTGGTGTCGTTCAACTCTTGAGGATGAGAGCTTCAATTTGGTATCTACCTTGCCCCCTGAGGATCACCGAAAGATGAGATCGAAAAATGCAAAACCGAACCTTTGAAGATATTTTCCAGTTATTTTCGGGCGAGTGGCGGCAAGTGGTGACCATTTTCGTGATCCTAAAGTCGAGGTGAACCTGCTGGTATGGAGATCACCCAGATCCACCATCGGCAGCGGCAGCGCATGGCCGGCCGGTGGCGGTGCGTGGCGGCGGCGCGTGGAGCAGTCCAAAAGCTCCGTTTCATCATTCCGGCGTGACTATCAACATTCATATGATCAAAATTCGTGAAAGTTAATCCAAAACTCTTGTATTTCAATTGTTAAATATGTTATCTTATGTTTAGCAATATTTAGAGTAGTTGTTATGAGTTGTTAAGTTCAGTGTGATTCTATCAAGATCTCGATCAGGATCTCGGTAGTCTTTAAATTTGTCTAGTTAAGTGAGTTATTCTTATCCTGATGATATATTTTGGTTGTAAGGTGTTGGTGTGTTGGCGTCTTTCGGGTTCCAAAGGCTGCACTTCTGAGGAAAGCCAGTCAGAAGCGTCGTTAGTTAGGTGAGTGATACTCCCTGATGTATTATCTTATTTCCATATACATCTGCATTTTTGTGTGTATATATATATATGTATATTATGCACTACTAATGCATATAAGCATATAACATTTGATTGTGAATGATGAATCAATATTATGTATTCTATGCTGTATTGAGATTGTGATTGACGGATTGAGGTTGGAAGGATGCAGTACCACTTAGGAACTTTTGAGATGATTATGGTTATGGATATTATTATGATTATGATTCTGTTAAGATTTAGAAGATAAGCTATGACTGGTGGATGCTGGCCGAGCCTGCTCATCGCTAGGGCCGCTATCAGTCGGGTTAGGACTGCGTGGTATAGACCAGTGATGGCCAAGCCCATTGGATATAAGAGACAGATTATTGGATTCAGAGAGGCAAGATAGGGGGATCGGCTCCCCATATTGAGATTAGAGTGGTACTGTGGACCGTATCTCATCCTTGCTTGATGATGTGAATTGTCTGTCTCTATGACATAGTGCATAGCATATGCATTAGAAATCTATCTGTAGGATATCAGTTTAATATATTAGTTGGTATCATTCACTGAGTCAGATGTTCATTCCTGTTCACTTTGTTATTTTCAGGTCAGAGAATGAGCCTGTGAAGGAGTTGTAATTGAGTAAACTGTCAATTTACCCTCGACAGTAATTTGTAATATTGAGTATCAAGAATTATATGTAATATATGTATAATTGTAAATATAGCTCTAGAACTCCGTAATATTATACTTTGTACTTGTATATTGTTTAATATTCAGTTATGTATTTTAAGGGCTGAAATCTATTGTTAAGCAGAACCTTTTTGTAATTTATTACATTTATGAGATAAATGAAATAAACGAGTTGTTGGCCCAATGAGATTTTATTTTATGTTGAGATTCTTTTGGATCTGCTTAACTTATTTGGGCCCATAGCTCTTTTTAATTGTGGGCTTTCTGTTGTGTGTTTCTGTTAGGTTTACTACGGGCACTGGTAGCCATGTGTATTTCCCGTGCCCTAGTGCCGGTCATGTGCCCTCAGGTTCGGGGCGTGACATATTTGATGAACCTATAAATAATAATTAATGAACCTGTTATCTATAAGTAGTGGATATGATTATTATATAAATTATATTTGACAATTAATTTTTAATAAATCTATATCGTGCTACTAATGAATTTACAATTTTTATTTAATGAACTTACACCTTATCATATATGAATCTACATAACAGTTAATCACAATATTGATATAATTGATAAATTTATAGTTTACAAATAATGAATCTAGACCATATATTTAATGAATTTATAAGTAATAGTTAATGAACTTATTTACAGTTTACAAATAATAAACTTATATCATATATTTGATGAGCTTATAAATAATATCTAATGAATTTATTGCCATAATTATTAGACAAACTATATTTGATGGTTAATTTTCAATAAATTTACACTATATTACTAATGAATTTATAATTTTTATTTAATAAATCTACAGCTTATTATATTTAAATCTGCATAACAGTGAATCATAATACTGGTATAATTGATGAATTTATAGTTTACAAATAATAAACTTACACCATATATTTAATAAATATATAAATAATACTTAATGAATTTATTGCTTATCAGTGATAAACATGATTATTATATAAATTATATTTGATAGTGAATTTTTAATAAATCTATACTATACCACTGATAATTTAATTTATCATTTATAAATACAAAATCATAAATTATAAACTAAAAAAATAATAGTGTGAAAACTAATTATATAATCAAGTTAATAATTTTTTCAAGGGCTTAATAATAATAATAATAATAATTATTATTATTATTATTATTATTATTATTATTATTATTATTATTATTATTATTATTAATAAAAAATTTGATTTTTGAAAATTAATTGTCATAAAAAAGATAAATATGATATTTTATAAAAATATAAAATTATCCTCAAAAACTATTTAAAAAAATTACCCATAAAAATGTTAAAATTTTTAAATAAAAATTATGTTGAAAAATTAATGATATTAAAATTAATTATCATTATAAAAATCAAATAAAAAATTCAACCATTAATGTAATTTTTTCTTATAAAAATTAATATAAATTTAATTAGAACAATTAAATAAATAAAAAAATTTAATTATTAATATAATTTTTTCCTAGAAAAATAAAATAAATATAATTTTAATTACAAATATTATAAATAAAAAAACAGAATAAATAAAAAAAATAGAGTTTTTCAAGACTAAGGTGTTAATCAGCTGTGCCAACCTATCATTTCAATTTTTTTACTACGTATATAATATTTAACATATTCCTTGACCATGTCCATGTTATAATTTGTCTTTAAAAGCCAAATCAAATAAAGGGTAAATCCTTTCCCCAAGTAAATCTAAGAACCTGTGTATCCAAAAATTATTTTCTTAATCCCTTGGTTATATATAATATTGTGATTCACGGCCTAGTTGCCATTAGGTGATTGATCGAGTTTGAGTCAGATATAGACCAATTTCTAGAAGAGTAAGAGTGTGCTTGAAATTAAGATTAGAAGTTAAAAAAACATTTTTAGAAATTTTTTATTTTAGTAATTAATTATTATTATTTTTTATAAGCTATTTTTTTAAATTTGTTTCTGAAAAAAAAAATCAGTTGACCTATTTCTTTTTAAAAGTAGTTTTTAAAAAATGTAAAATTTTTTTCTTATTGAAAAGTACTTTTTTTAAATGTAATCCCAAATGATGCCTAATAATAATAAAGTGGCTTATTTTTATTTTTTCATTTATTTTTCTATGGGGAAACACATGAGACAAACAAGCAAAAATGACTAGGATTTAAGGTTTCAACTTGTTATATCAAAAATTCTGGTTCATATTGCATTATATACCAAGAGATAGATTAATTATTATATATGTAGCAAAAATATCAGAAAAAGTTATTGGTGTAGCTAATTAGTAGTTTAGCCACACATATTTGAAGCTACATGTTTGATTCTCAATTTGACCTTTTTATTTAGTCCAAAATACATATGCTGCATCTTTTTTTTTTTTTTAAATACTAAGGGGCCGCATGATTTTAAATTATTTTTTTTGTTTTTTTTATTTATTTGTGATACTTTTAATTAAACTTATGTAAATTTTATTTTAAAAAAAAAGAATCTATCATTTTATCTTGTCCTATCTCATTAGTTTGTATTATATTATCATTAAGAATTTATTAATATACTTTTTATTTTAATTTTAAATTAAAATTAGTATAAATTTTATTAGAGAAATTAATATAAAAAAAATTTAGTCACACCTTAGTATTCATATTTTAAATTATAATATAATTTTAATTAGAAGATTTAAAAAAATAAAAAAATTAACCGTTAATGTAATTTTTAAATTCAACCATTAAAATATAAAATTTAATCACACTTTAGTATTCATATTTTAAATTATACTATGTCTTAGTTCTCAAAAATTTAAATTTTAATTATTTTTTGTCTTACATAATAATACTTTAATATTTTAAAATTTAATAATAACAATGAAACCTTAAAATTAAAAAATTCTTGATTCATAATTATAAATTACAAAACGCAATCATATATTATAAATACAAATTTATTATTAAAAAGTATAAATATTAATCATAAAACTACAAATTTTTAAGTTAAAAACAATAAGTTCATAAATTATAAACTATAAATTCATTATTTATGTACCTAAGATTCATATATTATAGTTTAAAAATCTATAAAAAAAAATTACAGGATCATAGTTTAAAGACAAAATATTTATAAATTATAATCTAAAAGTTTATCATAAATATACATGATATTTGTAGATTATAATTTATAAATTCAAAAACTAAAAAATGTATTCATATGGTTAGCTGATGAATTTATATTTCATAAATAATGAACTTACATTTTATATTTGATGAATTTATAAATAACACTTAATGATCCTGTTACTTATAACTATGTTTGACAGTAAATTTTTAATAAACCTACATCGTACTATCATTGAATTAACATTTTTTATTTAATGAACTTATAACTTATTATATATGAACCTGCGTAATAATGAAAATTTATTGTTATAAAAAAGATAAATATGATATTTTATAAAAATATAAAATTATCCTTAAAAACTATTAAAAAAATTATCCATAAAAATATTAAAATTTAGAAATAAAAATTACATTGAAAAATTAATGATATTAAAATTAATTCTCATTATAAGAATTAAATGAAAAATTTAATCATTAATTTAATTTTTCTTATAGAAATTAAAATAAATTTAATTAGAACAATCAAACAAATAAAAAAACTCAACCATTAGTATAAATTTTTTCTTAGGGAAATAAAATAAAATAAATATAATTTTAATTGCAAATATAACAAATAAAAAATAACTGAAAGAAAAAAAAAACTACAAACTGCTTGAAGCATGGGATTCAAACCTGCGACCTAAAAATTATGAGGCTAATGTGTTAACTAGCTACACCAACTAATCCTTTCAATTTTTTACTACGTATATAATAATAATTATGTATACTAGGATCATAATACATTATGGTCCCAAGTCCAGAATATAATTTGCCTAGGGTTTCCTCATCTTATATGTATGCTAAAAAACTCTCCATGCCTTTTTTTTTTTATTAAAAATAATAATTATTCTACTATGAAAGTAGCTTATAGGGGGTTTTATGGTTCAATTTGATTAGTTTAGAGTAAATATTTCTAACTAAATAAATAAAGTCATTGTTAAATACTTCAACTCTTAACTAAACCAAATAATACTAAAAAAAATCCAAACCAAAGCTTTTTGGACTCAATTTGAATAATGTCTACTTAGTTTGACAAAAATAATAAATAAAAAAAAATTTGAAAAGATCATAAAATTTAACAAACATTAAATAAAATCATATTACTATATAACAATCAATCTTATCAATACTATAAAAAAAGTGCAAATTCTTGATTGTTTACTTGAAATTCTATAGCATAAAAATAATAAAATTAAAGTGAAATATCTCCAAGAAATTAGTAGGAGTAAAATGCACTAAAGGTCACTAAATTTTTTTCTATTTTCTGTTTTAGTCACTAAAATTTAATTTCTAATAATTTAATCACTAATCTTTATTTTTTTTTTCCACCAAAGGGTCGTTAAGCCAATGTAGATAAAGAAATCATATGAAAGATGATGTGGCAATCCACGTCATATGAACATGTTGAATAAGCAAGCCACGTAGGATGATAGTTCATATGGATAGCTGACATTAGCTTTCCAAGTAAATTGTGTTTAAAATTACTAAATTTTGCACCATTTTCTAATTTAGTTACTAAACTTTAATTTCTTACTATTTGATCAATAAATTTTAATTTTCTTTTTATAGGTGGATCACTTAGCTAATTCCGATGAAAACCCACTGGAAATTTAGTGTGGCATTTCATGTTACCTACAAAAGCTAATATATATATATATATATATATATATATATATATATATATATATATATATATATATATATATATATATATATATATATATATATATATATATATATATATATATAAGCCCATTACAATTGTTTTAAATTTGTAACCCTAAATAATAATGATGATGATAATGATGGTAATAATAATTGGTGGATGGCAGCTAGCAAGCATATTCATTAATGAGTTAAGTGTGAGGGTGGGCTAACAGGTCAAATATCAATTATTCACCCAAAATCAAAAGCATGCCCCTAATTCTAATTTTCTTCTCATGCGGCTAAAGAGAGAAGAGAAACCTTTTGCCATCTCCATCTTCTTGTTCTTCATTTCACTAGATCGAAGAAGTCCCTCCTCCAAATCCTCTTTCTCTATG
Source organism: Reutealis trisperma (assembly GCA_947687605.1). Classification (NCBI taxonomy): domain Eukaryota; kingdom Viridiplantae; phylum Streptophyta; class Magnoliopsida; order Malpighiales; family Euphorbiaceae; genus Reutealis; species Reutealis trisperma. The sequence goes on from CANTUT010000393.1 coordinate 1,083,555, forward strand.
TACAGATTCATCTTATAAACCAATTATTCTCAGTTTCTTCAAATCATCTCTCTATGTTCACAGATTCTTCTCATTCTCCCTATCATCTATCATATCAATTAATTCACTCATTACACATCCAAATCCCCTCTCTCGCTGATCACTAATGCTTCTCAATTCCTTCAAATCATCTCTCTCTGTTCACATGCAATTCTCATTCTCTCTCTCATCTCTTAGATCTAAGAAGTCTATCATTGCATACTCAAATCCTCTCTCAACATCTTAAATATTTGCTCACTCATCCCATTAACTGTGCATACAAGTAATTTTAGGGTTTGATTTCTTGATTATGATTTATGATTTGAGTTGATTCTATTGAATTAGGAATTAGATTTTCTAATTTTATGGTTTCAATTTTTTATTTTAGGGTTTCTAAAATTCTAGGGTTTTAATTTTTTTAATTTAGGTTTCTATAATTTTAGGGTTTTAATTTTTCAATTTTGGAATTTTTGTAATTTTAGGGTTTCAGCTTGTTATCTAAAATGAATTAAAGAACAATTTAAATTGTTGGATTTCAATATTATTTATTATTAGATTGTAATATTATTTAATTATTTTAAATTGTTAGTTTGTATGTTGGATAAATCTTTTCTATTTGATGGTTTATTGGATGTTCAAAGAACACTATCCCATTCGATTGAGAGTTGTTGATTAGGCATCATGAAAACACTTTTCATATATTTGTAGAGTGATTTGTGGGTTTTAATTAGGATTGTTTGATGGTTTGAAATTTATTGGACGTTTTGAGAAATGATAATTACTAAATATTTTCAATGATTTGTATTATTGATAATTACTAAATTTACTTTTCAATTATTTTTTTTTAACTTTAGAAATGGAATTTTTCAATTCTAAAAATTGAAAACAAAATGAATTGGCTTTAATAAGAAGTACTAAACAATCATATTGAACTGAATTGAATCTTTTGTCCTAAGAGAATTAAAGAATAGAACTGTGTTATACCGAATTTTCAGTTTGTTACAATCTAGTTCTTTAATGATTTTGGTTTGGTTCTTGATGAGGGACTAAACAAGCCCATACTAGGCCCAAGCCCAATCGGTAGTATATAACCAGTAAATGCTCAACTCGAAAGAGAGTAATCCTTTTTCTACTTGTATCATGTGTCTCCAGCGAGCTACTCCAAAACACTACGAATTCAGCATCTAATCCAGAGCGGAATCTTGTACTTGTTGCCCGAATAAAGTTAGGACTTGTTATCTATAAATATCTCAATTGTAAAGCTTAAAAGACAGATTCAACCATATTGTACTTCGACTACATTCAATAAAACCCCCTTTGAATGATCAGATTATTCAATTCAACCTTGTTCTATCTATTTTACTTAATGTAATCTAACTTTATTTATCTCATCCAATTAATTCTCGTTTGATCAAAAACAGCTCAATCAAATTGGTGCCATCATGAGAACGATTAGACGAATTATATCCCCTCTAAATTACCCATGATCTTTTCAAAATTTATCATCATGACAGGCATTAACCACGACGAATAGGATAACTTTCTCAGGGACACTAGAAGTAGTTAAACTCACCTAAAACTTCCCAATCACAATAAGACTCATACCCTCACAAGTCACTCCGGACCTATTAATGTCAATATAGCATTATAGCAGCTCACTACGTCCGTATTAGGAGCAAACAGCAATCAACCTGTGGTACTGACACCAGAGGCCGCATCCACATTGAAGTCATTATTAATAGCTCTTCAGACCCCATAAAATCCCCTTTTACCAAGTACCCAAGCTGGAACTAAATCGGTATAGGAAGGAGGCTTGAATCAGAGATTAGACTTCGAGACAGTCCCTCAGAGAGATTTAGAAAGAAACCACCAGATTGAATGAAGCAAGAGAGGAAGGTCCAATGCAGACATATCCTAGTTCAGAGGACCATCCCACAATGCCATAAATACCCTTGCAACCAGAGGGGACGTACCCTGCTGATCAGGAACTTGGTGCTTGCACCAGGAGTCAAAGCCAGAGCTATGAAGAACAAAGCACTAGAAATCAAATTAACAAAAAACACAAAAAGGATATGAGGACTATGAGCAAAGTACCTCAGAGTCCTCATCACAAAGCAAGGGACAAGGAAAACCAAAAGCGACTAATCAATGAAAAACAGAAGACATAAAGAACATAATCAAAAAATTTTTGGACGAACTTATAAGGGAGATAGGGAGAAAATCTATAGATAAAAGTTTCAAATTAGTACTAAAATCCCCTTCACTAGGTCCATCCAAGAATACAAAATGCCTGGCAAATTCAAATCCCTAATACTAAAGAAGTGATGGAGAAACAAACCCAAGGGCCCATATAATGGATTATAAGCATGTGGTCGAGCTCTAAACGGCGAGCAACAAAGTACTATGCAGAGCCTTTAGAGGGTCACTTAAAGGGGCAACTACAAGATAGTTTGATAGCCTTAAGAAAGAAAGCATTTCAAACTTTACCTAGCTCACCACCATTTTTATGCAGAAATTCATGGCTAGCATCCCTTTAGAAAAACAAACTCAAAGCTTAAAGGCTATTACCCAAAAGGAAGGGGAATCCCTAAGAGACTATGTGGCTCACTTTAATAAAGAAGCTCTAAAAGTCACCAACCTAGATCTAGCCCGAGCAATGAAGGCATTGCAGAATGGCACCAACCATATTGATTACTTTAAAGGGTTATGCAGACATGCACTTACCACTTTGGAGGAAGTCATGTCAATTAGCCAAAAGTATATCAGGCATGATGAGACCTTTGCCTTGAAGAAAAGGAAAGGAGGCGAAGCCCTAAAGGGAGAACTTAATATGAAAAAGCAAGATGAAAGGTCCAAGAAGAACTCAATGGCGGGGCAAAATAGTAGCATCAACACTGGGACACCTTATGCCCCGGACCTGCTAAGAAGGACTCCTCTAAATGCAAGCCTAGTTGAGGTGTTCGCAACATTTAAAGATAAAGACATTTGGGTTCGCTCCCAACCCCTGCTGAAACCAGCAGATCAAAGATTAATCAAATAAGGGTACTTAGGGAATTTCATAAAGAATGATAAAAATAATCAAGAAATGACCAATAAAGATAAGGAGAAGCAGCCAATCAATGATATGTCAGTAAGAGCGATTAACTACCTTACAAGAGGGCTTGACAAAAATAAGCCTCAAACAAGCAAAGGCCTTACAAAGGAGAAAAGAAGCCCCTGAGTTCATTTTGTACAATGGAACTAGGGAACCAACCTGCAGGCAGTGGTTGTGAACTTTCTGGTTAAAAGAATCTTAATTGACAATGAGAGCTCAATCAACCTCCTTATCACATTATTAGATGGGACGAAAGTGCCATCGATAAGAATAGCCATGCTAACCATCACCTTAGGCATAGCCCCAAAGACTGTCATCATTATGGCCAATTTTATGGTGGTCAAGCTACCTTTAACATGCAACATTCTTATTAGGAGACCACTCCTCTACGATCTTAACACAATAACTAACATCAGGCACTTAAGAATGACAATTCCTAAGCTTAAAGGAGAAAAGGTCACTATCAATGAGACACAAGAGTGAGGGGAACCAGAAAGGAAAAAAGCAAAGAAAATATCCCCTCAAACAGAGGAGGTAGCACTGGTAGATGTGGCAAAAGAAATCCTTAAGCAACGAGCTGAACCTGTAGAAGAATTAGAAAAGCTACCCGTTAAACCAAAGTCAAGGAAATACCTAATGCTGAACGCCTTGCTAGTATCCAATTTGGCCACTTTCATGTGGTCTTCAACAAATATGAAAAGTATCAGCCCAGACGTTCTGACTCACAAACTGAATGTGGACCCTACATTCAAACCAGTCAGACAAAAGAAGAGATGTTTTGGACTGGAAAGATAGGTAGCAACAAATAGTGAGGTGGACAAATTAATGGAGGTAAGCTTCATAAGGGAAGTACAATACCCAAACTAGCTTGCAAATGTGGTATTTGTGAAGAAAGCAAATGGGTCATATCGAATGTGTGCAAACTTCACCGACCTGAATAAAACTTACCCAAAAGATTCCTTCTCCCTACCTATGATCAATAAATTAGTGGACTTAACTACAAGCTACAAGTGTCTGTCCTCCCTAGATGAGAAGCAAGGGTATCACTAAATTCGCATACACCTTAGTGATGAAGAAAAAATCTCGTGCATAACAGAGAGAGGAATCTACTATTATATCTCCATGTCATTTGGATTGAAAAATGCTAAAGCAACCTATCAAAGGTTGGTCAATAAAATGTTCAAAGAGCAGCTTAAGCAAAACTTAAAGGTGTATGTGGACAACATGATAGTTAAAAGTAAAAGCTTTGAGAACCACTTAAAGGATTTAGCTGAAGTAATTAGGGTTATGAACAAGTATGGAATGAAGTTAAATCCTAAAAAGTGCGCCTTTTTCATTCAGGAAGGTAAATTTTAGGATGCATGGTGAGCGAAAAAGGGAGAGAACCTAATCCAGATAAAATAAAAGCAATCCTGGACATGCTCGCACCTCGCAATGTTAAGGAAATATAGAAATTAGCTAGAAGGATTGCTAACCCTAAATAGGTTTTTATCAAAGTCGGTTAAAAAATACCTCCCTTTTTTCAAGAAACTAAGGAAGTCGGCTAACTTCAATTGGATAAGAGACTGTCAAGAACCCTTTGGCGAACTAAAAACATACCTTAGTTCAAAATAAGTACTGAGCCGACCACTACTTAAGGATCTATTATTCATCTATATGTCGGCCTTGTAGTAAGCAGTAAGTTTGATTCTAATCAGGGAGAAAAGGAACATGTAAAGATCAATCTATTATATCAATAAAGTATTACATGGAGTTGAATTGAAATACCTTCCCATTGAAAAAATAGCTTACGAATTAGACTTATCCACAAGAAAATTTAAAGTCTATCTCCATGCTCACCAAGGCATAGTAGTGGCAAACCAGCCTTTGCAGAAAATATTGCACAAGCTGAAAATATCAGGTGCAATATTGTGCTAGTTAGTAGAGCAAGGGTAATACGGCCTCTAGTATAAACCCAGGTCAGTAATCAAAGCACAAGCCCTAGCCCATTTCACATCTAAGTGCTCATTCAACTCCAAAGAAATAAGTAACGAGGCCAGCTCTCTAACAAAAAAAAATGAAGTCCAAAGAGTAAACAGACGATCAAGGGTCTAAATGGGAACTATTTGTTGATAGAGCCAATAGCAAAGATGGAAGCGGAATAGGCATTATCTTGAAAAATGGCCAAGAATTCTCACTAGAATATGCCTTTGGATTGGGATTCAAAACCACCAATAACACTGCAAAATATGAGACTATAATCCAAGGACTAATGTTCACAAACTACCTCTAGTTGCAGTCACTTCATGTTTATAGCGACTTATAACTCATTGTGGGATAGATAATAGGAGAATTTCAGGCCAAAGAAGCTACCATAATTGAATATTTGAAAAAGGTGAAGGTTATAATCCAAAGAATGAAAGACAAAAGAGTGGAGCTACAAATCCATAGGATCCCAAGAGAACTGAATAGGCAGGTAGAAGAACTCTCTAAACTAGCTGCCACTCATCTTGTCGAACTGCCTAGAAGGATCTTTGTAGGATAATTGGCTCACCTAAGCATCCAAAAGAGGGAAGAAGTAATGGATATAGACAAGGAACCTCTTAGATAGGTCCTATAAAAAACTACTTGGAGAAAAATGAGTTGCCCACTGACACTAAAGAGGTAAAGAAAGTTGAGCAGCGAAGCACTCATTTCTCTGTCCACTAGGGTGTGCTGTTCAAAAGACCCTTTTCCCTCCTTTGGTTAAGATGTCTTAGACCAAGAGAAGCAAAATATGCCCTCTAAGAAATACATGAAGAGTGTTGTGGAATGCATATTAGAGGAAAGATTTTAGCAGTTAAGATCATTAGACAAGGGTAGTATTGGCCCCACATGAAAGAGGATGTAGTTACCTTCATTAGAAAATGTCAAATCTGCCAAAAATTTGCCAATAGAAAACACGCACCAATAGTAGAGCAAAAGGTGATCACCAGCCCATGGCTGTTCACAAAATGAGGAATAGACATAGTAGGTCCTTTTCTCATAGCATTCGGGCAAAGTAAATTTCTACTGGTAATAGTAGAGTACTTCACCAGATGGGTAGAAGCCAAATCATTAGCAAGCATAACCGTAGACAAAGTCATAAGCTTTCTATGGAAAAACATTGTGTGCCAATTCAGTATACCCTATTAGCTAGTCAGCGACAATGGAAAGCAGTTCGACAACACTCAAGTCTAAAATTTTCACCAAGTACTCAACATAAAGCAACATGTCTCCTCAGTAACCCACCCACAGACCAATGGACAAACTGAGGTAACAAACCGGACCATCCTTCGAGGGCTAAAAAAGAGATTGGATGCATTATGCTAAAGTTTTGTAGACCAGCTTAGTCATGTCCTTTGGGCATACCGAACAACACCGAGACAGCCTACTGGGGAAACTCCTTTTAGTTTAACGTATGGAACAGAAGCAGTTATCCTAGTCGACATCAGCTTACCTAGTGGAAGAGTAAACTTTATCAACGATGAAGTAAACACTTAAGCAAGACGAATTGACCTAGACCTCCTCGAAGAGCTTAGAGAAAAAATAACTATTAGGATGGCTGCATTCAAGCACCAGGCGAGTAATTATTTCAATAGAAGAGTGAAAGCTCGAATGTTCAATGAAGGAGATCTAGTCATGAGATACCTTGAAGCTACAGGCAAAAGAGAAGGAATGGACAAGCTCGAACCAAACTGGTATGAGGCCTTGCTCGAGCATCGGCCAGATCTACTGGAGGAAACCGAGATGTTGATTTGGGTTTAGACTCATAATGGAACCCTCGAGTTTGGATTGGTTGGTTTTGAAAATGATTTTGGGAGTCACCATCCTAATTTATTTTTAAATAGAAAAATTAAGAAAAAACCCAATTAACCTCAATTCATTAATTTTCTATTAATCTACCCAACGATAAAACTACTAGTTTCGAACCAAGTTGAGTTTGGAGACTAGGTTTTTTTATTTTAAATAATATAAACTTGGCTCTTAAGTTTAATTTAACTTTAAAAAAATTGATTTCATGAATAACATTTATAGGATGATAAATGTAAATAAGATACATGAATATGACATGAGTGCAAAGAAAAACTTAAAATAAAATATCCACAAATTACATTAATTAAAACAGGAAAAGGAGATTGATTGGGATTTGAGGTTTGGATTTAAATTCCAAATGTACCTACATACCCTCATTGAATGGAAGATCAAAACCTATATAGTTATTTCACAATTAAATGAAGGGGTTTAAGAGTTGTTCAGATTAATTTTGGTTTGAGTGTTTTGAAAATGAAGGAAAAATGTTGATACCTTTGCTTTTGGAAGGCAGAGGATTTTACCAAACCAAAATTTTATTTTATCAGGGACTAGATAATTGGATTAATTGAGAGATAAATTAATTAATTAAAATGATTAATTAACTAATTAATATGATGAAAAGGATGGATGGATTAATTAATTAAAGAGATTAATCAATTAATTAATTTGGATGAAGGGTGGATTAAGAAAAATGATTAATTTGATTTTTGAAAAGTGATTAATTAATTAATTAAAAGGATTAATTAATTAATTAATTGAGTGATTAATTTTAATTAAAAAAAGAGAGTTTTAGTTAATTAAAATATTAATTAACTTGCTTAGGGTGAGAAAATTAATTAATTAGAATGATTAATTAATTAATTAATTAGAGAGTGGTTGGAGCGAGAAGAAGAGAGGAATTAGAGGATAGTTATCAACTCTAACTCAAGAGGTGTTTGAAATGAGTAAATGGAAGGGCTATTTATAGGAAAATGAGGTAGGGTGATTTGGGAAGTGAAAATGTAAAAAGACGAAAAGGATAGGGCTAAAAATACTAAAAAAAAAATCAGAATAGGGGCATTTTAGTCATTTTGACCCGGGCAAAAATGGACAGTCCTGACGCTGCTCCACATAGAGCTGACGCATCAGAGTTATGAGGCTGCCGCATCAGAACCACGTGGCTGCCGTGAATCCGTGCCCCACTGACGCAGAGCCGCATCATTCTAAAGTAGTGCCAATGGCAGCCAGGTCGCTTTTCTAGGTATTTTATGGTCCATTTTTGAGGCTTCTAGGTTAGTTTTCGGGTGTTATAAAGTTCAAAAATCTTATCGATCAGTGTCGATAGGCTCAAAATTAATTTTAAAACAGCTAAACAATTAGTCTGAGAGAAAATCTGATCAGTTTTAGAAAATTGCTATCTGGTATAGAAGGTCTGGTCCGAGTGAAAAAAGTGTTAGAGTCTGAAAAATTAAGTATCCTCGTACTAATGTCACTAAAAGTCCATTTTTTACTTCCTTCCACAAGGGGCACTGCCTCCTTGATCCCTACCCGCTAACCCACTAGCGGGACAGCCGTACTAACTCTGCGTAGCGCACTAATCTTAGCAGGTATTAAATAGCGGTATAAATGAGCCAAACCAAGTCGAGTTTTATCTTGTTCAGACTCGGTACATATTTTTTTTTTCAAGTTTGAGCTCAAGCTCGAGTTTTGGATCGAGCTTAAAAATCATGTTCAAACTTGACTCGTTTTAAACTCGAGCCGAGTTTTAGCTCAACTCGAGCTCGGCTCATTAATAAATTATAATCAAGCTAAACTCGAGTTCGACTCATTATGAAACTTATTTATAATTTATCAAAATACTCAATTTTTTAAATATTTATTTCTAATAAAATAACTATAATAAAAATATTTAAAACTAATATAAAAGTAAAAACATCCAATTAATGGAAAAATGTAATCATAAAATTGAGCATTACATGTATTACAAAGATATTAATTAATAAATCTTTTATATAATGTGAAAATATTATGTTATATTAATCAGGAATATATATATTTTAGTCAATTTGAATTAGTAAAAATTTTATAGAAGTGTTAAAATTATATTTTTTGGAGTGCAAAATTATTAAGTTACTAATAATAATAATAATAATAATGAAGTTGTTTATGAGCCTATTAATCAAGCTTTTTGCGAGCTTGTTCACGAGCTTATAATCGAGTTGTTCACGAACCTAATCGAGTCAAGCTTTACTTTGCTCAAACTCGGCTCATTTATTCACCAAGCTTTAAAATAAGGCTCAAGCTTGCCTCGTTTATAAAGTGATCTAAATGTGAACAAGTTTTTATCGAGCCGAACATCGATTTGTTCGCGAACAACTCGACTCATTTACATCCCTAGTGTCAAGCTACGACCGAATGATGAGGGTGTAAAATTGAAAGTTTACAGCTGCCCCTCATCAGAATTGTCTTATCTGTAAGGTAATTCTGATGATAGTGAACTCAAAAGAAGGGGTGGTGCAAGGAATTAAAGTAATATCTAGGTCAGTGTTTAGACATGTTTGGGCGAGAGACATGGTTGAAAAAAAAAGATAATAAAAAGAACCATTTTAAGCAATCTTTCCTAAATATTTATGGGTGGAAAATGTGGCTGATGAATAAAAGTGAGAAAATTGACCAAAGGGATATCTAAGCTGATGGCTAGATATTTTTTAGGTGAATTAATGGATTTGGGTAAAAGATGTGGAAAGTGAAACCATATAGATGTCTAGATGATCGTTTCTAGACATTTATAGGTGAAATTGATGGATTTGGATAAAAGAGATGGAAAAAGGAACTGCATTAATGTCTAAGTGATCATTTCTAGACATTTATAAATGGAGTTGATGGATTTTGATAAAAGAGATGGAAAAAGAATCACATTGATGTCTAGGCAATCGTTTTTAGACATTTATGGGTGGAGTTGATGGATTTTGATAAAAGAGATGAAAAAAGAACCACATAGATGTCTAGGTGACTGTTTCTAGACACTCATAGGTGTAAGATAATTTTGGACAAGATAATTTAGTAAAAATAGAGCCTTGACCGGTGAGTCAGCTCTCAAGATTTTGACAAGATTTTAGTAGAGAAAGAGACTTGGCTTATGGTGAGTCAGCTCAAAAGATTCTGAAAATATTTTGATATAAGGAGAGCTTAGGCCTATAATGAGTCAGCTCGAAAGATTCTGATAAGATTTTGGTAAAAGGAGAGTCTCGACTTATGACAAGTCAACTCGACAGATTCTGTAAAGATTTTGGTAAAGGAAAAGCCTCAGCCTACGGCAAGTTGGCTTAATAGATTCTGAAAAGATCTCAATAGGAGGAGAGCTTCATCCCATAGCTAATCAGCTTAATAGATTCTAAAAATATTTCAGTAAAGGAAGAGCCTCAGCCTATGGTGAGTTGGCTCAAGAGATTCTGGCAAGATTTTGGTTGTGCCAAATGAACTTAGGCTTCTGTATGAGGGGTTTAGCCTTTTGGAAGGCTTATAGGAACTTTGCCAAGAGTAAATAAACTCTAAAACTCACACTTCATTGATTAGATCTAGAAAGTTATCATTTAGCTTCAAAGAGACATTAATTAGTTTTAGGAGGTATCGGTCAACTTTGAGGAAGTACTGGTCAATTTTAGGAGATGTCGGTGAGGCTATTGGCTCAGCTTATGATGATTGCATAAATGCTAGTGCATAGATGATGCATGTTTATATATGCATGTTTCAGAATTCATGGACCTTTTGTTTGATCCCTATGCCATGCATGATTTATGATGATGTCTGTAATAATAGGTTATATGGATGCATGAGGGTGAATTCACGCATTTGCTTCACAATTATTCATATGACTTTTGCACCATATAGACTATACATTTATGGACTGAGAAACTTGACCAAGCTAAGGAACTTAACTTGGGTTGGTATGGAATAATTGCCATGACGGCATTATAAGGAGTTTGAGTGTATCGAGATTTTTTTGAGGGCTTGATTATGATTTTAGGATCCAGTGGCCCGTGTTTTCTATTTCAGTGCTACCAAAGAGGAGTTGTTTCCCACCTTTAGGAAGTTTAATGTTATGGCTTGGTTATGACTTAGAAGTAACTTTGGCAATGCCAGAGTTCAAAGTTTAACATTTTCTAAATTTTTTCAAGACTTTTTTTTAGACTTGCCTTAGGATGTTGCAAGCCAGATGGTGGTTGGTAATGGTCAAATGCATTTGACTATTGTGATTTGAGAAGTTTCATGATCTCGGTGACCAGAGAGATATAAGGGAGTGAAGACTCAAGATTTTGGCCTTAGTTCTCTGTTTGAGAGTCAGATACACGTCTATTGATTGGGGTGATGCTAGAGTGGTAGATGAAGCAGAAGCATTTTATGGATAAAGCCATACTGGTAGAGACACTAATGAGTTTTGATTACTTTGTTTGGGATTTAGAGAGATGGACTATCCTCCCAATTTTTCTCAGGTGAAAAAAAAATATTTGTCTATTCTTACCCTTTCTGTTAGGGGTGCTTTGTGGGTATCTAATTTTAGATTTTGGGTTATCTTATAAGTGTGGCTGATGGATCATTTTCTATTGGTGGCCCTTGCTTTTTAGTCTACACATGCTTTATTGAGACTCGGTTAGAGATCAAATAAGATGGTTGCTTGCAACTTACCCTTAGATGACACATTTTTAACACTGCCAATAGTAAAGGATTAGATCTTTCATGACTGGGGGCCATGGGTATCGAGCGTTTTGTCTATTAGGCTGGTTTAAATGACTTTTCATTAGGAAATGAGGGTATTGAGGCAGACTTAGGATGTGGCCCTAGTTTTTCTTTCTTAGAGTTTGTTCATATCACAGCTCCCATTACCAAAGCTATCAGGTGGCAGTTAGCTGAGGAGTTATTATGCCATTTATTTTGGTATTTCACTTAGGACCACAAAAGAGGTATGACAGGTGGTTAATAAAGGTGGTTTGGCTAATTGAGAGAAAGTACTAGGCTATCCTAATGAGGGGAATAGAGGATGATACAGCTGAGGAACAAGAGACTATATGAGGAACCATTGGTAGGAAGAAGGCTGCAGCACAAACAAAAGGGGTGACTCTTTCTTTGAAAGAGACTCAGGGATCTACTAGAAGTGCGACATCATAGTAGTGACTCAAACTGCGGTGGTGGTGACAAAAGACACTCTAACTGTAGTGAGACAGGATGACACAATAATGGTGGTTCAGATAAAGACTGCTATAGTTAGGGTAGAAAGGGGTTCTGTAGTTTCTGAACTGTAGAGGAGGATTTTTGAAAGTAGTTTTAGGACAACTAGTACTCAAGAGAGGGTTTTCAACACTGCTATGTTGAACAGTTCTAATTCTATAGGTACTTCTACTGTTAAGGCAGAAGGAGCTACAAAACCTAGAGGAGGGTTATGCCTATTTGAGGAAATTATAGCAAACTCTGATTCTGATGGGGACACGAGAGATATGCACTTAGGACTATGACTTCATACATTATCTTTTTTTTTTTTTTTTTGCTTTTTATTCAAAATAATTACAAGTTGACAGGACTATATGAAACGGGATAAGCTATAGACGACATTGAAAGGGCTATCCTTTTGTCATGATGATGGGCTTGCATTTTGAAATATTTGATCATCATAAATGATACATCTTTTATGCTCTAATTTCTGCCTAAGCCTCCCTTTTGGATTTTTAGCTTAGCGAGTATTCTTTTCTTCTTTTTCTTTTTTTTCCTTTCTTTTTTTCTTTTTTATTTTTTTTCTTTTTGTTTAGGTAAAAGAATTAAGTGAATGATTTACCAAGCACAAAGAAAATGAGAATGTGATACAAATAAAATATTTTAGATTATTATTTGGACCGCACCCGAGTCGGGCTGCCTACGTATCCTTTATATCACTTTTCTGTCGGTCATTTCTTTAGAATCGGGTCCATGTAATTCTAATTACATATGCATGAAAAAAATATAAGAAATGTAGATGTCATCTTCAGATGATGTATCATTTCAGCTAATCTGGATTGCCAGGATGGGAGAATTTACTTCCGTCCACGTCCATGAAGATGGTGTCTCTATCGGATAGGATCTTCTTGAGCATATACTATCCAACCTACTTTAGTTTAAACTTCTTCTTGGATCATAAATAAGGGCTTAAACTTCTCCCTGAACTAGATTTTCTTCCTGCAAGTCCTTGTCTCTCACCTTCCAGTTGAAGTGCTCGGTTAGTCTTCATTGATGACCTTGAATTTTGTATAGAGCATCAATTCTCTTTTCATCAATGGCATTCAACTGGTCATGATACATTTCGATCTATTCTACCTTCATTCTCCGTAGCTTCTCCTCGACAGGCTTCTTGTAGGTCAGGATCTTTTAAACTGTGATGCTTAGAACAGCTCATGAGCTTTTCCACTACTATGCAAATTTTGATTTTTTTTTTGTGCCATAATTAATTAATCCTTTTGCCTTTTTCATATATTTTTTATATTTTTTATATTTTTTTTAATTTTTTTCTCTTTTTTTTTTTTAAGATGTCCCATTTTAAAGATGAATCAGAAAAAATTAAAGCAAATCAGAAATTTTAAAACTTTTATTACTGATAAAAGTCCCATCATAAGTACATTAAAGGATAAGCTGAAAAGGAGGAGAAGACTCGATGGACCAAACTCAAAAAAAGATTTAACAGGTATAGACTAAAAAGTTTATTCTCAGACTCAGGCTTACGTGACTCAGACATAGACTCAAAAGACTTGGATAGGGGCACAACAGCGCTAACATTCTTCTTAAAATACCGGTTATTAGGTGAGGCTTGAGATGGTCGAATGAGCTTGATGGTTCAGAAAAGGATTAATTGTGGTGCTAGATTTTAGGTTTGGGAGCAATGATGTCTTCGCTATTAATGAGGTCTTGAATTTTGTGCTTCAAAGCCTTACATACATCAGTTTTATGCCTTGGCCCTTTATGATAATCACAGTTCTCAATAGCATTATAACCCTTGGGCAAGGGGTTTAGAAGAGGTCATGGTTCTAGGGGCTTATCCATATTAGCCTCTAAGGTTTTCTTGTAAATGACGCTGAGGGGCATGCCCTGCTCAGAGAAAGTCCTCCTTATTTCTAACTTTATTAGCTAGTGATAGGACACAACATTTACCTCCCTTTCTCTTTGAGTGGTATTAGTGGTGTAATTAGTGTTTTTGTGAGACCTCGAACCAGAGGACTAATCCTTGACTTGTCCCAATTGGATCATATCCTCAATCTTGGCGGTAGTAACAATGAGAACTTTAAAGCTAGGGAGGTACTACATTTGCAGATGAACTTGATATTAGGGGAGAAGGTTTTTGACAATGATGTCCATTTGTTCTACTTTAGATAGACAGTTCACTATTTGAGCCGTTTTTGTCCTCCACCTTATAAAGAACGCGGTGAAGGATTCTCTTAGCCCTTGTTTAGTGGTTTCCAAATCTCAACAGGTGACATCCACCTCAATATTGTAGCAGTATTGCTTGATAAATGTATTACATATGTCATCCCAAGTCTTTTGGTGATTCTGGTCGAGATCTAGTAACCACTTAACAGTAGCTCTAGTCAAGGACTGTTAGAATAATTGTGCAAGGAGCTCGTCATCCATACCCAAAAACTCATAGCACTCATATACATCTTATGGTGAGTTTTGGGACATGTGGTGCTATTGAACTTGTCCATCACCAGCATTTTAAATTTTGGTGGAACCCGTGCATTTAGGAAGAGAGCTAACGAGTCGACATCTATCATGTCTTCGTGCTTTTTAACTTTTTTGAGTGTTCTCTCTATGACCTCAATTTTCTCTATCAATTTCTTAGCTTCGGGAAAGCTAGAAAAATCTCCACTTTGAAAAAGATTCGTAGTGGGAGAGGGAGTGGTTGCTTCAAGTCAATGACATGAGAGATTAGAGTTTCAGGTGCTTTTTCATTATCTGTGAGATCGATAATAGGAGGAGTAAAAATAAGGGCATGGCTAGTCTTCGCTTGGGCAGATGTAGGCTCAATATGAGTAGGAGGGGGAGTGATAGTGGCATTAGTCATTTTCTTAACCTCATTGATGATCGACTGGCATTGGGAGTTGAGAGCATTGACAAAGGTGGCAAATTGGGTGTTAAGAGCATTGTGAAAGTGTCAGCTTAGGTCTTAAGAGGAGTGGCAAGTGTGGCTTGGAAAGTCTCCTCTTGTTTCTTGAGAAGGTTAGCAAAAAAGATACTCATCGTGTCTTAGTCGAAAGAGCTAGAGGTGTTGGCCATCAGTATCTTGAAACAGACAGAAAAAATGGGTAAGAATACAGAATTGTGAAGAAAAAAAATGGTATGAATGTGAAGGTGTGTCGGGAAAAGGATTCCCTCCACGTGGTTGGTCAACGGGTTTACATGTTAACAAAGTGAGTGTGTGATGTATATTTAAGTAACAAATCATTAGTTTAGGGTTTTGTGGATTGACCTTGTCAAGTTTCTCATATTATGTATGCATGGTAATGTCATGATACATGCCAAAAAAGGTTTCATGGGCATATGTATAGATGTCTCCATTATTACGGTACATGGAACCTAAGGTTAATGCTAGGGTGATTACATGCACCAGGGTGAAGGCTAGTTTGATTAAGGGTCCCCGTCCCACAAGAACATCGATATACCTAATCACATGTGAGGCAAGGAGTCTCACGTGGGTCCAACGATACTGATTACTCGTTACACTACCGAAATGATCGAAGATTCATTGTGGGGTGAAATGCTTTTGCTATCTCCCAACATACTCAAAGAGAGTTGTCGAGCCAATGCTACTCACCATCCAAAAGTTTTCCTAAAGCTAAAGTTAGGCAAGGAGCCTTTATTATGCAAAGTGATGCATGAAAGTCAAATTATACTTAATGAGCCAAATGGCGATTATTTTAGAAAAATTTTTCCTTAACTAAATAGTAATCCTCTTATTTTTCTTTTTATTTAAAAAAAGATGGCAACTAGTCCTCAGCGGAGTCGCCAGTTGTAAGGTCTCACCCAAGCAATGGCCCGATCCGCTAAAGGGAGTCAAGATACTCATTCGGGTTTAGACTCACGATGAAACCATCGGGTACGGATTGGTTGATTTTGAAAATAATTTTGGGAGTCGCCACCCTAATTTATTTTTAAATGGGAAAATTAAAAAAAAATCAATTGACTCCAATTCATTAATTTTTAATTAATTTACCCAAGGATAAAACCACTGGCCTCGAATCAGGTTGAGTTTGGGGACTAGATTTTTTTATTTTAAATAATTTAAATTTGGCTCTTAAGTTTAATTTGACTTAAGAAAAATTGATTTCATGAATGATATATAGGATGATAAATGTAAATAAGATACATGAATATGGCATGAATACAAGGAGAAAATTCAAATAAAACATCCACAAATTACATTAATTAAAAAGGGGAAAGGAGATCAATTAGGATTTGGATTTGAGTCTTGGATTTAGATTTCAAATATACCTACGTACCCTATTGAATGCAGATTAAAACCCGCGTAATTCGTTCCCCGATTAAGTGGAGAGGTTTAGGAGTTGTTCATATTGATTTTGGTTTGAGTGTTTTGAAAATAAGGGAAAAAAGCTAATACCTTTGCTTTTGGAGGGTGGGGGCTTTTTACCAAACTGAAATTTTATTTTATTGGGAATGGGTAATTAGATTGATTAGGAGATTAATTAATTAACCAATTAACATGATGAAAAGGATGGATGGATTAATTAATTAAAGAGATTAATTAATTAATTAATTAATTTAGATGAACGGTGGATTAAGAAAAATGATTAATTTGATTTGTGAAAAGTGATTAATTAATTAATTAAAAGGATTAATTAATTAATTAATTGAGTGATTAATTTTAATTAAAAAAGAGAGTTTTAGTTAATTAAAAAGATTAATTAACTTTGTCAGGATGAAAAAACTAATTAATTAATTAAAATGATTAATTAATTAACTAGAGAGTGGTTGGAGGAAGAAGAAGAGAGGAATTAGATGATAGCTATCAACTCTAACTTAAGAGGTGTTTGAAATGAGTAAATGGAAGAGCCATTTATAGGAAAATGAGGTGAAGGTGATTTGGAAAGTAAAAATGTGAAAAGATGAAAATGATAGGGCTAAAAAAATCACAATAGGGGCATTTGGTCATTTTGACCCGGGCAAAAATGGACAGCCCTAACGCGACTCCGCGCAAGGCAACGCGGATCCATGTCAGAGTTACGTGTTGACGCGGCCGCCGCTCTTTGACCACACCGATTGGTGCCACCACTGACGAGGATCCACATCGCCCCTGATGCGGAGTTGCATAAGTCTGACACGGCGCAAATGGCAACCAGCTCTCTTTTTTAGGTATTTTTCTAGTTCATTTTTAAGGCTTCTAGGTTAGTTTTTAAGAGTTATAGAGTTTAGAAATCTTATCGGTTAGTATCGATAGGCTTAAAATTAATTTTAGAACAGCTAGACAGTTAGTCTGAGTGAAAATTCTGTCAGTTTTGAAAAAATACTATCTGGTACAAAAGGTCCGGTCTGGGTGAAAAAAGTTTCAAAGTCTAAAAAATTAAGTATCTTTGTACTAATGTGACTAAAAGTCCATTTTTTGCTCTAGAGGCGCTACCTCTTGATCCCTACCCGCTAACCAGTTAGCGAGACCGTCATACTATCTCTGCGTAGCACACTAATCTTAGAAGGTGTCAAATTGTAGCCAGATAATGAGGATGCAAAATTAAGGGTTCACAATTGGGAAGGACCCTTTAAAGTACAAAAAGTCATAAGGCTAGCTACTTGTAATATTACAGTGGGTGGAAGTTCCTCATATTTGGAACTTCCAGCACCTAAAGATGTACTATCAACAAAGAAATAAAAGGCCCTTTGTTTCTAAAAATTATTCCTTCCCCAAAGCCCAAAAAAAAAAGAAAAGGAGATCGCTCTTTGTTGAGGGAGCAAGTGCCCAAGAAAAAATGGGAGATCGCGCTCTGTTGAGGGAGCAAGTGCCCAAGGAAAAAAGAGAGATCGCTCTTTATTGAGAGAGCAAGTGTCAAAGGAAAAAACGAAGATAACTCTCTTTTAAAATAGCAAGTGCCCAAGAGAAAATAGAGGAATCGCTCTCTATGAAGGGAGCAAGTACCCAAAAAGAAAAGAAGAGATATTAAGCCTAATCAAACAGAGCAAAATGTTAAACCCAGAATCCAAGTACCAAAAAGGCAAAGTGAAAACCCAAACCAATTTCCAAACAAGAAAAGCATTTTTCTAGGACAAGTCACTAAAAGAAGATCCAAAAATTGAAACTGAGTCATGCAATCACATAATTCACACTAAAGTGTTAGTTGAATTCATCACATACTAATGAAAGAAAACAGATAGAAAAAAAATGGAATTTCATTACAAAAAGGGAAAATTTTTACAATTGGTTCAATTTCATTACAAAAAATATAAAAAAAAATTATGAGGCCGAGAGAGTCTAGTTCGTTAGAGGAGTGCTTCGAGGATAGACTGAACCGAAGGAAGCTGGAGATGATGATGAGCTGGGTACAAACACCTACTCGGGAAAGAAAAATGGTCAAGCATAAAAAAAAAAAAGAGAGAGAGAGAGAGAAGAAAGACAAAGGGAAGAGGAAGAGAGGAGCCAATTTAACTCCACCAGAGTAGCATCAATATCGAACAACAACTGCTTGGGGAAAATAGGTTTGATCAATGGAGGGACCTCGAGCTCGGTGGCATAGGAGGAGCTGGGAATTCGTTGGAAGCAACCCCATCATGGTAACTTTTCGCCACCATTTCAATAGATGGGGTAGGGGCTTCAAGTCTGATCATTTCAAGCTAGACTATAACCTCATTTGCCTTTTTCAAGTGAAGTGGAGTCCCCTCTTCAACATCTTTATGGGAGAGGGTGGTGCCTAAGTCCTGGTGGTCATTTTGCTCTGGTACAATTTCCTTAACCCTGACTTTAACATCATGAGAAGGAGGTGACCAAGCATTTAAGTTTTGATCCAGTACAAGGTCTGGATCAGAAACAAGGGTGGTAGAAGTTAGGACAAAGGTGTCAACTGCCCCATTTGTTCTAGCAAATCATCCAGGGATATGGGCTAGACTTACAGCTCAAAAGAAGCAGAAGCCCCAAAGATAGTTCC
Source organism: Reutealis trisperma (assembly GCA_947687605.1). Classification (NCBI taxonomy): domain Eukaryota; kingdom Viridiplantae; phylum Streptophyta; class Magnoliopsida; order Malpighiales; family Euphorbiaceae; genus Reutealis; species Reutealis trisperma. Next base: position 1,102,623 of record CANTUT010000393.1, read on the forward strand.
TATAATAATAAGAAAAAAAAAATAACATAAATGAGTCCAGGTAAGAGAGGAGCCCTGATAAAAAATATAATAAATAAATAAATAAAAAGAATAAGAAAAGAAGCTATACCTGGAGGAAGACTAGAAGAGGGCACAATAGACCGAGAGGGATCCCTCTCTAAAAAGGACTAGATAGCTTCGTCCGTGATTTCCTTGGCAGGTACCCTCACAAACTCACTCGACTATCAAGTCAAAGAATGCACTATTAATTAGGAAATTCCTCAAGGAGTCAGAGATAGTTTGCTCAAAAGAAGAAGAAAAGGAATCACTTGTGGCTGGGCAAATGAGCCTAGTCACTGTCAAATCCTCCTCACCATCATTGGACTCTAGCACATTGATTAAGGAGACCTTTGGAAGCATGCCAACAGGTGTCGACTTAAAACTGGCACCCTCTGCTTGCCATTTTTTATTTAGATTTGGACCCTTCGGTAGTAGCAGGGGACTTTTTAGTCCTCTTCTTTTTCTGAGGCTTTTCCTTTGGAGGGAACACTTTCCTCTTCTCCCCAACAGAAGGCTCAGCTCCGCAGTTCATTGAAGTAGCCACCCTCAGCTAACCAATTCATTATTTGAGCAGAGGCAAAAAGGCAGCCTCATTAGAAATGGAGTAAGACCCTTGGTGAGATCTCGAATCTTCTTGTAAGTGTTTTCCTTATTAGTGATGTAAACTACAAGTCAAAAAAAAAAAAAGAGAAAAAAAATGCAAACAAAAGTGTCAGCAAAAAGGCATAAAATTAGCTTTTATTTTGAGATTAATAGAAATCATGAGGTGAGGACTCACCCTTAATTTCCTTAATAATGAGATGCATAGCCTTACCTCGAGCATCCTTTATTTACAAAGCATAATCTAGCCTCGCCATATCATACAAGCATTTATCCTTGATCAAAGTTGGCATGCCTACTATCTCCTCTGGCAAAAGATTCATTAGTGTGTCGGGAAGCCCGTATACGGCGAGCACCTGAAGGGAGCCTTTGAAGCCAAAACCTTCTCTACCTCGATATTTTTCCTTTATGACCACAGTGGCAAACTTAGTGTACCAGTTTGCCACCTTGTTGGGCTTACTGTTGAAGAAAAACCTCTCTGGTTTAGCCCCAGTGCACCAAACTCGTCGGTCGCCTAAATGGATAAATTTAAAAAAGCACTGGAACATACGAGCCATTGGTTAGATACCTAGAGCTTTGCAAATGACCTCAAATTGGTGGAAGTCTTGTATGGAATTGGGGGGGATCATCATTGAATTGATGCAAAAATTGTTAAAACATTCGATTAAAAATGGAGAAGGAGGGAATCGAAGACTAGCTTCGATTTAGTGGTAGAAAAAGACATAGTGGTCATTATCCTTCAACATCTCCTAGGTTTTTGCCACACCAACACTTTTAGAAATTCTATCTTGAGGTTTTGGTAGATCAATCGCAAATTTTTCTTGGCTTTCCAAACTTTCAGCATAAGAGCTAAGATCAGCAGCCTTCAGAACAGAGGCCACTTCACCCTAGGCTTTTTCTAAATCAGTCTTAATGCTTTAGTAAGAAATCTCCTCTTCTTGGGTGCCATTTTCAGGAAATACAGGGAAAATTGACAAAGAAAAAAGGAAAAAGTAGAAAATTTTTTAGAGAAAGAAAGTCAGAAATTTTTGTGAGAGATAAAAGAAAGTAAGGAATGAAGAACATGAAGTCAAAAGGATTTTTGATTTTTAAATTAAACCCTAAAACCACACACCAATTAATCATTTTAAATTCAAGAACGGTGTAATGTATGCTTGTACAGCAATAACAGGGCCACATGACGAATTTTTAGAATAGAAGCTGCCTTTGCATTTAGGACTGCAAGCTGGCAGGCGCATGGTAGGCAAAACACAGACTTTCGGCCTCCTACAAGGGTGACCTCACTAACAAATTGAGCATACTAAGTGTAAAAGCACATCACCGAAAAGCAATCTAATCTCAGTTAAGCAAGAAGGAAGAGTTACTTGAAATGAGCTAAGCAACTTGCTCTTAAATTTGTTTTAAGTGAAGCACATGCACTGCTGCCTTGCTGAAATAAGGGAGCCACTGATGAGGGACTAAACAAACCCAGACTAGGCTCAGGCCCAATCGGTAGTACATAACCAGTAAAAGCCCAACCCGAAAGAGAGTAATTCTTCTTCTACTTATATCATGTGTCTCCAGCGAGCTAGTCCAAAACAGTACGAATTTAGTATCTAGTCCAGAGTAGAATCTCCTAATTGTTGTCCTAACAAAGTTAGGACTTGCTATCTATAAATACTTCAATTGTAAAGCTTAAAAGGTAGATTCAATCACATTGTACTTTGACTACATTCAATAAAACTCCCTTTGAATGATCA